>JAOPTO010002328.1:19561-606442 GCA_033822845.1 Tetrapedia diversipes
CACGAGAAGTCGTTCTGCGTAAATTGCAGAGAGGGCCACAGCTCCCTCAACAGGGACTGCATTAAATATCAGCTGGAAGCCAGGGCGAATAAAATAATGGCGTACAAAAATTTGAGCTTCAACGAGGCAAGATTACAGGCAAGGTTGGATTTGGGGATCTCTACATCAGAGTTCGATAGAGAAGAAGTGAATACCAGAGGGAAGAAACAAATGAAGGTAGGAGATATTCCCAAGTGGGAAAATCAACTCGTCCCTGGACACAGGGACGATTGGAAACAAAATGGACGTGTAACACGGGATGGCACCCGCGAGAGGGGCACCCTTCATCCCAGAACGGAGAACGATAGAGGGGACATGGCGTCACCCCGCCCGGGACCCAGCAATAGGGGATAGAGCCCCCATAAGGAGATACCGCAGGGAAGGAGAGGGAGATCGAGTCCGAACGAATGGACGACAGTGGGGGAAAGAGCAGGTAGGAGGGGATCCGGCTCGACGGAAATGAGGGAAGGCAACAAGATGGCGGCCCAAGCGGTGAGACTCCTGTCCCTTAGAAACAGAAAGGAAAGTCACCCTCTTTCGCAAAATGGTGACGGGAAGGCAGTTTACCCCAAGGAAACTCCAATCCAGTCATCGGAGGAGGAGAGGAAGGACAGACACCAGGAGTCAAAGCAAGAGAGGAAGAAGAGGTTGGCACAGGAAGGAGAGCTGAAGAGGAAGGAAGAGGAAAAAACCTTCGAAGAGTTACTAAAATATATAAGGGAAAGAGGCTTCGAGGACAGAATGGAGAAGAGGCTAATGGAGGACAGAGAAAGATTCAAAAAATACTCAGTCCCAGGACAGCAGGAGCAGCTCCCAAACAAGTTGTGGGAGGAAGATTGGTCGGGGGATAATGACACGGTCGGTACAGAGACCGCAATTATGATTAACAATTCAAAAAGCAAAGGTAGAACGGCGGTGGCCGTCCAGTACCGGATTCAGGGGAAAGGAGAAACTTCCCCCACACAGGAGGACTTCCTCCCCACACACACAAGGACAGTCAGGGAGGAGGAGGAGAAGGACAGGGAGAGACAGGATGAATCACAAAACTCGACAAGGACAGGCGAGGTAGGAGAGCAGCGGAGAAGAGGGTCAACCAGCGGCCCACTGGAGAGGTTATCGTCGACACCGCAGAAAGGGGACAAGGGAAGCAGCAGAGGAGGGACACCTAGGTCCCAACGGAATACACCCATCAAAGCAGGGACTAAGAAAGACACGTCTTCGGAAGACTTTAAGTCTCCGGAGACGGAGTCGGACGCTTCAGTCCTAGATTAATTGGTCCAAAAAGATAATAGAATTATTAAGAGAAAATAATAATAATCAAAATACACAGGTAACATCAATTCTTTCTATCAATTAAAAAACAAAAGACAAACTCAATAAAAAAGTTGAGTACAAGTTCACATATTTACAGAAAACTCAAAACAGCAGACACAGAATAAATTACCTTACGTACACACACACAGACTAACTTAAATACACATATATCAGACACACACAGACAATAATAAGTATGTATATTTTTAGAGGTGCACTGTGGAACGCGAGAAGCCTGAAGTCTAGAATCTAAGCTTATAGAACTAGAGCTAAGTATAACAGAATATGATTTTATGGCAATCACGGAAACATGGGTGAGGGATCCGGATCCGCCGTCGATTAGAAATTACTGTAGTCATAGTAACGCGGCTCAGCGGGCCAGAACCCGGGGGTCCGGGTTAGCGTTCTATTACAAAAAACAGCTAAATTTCCAGAAAATTAACATTCCCCCCACCAGGGGCTTCGAGACCCTGGGGGTTAGGTTAGTATCTCATCAGTTAGGTATTGTAGAAAGAATCATAGTAGTATACAGACCCCCAAGTACAGAAATAGGACAAAGCGACTGGAGACAATTAATGAACAATATTCAACCGGACGAGCATACACTCATAATGGGAGACTTGAACGCCAAGAACACAAGATGGAACTGCCCAAGGGATACCTGCACAGGAACAGCGTTGGAGCTGGTCTTGGAAGAGTACAACTTAACCGTGACAAACGAACACACGATGTCCAGAAATTCACCGGATAACTCGTCCAACCTAGACCTAATAATTTCACACGTGGAGCAGCTGCAGAACATAACTGTCCTGGAGTCAGGACTGGACCTGAGGTCAGACCACCAAATACTGGAGATAAACATACAAGACGAGGGAGGTCGGTCAGTGGCAACCACAAATAAAAGAAACAACACAAGGATATACTCATATAGCACAATAGATTGGAAAACCTTCTGGTACGAGTTAGTGATGAATAAAGAAGAGACAGAAGAAAGATACGATAACACAGGTACATGGGAGCAAAAACACGAAGTCTGGAAGGAGGCCATATATCAGGCGATCAGAGCATCGGACGTCAAATTACCCCTTAACAGAGTAGAACCAAGAAGCATTAACAGCAGACGGAGACAAGATACCCAAAAACAGGTTAAGAGAAAGCAGTGGTGGGATAAAGAATGCGAAGCAACATGGAGGAATTGGAAGGAAGCAATGAGACAATTCAACGCACAGGGAGGTCGTACGTCATGGAATGTGTTGATAGGGCACAGAAGTAAATGGAGGGCCCTGGTAAAGGCGAAGAAGAACCAGACGTGGAAGGAAACGACAGAGCTGATCAGTAGGAATTCGAACGCGTCGGTGGTATGGAACAAAATTAGACAAATTAAAGCGGGATTTGTAGAGCCGCCTTCGAACCTCAATCAAGAGGAACGCAATGCCCTAGAAGAGGAGGAAATAAGGAAAATTAGCGACAGGAATAGTCAATCCGAAGAAATGGAGCACCAGGTAAACACGGAACAAGATCAGCACGCATCAGAAGACGGGGCAAACACAGTCGTTCGAATGGACGACCTCGATAGGGACATATCACTGCAGGAATTGGAGTGGGCCTTGGCCAACTCAGGGAAAAAGAAATCAGCTCCGGGAAGGGACGGAGTAGATTACGAAATCCTGAGGAGGCTCCCAAGGTACATGAAAGATCTCCTGTTGGAAATAACGAACCACAGCTGGAATAATCATTGGGTACATGAAGACTGGAAATCAGCGGAAATAGTCTTCCTCGAAAAGAGAGGGAAAAAAGCTTTAAGACCAATCAGCCTCACGTCATGCATCAGTAAAACAATAGAAAGGATAGTAAACAATAGACTTAACATTTGGATCAACAGGTCAAACATTCTTGGTACCGCACAGACAGGATTCAGGAAAAGGAGGTCCACTTATGACAGCATAGTGGATTTGTACCTGGCGCTAGCGAAGAACATGAAGCAGCAGTTTATCACGGTGGGTGGATTCCTGGACGTGAAAGGAACATATGATAATGTGAACTTGAGGATACTAAACGACATCCTGGATCGCAAGAAATGTCCAAACAAGATCAGAGGCTGGATCAGAGAGCGGTGCAATGGTAGAAAAGTGGCAATAAACAGGGCAACACTTCCAAGAGAGGGGTTGGATTGGCAGGTAGGATTACCTCAGGGTGCGGTATTGAGTCCCACCCTGTATAACGTATACGTGGCGGACCTGCAAAGCAGCATAGAGGATCCGTATACATCGGTTTACATGTACGCGGATGACATAGCTTTCATAACAAAAGGGACCACGGAGGATGAAGTGAAGAGACGAACTGAGGAGAAACTAGAGGCGATAAAAGCCTTCCTGGATGACAGAAGACTAGAGTTGTCTGAAGAAAAATCAGTGAGCGTAGCCTTCGCTCCGCCAAAGAGGGTACCGCAATTTGTAGAAATCAAGCCATCAGGCTTCAACAGAGGAATTCAAAGGAAACAGGAAGCTCGGTTTCTGGGCCTTATATTTGACGCTAACCTGAATTTTTTACAACATACAGAAGAGGTGATTACGAAGACCAAGAAACGGATGAATCTCTTGAAATACATAGCCTACGGGAAAAATGGGGCGGACCCTTGGTGGGCAATCACGGTACTCCGATCTTTAATAGGATCGGTAATGAACTACGGAGCGGCGGTATATTTGGGTAGGGAAAACACCGTGAGCAGAGAAAGACTCAGGAAGGTGGAATCGCAGGGCCTAAGGGCGGCCATGGGATACAGGAACTCCACACCTCTAAACGTAATGAACATAGAAACCGCGTACACAGGACTAGATCTCAGAGCGAAACAAGGAGCGGTGAATTTTTGGTTGGGTAAGGCGGAGAGAGGAGAGTTAGCCAAATACGAAAGGCTGATAGAAGAAATCATGGAGGGAGAGGATAACAACAGAGCGTTGAGGTGGTTCAAGGGGATCAAGCGAGCAACGATTTTAGAAACACTCGGGGAAATTAAAGACACACTAAGGAGAACAATGCAAATACCATCAGAAAGGCTGGAGATATGAAACGGTATGCAGGTACAGACAGCCTCCAGTACCGGAAGAAGACAAGAGACTAATCATCGACACTGGCATAGGCAGAAGGTTCGACTCGGAGATGTCGAGCGAGCAGTTAAGGGCCACACACATTGTACTAGACAAGTTAAATTGGGGAAGGGAGGATACCAACTTATTCTACACAGACGGATCAAAAAATCCCAGCAGTCACGTAAACGGACTAAGCATAGTCAAGGAGTCAACACAGGGGCAATATGAGATAAGGCGATATGCAGCATACAAAGATCTCTCCATTTTCTCTACAGAATTAAACGGCATACTAAAGGCAATAGCATGGGCAGAGGAACCAGGTAACCATGACAAGACGGTGATCTTGACGGACTCGAAGTCAGCGCTGGACGGCATTTTCAGGGCAACAATAACAGACGCGACGGACAAAAAGACAAACCCACTAATCAAGCACGCAATCGGGACAATAGAAAGTCATTTACACAGAAGTGAACCAGAACGGGGCCAAGCAGGGAAACGACTGGCCCTCGTATGGATACCGGGACACAAGAATATACCAGGCAACGAAATGGCAGACAGAGCAGCAAATGAAGCAAATTCACTTAGATTCATAGAAGAGGATATACGAATTCCGTCAACTGATGCAATTAAGAACTACAAAACCAAAACATGGGACATCTTCACCAATAGGGCAATAGCAGAAGGGCGACACAAGGGGACGAAATTCTTCACGGAAATATATCAACGAAACGCGACAAAACCGTACAAACCTTGGTTTACCAAATCACAAGCAAGAAAGAAACGGGTAGTAAGGCTAATTTCCAGAGCAAGAAGTAATCACTATAACCTAAACGCCTCTCTGGCAAGGAAAAGGTATACTAGTAACGAGGACTGTGACTGCGACGCAATCCCCCAAACATTCGGGCACGTCCTTTGGCACTGTCCGTTATACAATGAGGCTAGAAGGAAACTAATGGATAAAATCAAAAAAGACTTAGACGATCTGAGAATTTTATACGGCAACACGTCGGGGCTTCTAGCATGTAATAAGGGGAAAATCTACAGGAATGTTGCTGCATTCATATGGGAAACGGGACTGGATCCCTAAAAAAAAAAAAAAAAAGATCACGTCAACTGGAGGGAGAGTAAAGGTAGGGATAATAGGGTAAGAAGAGGGGAAATACCCCTCCTCACCCTCTAGGGACTTAGACAAAGACAGACGATCATACAACGTACGGACGGACTTTTCAGGAAAGTAAGAGAGTAGTGGGAGGCAAACATAGCTGAGCGAGAAGAACCATCGGAGCAATAGATAGGAAAGATGGGTCTAATCGCGCGGCGCGGGGTTCGGATCACTTGCCTATGTTTCAGATAAACCGGAAGGAAACGAGAAAGGAGTATGAGCTACTCTCGCGTTCCATGGATAGGCCAGAAATGGAGACACCACATAATAAAGGCACACAACACACAATACACAAAACACCGGAAACACATGAAGTTTGTTATACAAATACACACACTCAGAAAAAAAAAGAAAAGAAATGTATATTTGTTCACAACGAGTTACCTTTATAAAAAAAAAAAAAAAAAAGAGAGTTTGATATAGGTAGAATCTAGTCGCTATGTCGTACCTTCGTTACAACAGAATGTGCGAAGCGACCGGAATTTCAGGACACCCGATAGACAAGAGAGTGAGCGTAAGGGATCCCAGGGAGCACGGAATCCAAAGGCGAACCGTGCGGAAAGCGGTAATGGCCAACCGCAGGGATAGTAAGGGCCTAGGAACGCGCAGGTCCCAACCGCGCGCAAACGACCAAAGAAGAAACGCAATGTTTAGAAATAAGTTACTATGATAAGAAATGTTAAAGAAATAAAAGATCTAGTTGACTAGTAACATATAGTTTAAGATAGATTAACACGTTGACGACGGCGCGGATATTCGCTGTCTGTTCCGTGCGGCGGCGCTTCAACTAGCTGTCCGCTCCGTGGGACGGCGCGGCACCAAATTATACTGTTCATTGCTTGCGCCCTAATACCCACTAGCTTATTCGAATAGACCGAATCTCCAAAATTCTCACGTGGCCCGAAGAAAAAATTATTGATTATTTGTTGATGGATGTTACAAATTCCCCTAGGGAAATAATAACAACAACAAAGGGAAAGCATTTTTTGAGTTTCTACGAAGGACTCATGAGAAAGACGAGAAGGCGATGCAAAGAGTGTTACAGACGGTTAGCGAATCTAAAAGGCACTCAGTATGCAATGAACAGAACAAAAAGAGTTAAAACATTTTGCAATAATTGTAAGGGTAAGCCGGCATTTTGTTTACCCTGCTTTAAAAGATTGCATAAAAGAAAGGAATAATTATATTTAATTATATTTAATTTATAGGTTAAATTATTTAGTTACAAGTTAAGTTTTATATTTTATTTATTTTTTATTTTATTTTTATATAGTATAATATTTTTATTTTTATATAGTTTTATACTGAATGTTTGATTGTAATGTTAAAATGTTAATGTATGCTGTTGAATAATTAAAATAAAATTTAATTTTGGCTATGTATTTTTTGATATACAAGCGTGGCCCAACCGTGGCCCATGCCGCCTCCCGGAAAAATCAAGCTTGGGCCACCGGTGGCCCAAGCCGTCCCACGGAACAGACACGCATGGCCCACCGGTGGCCCAAGCCGGCGTCAACGTGTTAAGCCAATTTAAATATGTATTCTTCTTAAAGAGATATATCACTGTTAAAATAGTAAGTAATTACAGACTGATAGATTAAGGAAAAGCTATGTAAATGATGTGAATTTTATTAACAGATTGTAAGGTTTGGTGAAACGGCCCGTAAAGGGCCATACACCCTCAATAAAGACAAAGCAAAGCAAAGCAAGCCTAAATGGCCAGCCAAACCTCATTACTGCGAGCGTTTGATTGCAGCCTCGTTAGAATCCAGAAAACACTCACAGAGTCCTTTCCATGTCTCTACATTTTCCCTCTCTCGGCGCGCCCAGGGCGAACTTCCCTGGGCGCGGCAACACAGTTACAATCAGTTAGTCAGTCATTCAGTCAGTCAGTCAGTCAGTCAGTTCACATTACCACGGGTAATAACTCACAAACAAAGATTTCTACAAACCTTTCACAGGAAAACGTATACATACGACGAATGACAACAGAAAAAACCTAATTAATAATTTTTCATAATACCTTATGTCACGAAAATATGCTCAACTTTCAGGGTGTTAATTCAGCGTTGACCATATATTTCTTTGGATCGGATATGAAAGGAAAGCTCACGATTGAAAAATTTTTAGAGTTTCAACAGCAATTACAGGAAGAAATACTTACTCTAGAGGTCAGTGTTACAGCATTTTAATATACATTTTTATAGAAATAAAACTTTTTAGGAAAAGGGATGAAATTAACGTTTTTTTTCGAAAATACATCAATTTATTATGTTTCTTGAATTAAGTGCTTACTGTCAATGCTTGTGCGCTCATTATTCGCCTGTTGCTTTCTTTTATAAACGTTCAGCAACTTTAACGGAACGATACTAGGTAATTGATCTAATTGATAATTTTATCATTAGAATAGACGCACCTAATTCGCATACATGCATTTACGTATTTGATTAATTTGACCTACTAATAGTTGATGACATTAATCGCAATTAACGATTAAATTCCTTTCAAATGTTACTGTGATTAACGAGTAAAGTATGATCTTAATTGTAAAAATTTCATTTTAATTGCTATATAAATAATTGATTAAGAAATATTTACTAAAATTCTTTTTGTAGTAAATTAGAATCCCACATAAATGAAAATATTGAAGCATAAAGGCAATTTTTAACTGAATTTTAATTACATCAAGATTTTACTTTAATTCCAGTAAAAAATCAGCAATTATTAATTGTTTTTTTCAATCAATGACTGGCAATTAATTTCATCAATCGATTAATTCAATTATCAATTTTTTGACGATCAATTTTTTAAATTGATCTGCTCAATCGTTTAATCAATTTATAAATTTTAGTCGTTTGATGCCCAAGTCTGATTTTTAATGTAAGTTCCAAAATGAATTCTATAAAGTAATTTTAAAGTAATTGAACACTGAAACTTATGTACATGATAAATCTGTTTTCAAAGTAGTTTTCAATATAATGTCCTATATAAATTTTCTATTCTTACCCCGCTAAGCTCATTTTAAAATTACATTTAATACAATTTTTTTTTCTCCATAGATTTACCTAGTTATAAATAACATTTATGTTAATTAGCTCATTCTACTGATAGAATGTATTTGCTTGAGAATTAGGTATATTATTTTCCTTCTTATATTTACATGAATATTAAAAATTTTGCTATTTGTTTCGGATAATCATAATTAATCCATCAGTTTTACAAGAGACTCTTTTATAAGGAGTATTAGAAAAATGATTAGAAATAGAATTGTTGCATAACATTATTTATACTAATTCGTTTGAATAGTTTATTAGAAATTTGACTAGAAAGAAGATCAGTTTTAAATGAGTAAAAGAAATGAACTGTTACAGTTTGAGCGAAAAAGTCCTGACGAAAATGGTCGTATAACTGAACTAGATTTCACTGAATTATTACTTGCATACGCTGGATATACTGACGAGAAAAAAGCAAAAATTATGAAAACCGTAAAAAAACGGTAAGCATATAACTAATAATAATTGAGATGAATTTAGTTTATAAAGTTTATATTAGACGTTTAAATGTATGATATAAATTATATTTCTTTCAGCTTTAAGGAAAACCCAAAGGGAATTGATAAAGACGAATATCTAAAATTTTTCCATTTTTTAAACGACATTAATGATGTGGACACAGCATTGACATTTTATCACATTGCTGGAGCATCGATTGATCAAGGTTTTGAATAATATTATAATAGAACTTTTATTAACGTTTCAATTTTTTCTTATTAATTTACGTGTCCTTGAAAACTTGTTCGAGGTGTTAAAAAAAAACCAATTCTATGAAAAATGTCACTTTTTTATTAATATCCTACATATATCCCTAACGATATATATTTAATATTTTTAAATTGTATGAATAAGCAGAATTAGAAATATTCATTAATATTTGTGCACATTTATCTGTATAAAGTGTTAAAAAATAATTTCCTAATGAACAATGAAAGACACTTAACTAAATATAAGTGATTATATAATATTTAATAATTTTGTGTGTTTCAAGACATTATTCAGTACTTTAATAAATTAATGAGTAAACTGTGCATTTTTATAAAGCAATTTTTACTACGTTTGATTGCTATAATACGTATAACGTATACTTATTTTTACATTACAGCTACACTAAAACATGTGGCAAAAACAGTTGCTCATGTGGATTTGAGTGACCACGTGATTCAAGTCGTTTTCACGATCTTCGACGAGAACAGTAAGTTTTCTTTCTTAATGAAAATTTAAATAAAATTGAACTTAGTTACTCTTTAATAGATTCTTTAATATTATAAAGTAACATTATAATAGTTAATAATTATTTAATTTATACGTAGTATACAAGTTTGTTTTGCATTACAATTAAATTCTGAATATGTGTATATATATATTTTGAAGCAAACGATTTATTTCATGTTTAATATACATATAAAATATGTAATGGAATATTTGTAAGAACTTACAAGGGAAGTTTGTGAACCCAGAAATTCAAAAAAATATGAAACTACGTGTACAAGTAGAGTAAGTCATCCATAACACATACCTACTTCCCGTTCATGCCATAATTCACTTTTAACCCTTTGCACTCCGTGTCATCTCGGATGTATTGGATGGACGTATTCTCAGTTCCTCAAAATCACTATTTTTTTTATATATCTTGGTAACTGTACCATATTTTGATTTGATATCTTGTACCATTTTAGCAGAAAACTTCACAGAAACATGCATTTCTGAGAAGGTTGCGCTGGGATAAGTTGATTCCCCGGAATCACTAATAAATTCTAATGTCCTGTGAAAGGGGATAACGGTTGTTAAGAGGTGATTTCACCCCATAAAGATCACGCAAAATTATCTTTTTTTCTTTTCAAATATCTTGAGAACAGTGCGAAATATGCAAAATTTGAAATCACCCCTTAAAGGTGAATTATGGCATGAACGGAAAATAGGTATTATAGATGATTTACTCTGTTTCATATTTTCTTAAATTTCCGGGTTTCCGAATTTCCCTTATTAGGGTATTATAAAAATATTTTTCCAAAAGTTATTTGGTATAGGAGGATATATTATACTGTATATATAAACAGTTTTTATATAAATAATTTTCTTTTACCCAAGTTCAGTTACAATAAACATTGCATTCATAATATAAATTTATATTATAATACTCTTATATATATTGAAACATAATATGAAGTATCTGTACATAATACAGTTATCTTAATTTTTTCTAAACTGATAATATTCCTTTTGTCAATTTTTAGTGGACGGTCAATTGAGTAATAAAGAATTTGTTTCTGTAATGAAAAATAGAGTTTTGAGGGGATTGGAAAAGTCAAAAGATACTGGCTTTATAAAGTTACTTGAATCGGTGACGAAGTGCTTAAAACTCAGTTATAACACGTATTCCAATAATTAAAGCAAACAATATTGAAGTTAAAAATGTAATTTACGCTTCTTACATGAAATTTGTTAATTTATCCAAAATAAAGTTAATGATTGATTAAAAAATCTGTATGAATATCAGCGGTGTAAACAGTAAGTAATAAAGTTATGTGTCAAAAAATGTGCTAGCTCATTTAATGTATATCTTTCTTAACCCTTTGACATACAATGACGTCTGGAAGACATGGTGCTATTGTAGACATTGACGTCTCCGAGACGTCGAAAACTGTCTCCGGCGGAAGTCGTTCAATATGTCATTAGATCATTCAATTATTTCACTCGTGCGTCGATTCTGTTTTGTTTAGAATGTTCAAGATACTCCTCCCTGCCTCCTTTCAAAAATAATTTCAAAATAAAATGTTCTGTTTGCCCCAAAATTGACTGAAATCAGGCAATCCGTCGTACACTTGTGATCCCCACGAGATAAGCGTTGTAATTCTCTTATCGCGACGGTCCTGACGTCACCTGTGCATGGTTGCGCATATAAACGGCAGTGTATGTAGTTGCCTGATTTCAGTCAATTTCGGAGTAAACTTTAATTGTTAATAACTAATTATTGAAGCCTTTAACGGAACTTTGTCGCTTTTGATTTTCTTCTTATCTCAACGAGTAGAATAATCTTTCATTTCGGCCCACCTGTAGATTTACACCGTGTATAAACTATCGTTCAACGATCTCTATTGAAAGTTCTCTTCGAGTAACGTCGGTATAGCAGTTACCGGCGACGCTTCCAAATACAACATTGTAGCGCGGGCGATAGTCTTGGGCGTTATTCTCTGCCTTATCGACGGAAATGATGGAGGGTTTTTTGATGGCAACAGGTGTTTGCGTAGAATATGTAATATACGTAACAATAGAAGAACAATAGCAATAACAAGGAATAAACAGGAACGGTAAGATAGAACAAATACAAAATACTGATTACAACTGCCTCTTAGAACGCTTCCTTTAAGAATAAATGGAAAGCGAGTTGTTGGAATCCTAAGGGACCCGCCAGCGAAAAAGATGGCACTTAAAACGCATATCCACTGGACTAATATGACCAAGCGGAAATGCATTTTTTGGCGGGATGACTAAGCGAAAGTAGAGGTCGCCACAACATCGAAATATAACCATCTAGCGGTAAAAAGATGGTACTAACAGTCCGCATACGGGTTATACGAATAAGAATGCATAGTAGTATCGCCTACTTTAGCCCCACCATTTTTGGGAAATCTCACAACGAGCTTCTAAATCAAGATGGTTCGATCCGTTGGACTAAATCTAGAAACAGGAAATGAATACCTTTTATCGCTTAAGAGGTAATATCTATAACAGTTAAGTATATAAATACTAAAATGACGTTCATGTTTCTTCTACATACATATGTAACCCACGTAGAAAATGTATCCCACAAATAATAGTAATTCAAATATTAATATCTGGCATAACGGTTGTTTATAGACATATAGTTCCTTGGAGACTTGTTTTTTATGCTGAGTAGAACAGGATGAAAAAATAAAAAAATTGACCCTGAAAAAAATGTCCAGGGTCAATATTACAACAATCTATTTTAATAAATTTCCATATGATTTTAAAAAAATTTAAAAGTGTAGAATTCGTCTATGATGGCCATGATAAAACATTCTTTTCTACCCTGCAGAACTGAATTCTCCTGCTCTACTACATCGACATCAATTGTCGATAATGTTTAAGCAATAGAAATACAGTTACAATATGTATGCATCAATTAATATAGGTTCTATATGCATATATTTTATTTCATAATTTATTTTTTCTGATAAATTGCATATTAGTATATCACTTCATATGTAGGTATATTCAATTATCTGGCATATTCAATTATCCGGCACTTCTTTGACCCCAAATATGCCGGATAATCGGAATTCTACTGTATCTGGGATACGAAGATAATGGATGGTTACATAAATGAGGTTCTATTGTAATAGCAAAAAGAAATAGAAAAATAGTCATCATGAGTAACCAAACATCGAGGTATTTTCTGTTCTAGTACAATGCTTGTCAAAAATTTGGAATTGCTTTCAGAGTTGAAGCCATATTAACGCTATAACTACCTAGACCGGAGATCGGCAACCTTTTGAGTCGGAAGAGTCAAAAATTACAATTTACAAAATTTCAAAGTTTTTAAAGAGCCACAAAATTTTTTCTTTCCAACAATAAATAGTACTCGCATAAATAAAGTTTCTTGATAAAAAAATATCTATTTATTCATATATAAGTATTGTTTTTCACAACAAATTAAATAATATATATATATATATGACATTATTAGATAATTACTTTTTATTTAAGTAAGAAAATTAAACAATTAAACATTTACTGACGACAGTGACGACGACGTGTGTCACGGTGGAGGGGTGTGGTGAAAAGCGAGTACAAGTGGCTGAGAGATAGAATCGGTTCCTAATCCTCGTTAATCAATTCAGAACGATTTTTAAATGTTTTTTTTTTTGTAAAATAAATAATATTTGCGTATGGAACTAAAGAGCCGCAGGTTGCCGACCCCTGACCATGACCGATCAAAATGACCAATTCGTAATTTTTCATGAAAACTTTGTAAATTTATTGTGATACCCACATTTTTGGAAATTTACTATGATTTTTATTGTAATCATTACGGTTTGTTTCCCTTGTATTAGGCATTTTTTCAATTTCATTTCTTCATCACAAATATGTACACTCTAACTTGTTGGAAGGTTTAGTGCTAAATCTATCGATAATTTTTTATCAGTTCCAAATTAAAGTTTCTAATATTAATAATAGATTTATTATCGAAGGATTTTCTAAAATGTCACCATTATAAATTCCTTTTCTTTAAATTTATGTGTTTCTTGAAATTGTAGGCTGATTTCATATTTTTGGTCGGAAGTATATCTCATCTTTATTCCAAGAAAATCGATAGCTCCTGTGAATGAGATATCAGAGTAAATTACGTAAACACTGTATACAAACACAAAGAAGGTCATAAATCGTTTAACGAACCTTATCCTACCATATACAGTGGGTGTAAAAAGTATACGTACAGTGGTACAACTTTGACTTCTATCATTTATATGTAACAAAAACATACATTAATCAACAAAAATGTGTTGTAGTATACGGTAATTAATATTCAATTTGTTGAATCAATTTTTATTGAAAGGTCAAAATTTTCAAATAAGTTTATCATGATCATTTTTGTTTTAATTACTTCAGATTGGATTTTTCTATTAAAATAAAGTGATTTAGGAAATACAGTATACAGATAAGTCATTGTACGAATGCTTTTTACACCCACTGTATATATGTATATTAAAGTTAAATTCTGAACTTGCTGTAATAAAAAAAAAACTGTCTTCTATGTCAATTAAAATAGTTATGCTTTAAGCGAAACCAGGACCTTATTTATAAAGACTGTCCCAACTTTTATTCACTAATCTAACGAAAGTCGTTTAAGCATTTGAACTGTTTATACAGAGTGTTTCAGAAACAAATAATTAAAGTTTGATAATGTATTTTAATCTTCCTAAGAACGGAAAAGAGTCATATGAACATAGATTTGAAACTCTTTCTTTTCGAAATACGATAATGTATGTTTTCAAGCATTATCTAACACTTTTCTGTATTATAAATAACTAATATAGCTACAGTGGCTCCAAAAAGTATTCGTACACTGTATTATAAGGAAATTCATCTACTTCTGAAATTCTGATTTTAATGAAACTTTATGTGTGTACAGAGCATGGTGTGTCCTGCGTGGAGCAATTTTTTTTGGCGGCAAAATATTTTTTAAGGGGGCTGATAACCAATCTCAAAGTTTCAGCGATATTTCACGTTTTGAATACAAGCTTTTCTGTGTTCTTTTTTTATGACAGAACGATAGAGTATTAAAAATTAAACGTTTTCTATTTTAAAGGTTTTGCTTCATCAAGTACCATTACAAAGTTATCTTTAAAAAATGAGAGAAAATTCAGAAACTTCAACACTGGTTTCACCCCTTTAAATTGGCATCTAGATAAAAACAAGAGATTAATTCATACGCATACTATTACGATCTACATACCGACAAAGTTTTATCAAATGCTTCAATCAGACTCAGAATTTCAGGGTTAAACGAATTTATTTGTGACATAGTGTACGAATACTTTTTGGAGCCACTGTAATAGATAATGTATCTTGATATTAAAGGTAATAAAGAGTGAAAATTTTTATTAACGCTTATATCGTAACACTATTGATAGTTGCGTACATTCAAAAATTGAATTATTAACATAGATAACAAAACTTGAAATACATTAGCAATTTCTTTACATAAATTTTCCAATATGATAAATAGAAAATGTTCATTTCTCAGGAAATTCTGCACGTTTCTGTACGTGTGTTAATATACAGTAAAATTTGGTCGTTTCTTTAAACAGCTTATATAATATTTTCTTCAAAACATTGTTTAGTGTTTTCAAGAGCACAGATAAATTGGAAAAAAACAAGATTCATATCATGTAAAGTCACATATTGGGATTCTAAACTAAAGCATGGAATGATAGCACTGATTGATTAAGTGACATACGAGTACAGTATTGCATAAAGCACTTTACACGATAAGTGCAACTGTTATTTTCAAGAATGGCTTGATAAAACTTTCCATAGTTTTATAGTTTTTTTAATGTAAAACTACTTTTCAAACGTTAAAACATATTTCTGTGTTTTTTTTTTATGTATTTTAAAATCTATAATAAACATATGAAAAATTGGTAATATGCTATATAATTGTTTTCTATGATGTAACGTTAGAACTGTCAATGTGGTCAAAATGACAAATTCTTAAGTTTTCACGGGAGTCCTGTAAATTTACTGTAAATTACATTTTTAACATTTTTTGGAACTTAGTATAATTATCTATAAAATGCATAAATAAATATTTATTTTAGTTTGAATTCTTTCATGAAAATAAGTATATTTTTAGTTTTAAAAATATAATATAATATAATTTATGTTTTTAGTTTTAAAAATATAATAGAATATAATTTATGTTTTTAGTTTTAAAAATATAATAGAATATAATTTATATTTTTAGTTTTAAAAATATAATATAATATAATTTATATTCTTAGTTTTAAAAATATAATAGAATATAACTTATATTTTTAGTTTTAAAAATATAATATAATATAGTTTATATTTCTAATGTTAAACAAAATAGAAACATTTTCCAATAGCTTTATTTTAAACAATTTTAATCTTATCGTGTAAGAAAAATACATACTATTCGATTGCAAATACAGATGTGTGAATTACATTTATGTCCAGCAATACTATATTTCAATAATTTTAACTGATCCATACATCTTATACACACTTCAAGCTATGCGTTATCAGTATGTATCTCTTGTATCCAACTTGAAATGGAATGACGTAAAATAAACACGTAAATAAATATACGGGAAAATATATTAACACATTCGCGACAGCTGATGTGAATTCACGTATTTTCAAGTTCTATTTCTGGTTGCCGCTTCAGAATTCACATGAATTCACGTCAATAATAATTCAGCAGAATAATAATAAGTGTTTTATTGTCTACCTATAAAGCAAGTACAGGTAGCCCTCCTACAACACGGTTTCGCTCTAACACGATAAGAAAATTGCAAAAATCTTTGTACAACACTGTACTTCTAATATAAGCGAGGTTTCCCAACTTAATCGTTTGAGTTAATAAATTAACATTAAAGAAATTACAAGGAGGACTAAGCTTAGCTGAAAATCTTGTCATTTTTCTTCACCTTCCGCCGAAAGAAGCCGATAAATTTACAATGCCCTGGTAAGAACCAACAAACAAAGTGAAATTACAGATTTTTTTAAAGAGTGAAGAACTTCATTTAAATGAAGAAAAAAGTTCTGAAAGTGAAAGTGATATCATTCCACTGAAAAAACATTTTCGATTGATTATATTGAGCAGTGACGATGAAGAAATTTATTAAATTAAAATAATATTTTTGTTGTTTTTTGATTTGTGTTGTACATACATTTATATTATTAATGAAAATTAAGTTATTTATGTAGAATTAAAAAAAGAAAAATTGTTTTTAATAAGTTTTCGGAACGTAACCTCCCTTTTTGTTCTGGCTCTGGGTGTCATACAACACGGCATTTTCTAGGAAACTATCTACCGTGTTATAGGAGGGTTACCTGTATACTAATTATAAAAATTTTTTTATTTTGAACAACACATTATTGCAGCATTGATATTTTAAAACAATTTTTATCATTTTTATCCTTGCTTTAACACTAGAACTACCACAGCAGTCAAAATGACTGGTTGATGATTACTTATAGCAACCATATAAATTCACTGTTGTAAAGCTTCCAAAATTTCCTATGATTTTCCGTAGAAGGTATAAATAAAGATTTATTTCTTATGTATTCCGTATTTTTTCATGTAATTTTCAATTTGATCTGTTCCTTGCAAATAAGTACGCTTTGATTGTCGGTAGTTCTAGTGTTAACGATACAAGTTTGTGGTAACCAGTTTCAGAATTCCATTATTTTCGTCGGTACTCAATATTAGAAACGGAAAAAGATCGCTGGTTGCGAATGTGTTAACTTCATTATTGCGAAATTTTTAGATATTATCCATTTCCTTCGAATTTATTACCGGTTATGAGCACATAAAAATGCGTTGACATTTTAATGCTGTGTTATCATACATATTTGTGTACACATATCTTCAGATACAAACCAGCCTTTATGTTTTTTTGAACACCTCCAAAACCACAATCTCTGTTTTATAATACATTGTTATAAAGTAAAAGTAATTAATCACTAATTATTTTGAAGAAAACATAACTCGTTTTCACGACGCAGAGAAATCTCGGCGAAAAACGAATTTAACCGTTTGACTGCTAAGCGATTTTGGCGAGAACGTTCGAAAACTGCGGGACATATTTTGACTTGATGTTGTCAAATAAAACACACTCATTTAGACAAATGTCAATCAATTTTAATAATTCTTATCGTATTATAAAGAAACAATATTAATTGTGAATATGAATAAGAAAAAATAAACATTAAATTGTTTTTTCTTTGAAAATTAACATTTATAAAAAGATAACTTTAAGTTTTTTGATCTTCTCTTACGATCAGCACGTAAAGGATCATTTTGATTAGGGGAAGATCACTGACTCTTACATGAAAAATTTATGTATAACAACTATGTTTTGCCGCACAAATAGCGTGAAGGCCTTTTTTGTGTTACAAAGTACGCGTGAGGACAGACTACGTTCATACTCACGGAACAACAAAGATACACTGGAACTAGCAGCGCAAATGCGCTGCGTCGCGATTTTCGTAACGAATGAACGCAGCGCTTTTGCGCCGCGTAGCAGTCAAATGGTTAAGGATGTGAAAGTAGAAGATTCAGCCTTTAAAACGAACTCAAAATGATTACTGTGTAACTTTTTTCCACGAAGTTACAGTAGGGTAAGGTTGCTCAAGTCGTATCCCTTAACCCCTTGACAAACAAAATAAAACAGAATTTGGAGAATACAATTTAATTTGGCTCAACTGGACAGTTATTTGCAAGCTTAAAAACAAAACATTTTATTTTGAAATTTGCATTGCTATATAATATTTAATCAGGTAGATGTATCAGGTAACATTATAAAATAATAAATTAGTAGTTCGGTAAAGTATGAAACATTTCAAAACATTTTGGGAGATATAGACAGTTGTTGACGTCTCGGAGACGTCAAAGCTTGCAATGGCACATGAAATTTGCAAGCTTAAAAACAAAACAATTTTATTTTGAAATTTGCATTGCTGTATAATATTTAATCAGGTAGACGTATCAGGTAACATTATAAAATAATAAATTGGTAGTTCTGTAAAGTATGAAACATTTCAAAACATGTTGGGAAATATAGACAGTTGTTGACGTCTCGGAGACGTCAAAGTTTGCAATGGCACATGAAATGAATGACGTCTCCCAGACGTCATTGTATGTCAAGGGGTTAAGGAAAAATCCGTATAAAACTTAGGATTTATCAAATAAATAGAAATTAACCCTTTGCACTCGAGAGGTGACAGTTAGTCGTCTAGCAATTTTAACTTTACAGAATTTTAAGTGCAAAATACTTACTAAGTTTTGCTTACATTAAACTTCATTTAGTTTGGTTAAGTCATATACTCAAATTTACATGTATAACTATTTAACCTTCGGTCTGATTAATAAATAAACAAACTAACTAAAGTCCGAAAGTTTGCGACACTACCGTTTGGCGACCGACAGTCGCCTCTCGAGTGCAAAGGATTAAACGTGTTATTCAAAACTTGTGTTAATATTGTTGTTACTTATTATAACGAAATTCATAGAATATCTGATTGACTCAAATGTATATTTGCTTGTGGTTGTATGCGCTGTTGTCGCTGTAATTCGTTCAAAATTCAAGTGGTACAACTTAAGGGGCCGTTCTACTGTGACGGCCCGAAATCAAGACAATTTTTGGGAATTTTTTGTGGGTAAACTAAACAACATATCATTTTGCGGCTTGGGATATTTGTTTATTATAACCTTAAGTTTATTTAAAAATTTTTGCGAGCCAGGAGAGCATATGTGTGTAAAATTGCAGAACGTTTTTTATGACGTCGTGAAACAAACAGCCTTCTATGGCTGCCATGATTCCAGCTGTTGTAGTGATTTGAAAACAGAAAATAAACAAGATTCTTAATCTGTATGAGTGTGGCTATCGTCGGTACCAGAATGGTTTGAAAATACTGTACAGAAAAAAAATGGCGCTGGTCTAAAGAAAAATTTTTAAATTTTGGTAAAAAAAATCGGAATGTTTTACATTCCCAAAATTCGAAAAAAATTCCAATCGAAGCAATTCTGGTAGGGACGAGAATGACACATCTAATGAACACATCTGCCAAGCGGGAAGTGAATCGGTCAATCCGTTATGGAGCTATCGTGGCAGCCATTTCCAAAAATGTGGTTTTGAGAAAAACGCGTTTAAAGTTTCAAGTACTGTTTAGGTGTATATAGAAAGCTTTGATGATACTTATAAGATAATTAGCTATCCCAGGGCCGTACAGTACACCTTCCTTCTCATCCTAGAATTCCTATAGTGTTGATGCTGCAGTTCTACCAGCTGTCCTAGCCTCTTTCGACGCCTACTGGCTTTTTATCGCTACGTGCCTGTTGCAGATGTTATCGCGATTATCAGCGAAAGTTTTGGTTATTGGGCCAATTACGATTCCCATACAGAGTTCTTCATATTTTCAACCGAATCGGTGTTTCGCAAAATGACTAATCCATAATATGTGGTCAAATTGTTGATATCGGCTAGCTTCCCTTTATTCTTTTTCTTCACACTTCCCAATCAAGTTCCAAATCTTTCCTTCACGTGTAGAACACATCCAAGCTTCTTCACTATCATATTATCGTAAGGATTCAAATCTATAATAGAATTCTGCGCTTGCCGGGATAAGCCGACCGCTCAGATAGCTGCGCGCGGCAGAACGGCGCTTCGTGTGATGGCACATAACATCGTTAATTTTTCGAATTCTGTTAAATCCCCTTGGGAACAAGTTTTTAACATGTTAAAGTCTAAGAAAATTAAAAAAAAAAATTCGATTTTTTCAATCCATCACAGTAGAATGGCCCCTTAAGCAACCTTACCCTAATTCAACCGTGGTGGCCTATTGTAGAAGTACGAGTGGGAGTAACTATAAATAACGTTCCGGTGTTGTTACTTAACCCCTTAACTTGTGTGCTCGAGTTAATTCGAGCGCGCTTACAGGCCGAAATGTACACACTCGAGATAATTCGAGCGGCGTTGTATTTTATGCTGCTATAATTTTTCACACTCGAATATAATCAAGAATTGACAATAACATTGTGAAAGCTAAGAAAAAAAATCGGGTAGACCAAAATTCTATGACTAACGGAACATTTTCCCTGTTTTGTTACACCAACACCAAAAAAAAAACTACCATAAGACATTGCATTGTGTGTTGTGCTAAAAAGGATAGGAAAGGATGAAGGAAAAGAAAAGAGAGTCGTTACATGTGTAATACATGTAATGTTGGGCTATGTGCTGCACCTTGCTTCGAAATATATCACAGAAAAGAGAATTTTGAATAATTTTTTAAAATAAATACTAGTATTATTATTATTTCTGTTGTAAAAGTATAAATAGATATTTTTACTGATAGAAATATGTTTTTTTCGAAATAGCAATTCAAAAAGAAAGATAAAAAGGTCGATGTACGTTTAACAATGCAACATTCGGCTGTTTTCTACAATGTAGATCAAAATCCAAAATTAAAATTAAAATTTTAATCAATCTTTTATTTTTTTTATTTTTTTCGCCAAGATAATGCTCTAAAGTGTTTTTTTACATAAAAAAAAATTGATCTTTTTTGGCCGGTTTTTTTCAAAGAATCTGTGCATTAAGGTTAACAGCATCCGGTACGGCTAATTGACATTCATCGCAGTTCCCTTCTATTGCCGGCTTCTAAGCTCGCAGATAAACCCGTTGACCCCTCGGTCAAGATCAATCTCGAGATCTTTTTTTCGTTCACAGTAGAACGAAACTCTCGTACACCACGGCGACCATTCCGTTCGGCATTCAACGAAAGTTTTGTTCAGAACCATGAAAAGTTTAGTTAACAATATCAACGATGCCGTTAAGGAAACATTGTTTGGTCTTTCGTACGCGTTCCCGCAGTTGGAGTATCAAGCATCGCATAAAGTCGTGCTTATGCCGAAGGTGCGTACATAACCTCACATTACGTATAAGTGAAAACTGTTTTTATGCAATTTGTTTTGTGCGACTTTGTTCGTGTGATTTATTTTTATGCGGTATATGAATCTCAGCGGCGTTGGCACCAGTTTAATGTTTCCTATCAATGTACATATACATGTTGTGGAATTGAAATCCTATCTTCAAGCGACGAAAGCGATTTTAGACCAGTTCGTCGCAAGAAGTTGCGCGTTTCGGATTACGACGAGTAGCAGCGAACTATTTAATGTACAATTTGAAAACTTCTCCATGTATATGTACAATGAAGAATTAAATGTTTTTACAATTTTTCCAGGTCTAATTTAATTATTTAATTTAATTGAAAGCATTCTCTCATCTATTTCGTAAATAATTGATGTGTTTTCTAAGTGCGACTTTTTTTATGCGTTCCCTGTCCGCCGCATAACAAAAATTTTAGGTAGTATATCGTACAAAGTTGTTTATTATATGTAAGTATTTATAAAATTTCCAAATATTTTTTTGTACGATTTCTTTTATGCGGTCTCTATCCACCGCACAAAAACAGGTTTCACTGTACGTACAATACGTATACACTAGCAAATCTATGGGGTTAACTAAATAATTATAAGCTTAGGATTTACTAAAAAGGCGACTTCGGGATTCATATGACTCCCAGCCAACTTCAATAACAGATTTGTACGTTAGAATTCAAGAACAGTGGGAACAAATGAGCCGTTTATTTTGAAAGTGGTCTAACTCCATTTATCTTCAAATTGAGATATTTAAGGGTTTGCGTTTCAATGAATTTAAAAATATACCTATAGGATACTAATGAGTCATACTGCTTAAATGTATCTAAGGATGTTAAGTTTATAGTTCTTATTAAAATAGTGGCAATTATTAAGTGAATAATATGCGTTGTCTTACCAGGAAAGGAGTTAGACCACTTCCAAAATAAACTTTTTAATCATTTCATTGACCAGCAAATTTTCATGTAACAAAATCTTAATAATTTTAAATATATTAGTAATAATTTGTTTCAAACTGAAAAGATCATGTAAAAATATAACTGTTAAGGTAGCTAACTCGATTTTTTTGGAAAATGGACTGTTTTGTCGCGTCCTCGAATGTCAGGATCGCGACTGTCGTCCGCCGCTCGTTAGCTTTAGACGACTGGTTTGTTGTAACGTATTGGGTTGTTTAAAAAGTCATTGCGTTTTTTTTCAATAGATGTCGTTGTCCATGTTTATTTATATCTTAGCGTGATATGAATGTCAAATGTTTATACACGTTTTATTGTCGCCAGTTAACCTTAAAACTAGAAAAAAATTTCGCGCGATTCTGTCGAGTTTTGTGCTTGCAATTGTGGTTTGAAGATGGATAATTTTGAAGAGCATATTCGCCATATTTTGCTTTATTACTTTAAAAAAGAGAAAAAAGCAACTGAAGCAAGGAATAAATTGTGTCAGATTTACGGCAGCAATGTCATCAAAGATCGCCAGTGCCAGAACTGGTTCGCCCGATTCCGTGATGGCGATTTTTCGGTTAAAGACGCTCATCGTTCCGGTCGGCCTTCCGCGATTGACGACGATGAACTGAAAGCATTGGTGCAAGCAAATAAACATTCAACGATTCGGGAGCTTGCTGCCGCTCTTAAAGTATCCATTGGAAGTATTCATGGCCATTTGAAATCATTAGACTTTGTGAAAAAACTCGATGTTTGGGTACCGCATGAGTTGAAAGAAATTCATCTGACGCAGCGCATGAACGTTTGCGATCAACTCATTAAACGTGAAAAAAGCGATCCGTTCTTGAAGCGTATGATCACAGGCGACGAAAAATGGATTGTTTACAATAATGTTAGCCGAAAAAGAAGTTGGAGCAGGCGAGATGAAGCACCAGAAAGACAAGCAAAGGCGAACATCCATCAAAAGAAGGTGATGCTGTCAATCTGGTGGGATTGGAAGGGACCAGTTTTCTATGAGTTGCTTCCAAACAGCAAAACAATTAATTCCAATATCTACTGTGAGCAACTACAGAAATTAAGTGATGCCATCGCCCAGAAACGTCCCGAGCTGATCAATCGTAAGGGGGTGGTGTTTCACCAGGACAATGCAAGACCACACACAAGTTTGGTCACCCGGCAAAAATTGTTGCAGCTTGATTGGGATGTATTGCCACACCCGCCGTATAGCCCTGACTTAGCGCCATCAGACTTCCATCTCTTTCGCTCCTTGCAAAACTCCTTGAATGGTAAAACGTTTGCTTCAGAAGACCTCATCAAACAGCACCTTGACAAGTTTCTTGCAGAGAAAGATAGGAAGTTTTATGAACGCGGTATTATGAAGTTACCCGAGAGATGGCAGAAGGTCATCGAACAAAACGGCCAATATATCATTGAGTAATGTTCATTACATATATTAAATAAACACACCTGAAAATCAAATGAAAAAAACGCAATTACTTTTTGAACAACCCAATATAAATGTCGACTGTACTAAACGTAGACGTATGCATCTCGAATCTGATTGACTGTTGTATGTGATCAAAGCGCGGTTTGTTGTGTGTTGAATGTATGAATGTCTGTATATCTGTTCCTGACTGTTGTAGATCTCGTATGACTGATCTCGTATGTATTCGTATACTGTATCGCTAACTGTATCGTATGAATGATGTAGCTATGAATTTTGAATACTGTGTCGTCGCGGTGCCGAAGTGACTCAGTTTTATATGGAGGAGTTCGACTGGTCACTCCTCCATACCTCAAGACGATACGCTAATTGGTTGAAGTCTAAAAATCAAGACTCCAATCAGCGTATGCCCTGAGTGCCCCCAACCCCCGTTCTTGTGCCCTTAGCACGCGTTTCGAGAACGAGGGTGGGGTGAGTCACTCGGAGCGGGAAGGTTTCCCGGATTTCGGCAACGAAGGGGAAACTTCTTCCGGGCCCGTGTACCTGTCGCATGTGGGTACCGGCTGGGCACGCTTCGGAAGTCCCTCATTTATGACACGCTCTTGGCTATTGAGGAATTACGGTGACTCGAAATTAAACTATTGTCCCTCTACGGACGTTAAGAGGGTTCGAAAAAAAGGCAAAAAGGCTAAAACTGCTTAATCCTCAAAAATAGCATTACCGGCACGTTCGTGTCATAAATGCCGATGGAAAGCTTCCCGCTGCTGTTCCGTTAGGACGGAACATGGACTTAGGCCACTTTCAAAATAAACGACTCAAATATCTCCGGATTATTGCAAAAAATTAATAGAAATTATGCCAAAGAGAATTATTGCAGTTTTGTAAGCAAAAGGATTGTGGACGAAATATTAAAAATAAATAATATATTAAGTATTGCCAAGTATTGGACGCGGTGCAAAACCGAGTCAATCCATTTTTTGTTTGCTATGAAAAAATGTCCTATGTTACTTCTAACTGCCATACAAATCACTGTAATGTTTATTTTTTAATACTCTTCTATATTTTTAGTAATAAATAAAGATTTATACGAAACTTGTAGTTATTGGTTCAGTTATGCTCCTTACTCTATCTCAATTTCGAAAATGGTGTTCTTGGATTAGCTTAACTCTTAAGTATAAATTTAGAATACTACGCAAAAAGAAGTATTTATAAGTATTGCTACAACAAAACTAATTTTTTAAACATTGTCTTTATCCTACTGATTCGTAACTTCATTTAATTTAGCGTTTCTTATTTTTTAATTTTAACATTAATTATTCTGAATAAGTTGGAACGGGAAAGGAAGCTTTTTGAATTCCTTAAAATAAAATAGCGGGAAATGTCAGAAACATATTCGAAAAAAGACTAGTGACAGCAAAACAAAATTGAACAAAGTATAAATTGCTTTAAATTAATCAATATTTCTTGATATAATTAACACTCGATGAAGATTAATAGTAGATTAGAATAATAATGACTACTCTTAAATTCATTTTGTAAAACAACTTGTATAAAAATTACATGTTTGAAATAAAAACTGTTCTACCTAGTCTAAGGCTTGCTTTCGTTTCAACAGATTTAATAAGTTGTTTTCATTTTAGATTGATCAACGAAAAAATAAGGTGTCCGTGATAAGCGGAGGTGGAAGTGGACATGAACCCTTTGCAGCCGGTAAGTTATACGAAACAAATTGAAATACAGTAGAATCTCTTTTATCTGAGCACCCGTTATCCAAATTGTGTAACCAGAAACTCTCTTATCCGAACATAGTATCATTTAATAATAGCTATTTATTTTTAAAAGTTATACAATTGCACCATGAAATAATATAGGATGCATAAACATTTAAACAATCTATTAACCATCGTAATATCCATTTAGGTATATGATGTTCACCATAAGAAAACACGATTGTTCTATTATACGAAAATTCTATTATTGGAACACATTTGTCTCCTTATTACCTCCGATAATCGAGGTACTATTGTACATCTCTACCCGTATACAGGGTCTTTCCGGGTTAACCCACTTGCATCAGCGACGTTCATCCAGTACAGTCGTATATCCAGTACTTGACTTCCGAATTACTTATGGAGATTTTCACAACAAAAGTAAAACTTGTCAAGAATATAATGAACTGGTGTAGGTGAGATGCTCGTAAAAGGGATCAAACATGATTTGTGGCAGATAGTGGTATCTACGTGCGGAATATGGCTTACCTTTGAGTAGCTACCGAAGTGGACGTACTTCCTACTGAGCATCACTGCGTAGTCATTGACGTTACCTACCGTGTTGCCCCGTTTGCCTGCTCTCAGGCGTAAAAAGCTCGTTTCTTTAATTGCTTATAACTAATAAACAAAGCGTTAAACGCGATATTGTTACTCTTGATTTTCGTCTTAGAATGTTGCATAGAGTTACCCCTTCAATTTTCTCCCAGCTTCGTCTGAAGGCCCTGTATGTATATTGTATATGAAATAAAATGCCAAGTATGTAAATATAGCAGAACGGTGGTTGCAATCAAATCATTTTAATATTTTTCAGGTTATGTTGGCAACGGAATGTTGACTGCATCTGTAGCAGGTTCGATATACGCTGCACCACCATCCCAACACATTAGTTATGCCATTGAACGTGTTTCTGCACACGATAAAAGTAAGTACGATGGTTTAAATTTCATCGAATTTTAAACAAAATAGAATAAATTTGAATTAGTCGGTATTACATATTAAACACCTTTTATTAGACATTCAGATTATATTACTACGATCAAAAAGTTATCTATTAATCCTTTGTACTCGAATGGCGACTATCAGTTACCAGACAATAGTTTCGCAAATTTTCAACGGCGAAGAATTAAATAATCAGTTAAATAAAATTAACGAAGGGTTAAATAAATACTATTTGACGAGCTGCTACGAAACTATCAGTTTCTCTTCCTATTTCTTTCTCCTTTCGACTGAACAATAGAATACAAAAGAAGGTGTCGCATTTCGATAAGATGTATCGATAGGAGTCTCCCTAGGGGCGAGGATGAAACAAAAACATTTAACACTTTGCCGGCCGCTATCACGTGATTTGAATAATGAAAATTTAAATAAAGGCGGCAAAGTTCAGTCTGGAATGGTAACAAGGAGACGATTCATATTATAAAAAAGGAATAGAGATAAATGTAACGTTGAAGGGGTCAGACGTGGTGTTTTATTCCTCTATTTTATTTTTAATCTTAATACACGCGTGACTGTTTTTAAAACAGTATTTTATATACCTGAAACAACAATTAAATTGAAGACTGAAATTTTCTTTTTGTAATGTCCTGCCTAAACTGTACAAATACTAGTGGAAATAACTGTATCATTCATATATCGTGTCCAAGCTGTACTTCATCACTTGACAGACAGGATTTGTTTAGCGTTAGTTGCACAAAAATCAATTGTATAGATTATGTATTGTGCAGCTTGGACCCTCGCTTCATCCAGAAGCCAACTCCTCAGCACTGCACAGTAAAAATTCGGATATATCCGGTGTTCGTCTCCGCGGATTTTCATATGGGTAACGGATATATCCGTCGTTCGGAGCGAAAGGGTTAATAGACTTCCTGTCAGTAAAGTATTACAATTTCTCCCAGGTGTAGCCAAATATACTGTGTATAAAATAATACAAATATATTTTCAGCTGGGGTATTAATGATAGTTCCAAATTACACGGGAGACTGTCTCAATTTCGGAACAGCAATTGAAAGAGCAAGAGGAGCAGGTTTGAAAGTAAGATAACAAGAAAAATACAAATTTTTATATTTCTTACACTTAAGATCAATATATTTACGTTTGATTAATGAAACTGCGTTGGAGGCTTCCTTTTTATTTGTAAGTGGTTAAAAAGTCGTCCATTTTGCGCTCGATGCAAATTCGTGAACGATTCTATGACACATTCTCAAGAGAAATCGTCAAATAATCACTAAATTTACATCCATAAAATTCGAACAATCTTCTTAACCCTTTCGCTACGGCGGACCTCGCCGCGGAGTGTCTTGTGTGGAACGGAGCGTCGTGCCGAAAGTGCGAACATTAAACGCATAGTCTTCAGCATTCAAGACCAAGGCTTTTGTCTCAGAAACGACTTTTTAACTTTTAGAAGCAAAATGATTCATCTTCATAATTTTTCCATGAACATATTTTTAATTCAATAATACAATTAATATTTTTATATTATACAACAAAATAGTAACTATAATTATAACATAATGTTGACCAATAACTTTTTAACACTTTGCCGTCCGGCCCGTTTGTAACCATTTCTTCGCTTGACGCCGACAGAACTGATCGTGTTACTTCGCTTGTCGCCGGCTGTTTTTGGGGAGATTGGGAGATGATAAATTTCAAGTTTTACTAATCTCATCGGTAGTTCACACGAGTTTTCAATCGAAATTCAATTAAAAAAATGTACATATATAAATAAATGTAAAATTTCTTTGTTTTATATATTTGTTTATTTACATTTTCTTTGATACTTATTTAGTATTTCTCTTTTAAATGATACGAAGCAAAACAATTACCAACATGTAATGCAACTCCACACGACTTGCATATCAAATTTGTTTTTCTTTTCTTGTTTTTGGTACATACAACGCAGCTTCTTCGTTTTCGTTTATTGCTTTCGGAAATGAACACTAACTGGTGACGTATATAACTTATTCCATTTAAGTAAATTAGCAACAAAACCCCACAGATCATCAACGGAATGCAAACGATACTAATGTGCTGTCGCCGGCCACTTCTTTACGCGAAACACCACTGTGGTGTCGCCGGCCGTCGAGCGATACTTCACGAACAACACCACTGTGGTGACGCCGGACGGCATAGTGTTAATAATCATATTTTGTATGAAACTCCTCGAAACACGGATAAAACTTGACTTTTGGCTCCATTTTTATGATAGATGATAGGGTGACTATAGTCATCCGTCGTGTATAGGTGGCATCTTGTGGCCGGTGACTATAGTCACCCGTAGTAGCGAAAGGGTTAAAGCGACTCTGTGAGATTTTCAAGCAGAGAGGATTAATATTTTCTCCTATACACAACCATATCCACATATGTAGACAAATAATCTATTATTGTCACGCCATAAATTTTCCTAAATAAGATTCACATTTACAAGGGAAAAACCTCAACCGGTTTTCTCCAATTTCAACCAGTTACCGTGATAGACGAATATACATGGACAAGTGGCAGGATTTTGTGTCATGACGAGTATACACGTCATGCGTAAAAAATAGTGACCATTGGCTATTTCAATAGTAATTTTTGTGAAAAATAAAACATATTTTGCTCATCTTTCACGCCTTAGAAACACTCGAGTCCAAACATTCTACGTTCACACGATTATCGCCCAATTCAAGCACTCTTCAGATTTTCCTAAACACGCATCCACTCAATCGCATCACATCCACATTCCTATAATACTTTACCCTGTCATTCATGTTTATCAGAAAAATCACAAGAATCGAGTTCAAACTAGTTGCATGTCACTATACTGTTTTATAACATTATATAATTTTATAAATATACATAAATCAGTACAAATTGAATGCAAAAACATATGCTGTTTTGTTTACAAACTATAGTATACCCTAACATTACGAAACATATTCTAAAAAATAACTTTCTCCAGGATAAATGTATAAGAAGAAGTATAGGTTTGAGGACCCCACCCCCGTAGGATTTCGCGTAACAAATCAAGGCTCAGTTGTAGGGTTAATATTTCACATTTTCATAGGAACCAATTACTATATTTGAAGTATTCATATAGTGCGAATTCGAATATCGCGATCAGTTCCTGGGACTTATTATTCGCACTAATCGAGACCTACAGAGTACTTCCGTTTACTAGATTTTACTTGCTATATACAGTGACTCTAAAAAGTATTTGTACACTATAGTACAAGTTCACCTAATCCTGAAATTCTGATTTCAATGAAACTTTATGTGTATACAGAGCATGATATGTCCTGCGTGGAGCAATTTTTATGGCGGCAAAATATCTTTTAAGGGAGCTGATAATGAACATCAAAGTTTCAATGATTGTTCACGCTTTGAATACAAGCTTTTCTGTGTTCTGTTTTTATGGCAGGGCGATAGAGGATTAAAAATGAAACATTTTCTATTTGAAAGGTTTTCCTTCATCAAGTACCATTACATCTTTAAAGAATGAGAGAAAACTCAGAAACTTCAACGCTGATTTCAACCCTTTAAAATATCATTTAGATGAAAAGAAGAGATTAATTGATACGTATACTATTGCGATCTACATATCCACAAAGTTTTATCAAATACTTCTATCATACTCAGAATTGCAGGGTTAAACGAATTTATTTGTGACATAGTGTACGAATACTTTTTGGAGCCACTGTAAATACTTTTCAAACGTATTTCACGGTTGGCGTCTCACACTTTTCTATATTACAGATTGCAGAGATAATTGTAAACGAAGACTGTAGTATACCGAAAGAGGAGCAAGGTGTCGCTGGTAAACGTGGTTTAACTGGAATTGTCTTTATTATTAAAATAGCTGGTGCACTAGCGGAAAAAGGGTTGCCACTCGAGGACGTCCGTGACATCACACAAGAAGTTCTGCAAAATCTGGCCACTTACGCGGTTGGGTTGACTGCGTGTGCAATACCTGGTCAGTGTTGAACCATTATCATAATACAGTAGTACCTTGGTATGCGACCACAATTCATTCCAGAAAGATGGTTGCAAACCGATTTGTTCAATCACTTTTTCCCATTAGAAATAATGTAAAAGGGAGTAATCCGTTCCTAGCCCCCGCTGATGCGCTATTAACCCTAGCACTCCAGATGGGGGAGGTCCTCGAACCCACAAATTGAAAAACCTTAAATTAGAATCATTTCCCTTTCATAAAAACTTCTCTTAAAATTATTTATTGTTGTATATACATTTAAGTTTGATATTGAAAAGTTCTCGTTGTTATGTGCCAAAAGTTAGTAAGTATAAGAGAAATATAACTGACTACGCGCCCTGTGACGGCGGTACGCCACGGCGCGGTGGCGATCATGCGAAGTGCATCCTCACGCTCTCCTTTTTTCCAAAGAATAAAAATTACAGAACGAATGAAACTATGTAACTAATTGGTAACTTTAACTGAAAAGACACTACGAACTAAAATACCAAAAGATACAGAACCGACAAAAAAGGGAAGATGTTATTAGTGTATAATGGAGGCTAAAAGCAGACGCATAAAATATAATAGTTTATTAAAATCAATGCAAATTTGTTACAATTGCAAAAACCATGTTTGCAGAAAACATTCATTTAATACTATACTCTGTCATTCATGTTTATCAGGAGAATCAGAAGAATCAAGTTCAAACTAGCTGTACGTTACTATACTGTTTTATAATAGTATTTAATTTTATAAATATACATAAATCAATACAAATTGAACGCAAAAACATATGTTGTCTTGTTTACAAACTATAGCATATCCTAACATTGCAAAAAATTTTCAAAAAAAAACAACTTTTTCCAGGATAAATGTATAAAAAGAAGTATGGGTTCGAGGAACCCCCCCTCCCTTAAGAGTTCGCGTAACAGATCGAGGCTCAGAAGTTCTAGGGTTAATCCTCAAAAATAGCAGTACCGGCACGCTCATGTCATAAATATGACAAGGAAAACTTCCCGCTGTTGTTCCGTAGAACGGAACAATTCAGTTCGACGAGTTTTCAAAATTAATACGATAACAATATTTCAGGTCAGCCTCTGATGTTTGAGCTCGCAGACGACAAGATCGAATTGGGGCTGGGGATTCATGGAGAAGCGGGATGCGATCAAATGAAGTTAAAACCGTCAAGTGAAGTAGTTTCGTACATGTTAAAACAAGTGTGCAATGCACTTTCCTTGAAGAGTGGTGACTTCGTTGCAGTTCTCGTTAATAATTTCGGAGCGCTGAGTCAATTGGAGCAAGGAGTCGTTGTTCACGACGTAGTTAAACATCTCCGTAAGTAACAACTAAATTATAAATCATTTTATCCTTTTGAGAATACGGTAGAGCCTTCCTTTACCCAAATATCGTAACCAGAAACTCAACTGTAGAACAGTGGAACCCTCCTTTATCCAAATATCGTAATCAGAAACTCTATTATCCGGACATAGTGCGATCTAATACTAACTGCTTATCTTTAAACTCTGTAAAATAAAAAATATAACTATGTAATAACGTAGAACACAAAAAAATATTTAAATCAACTGTTATACTGTTTACTTCGATTATCGAAAGTAATAGAAAACCAAATGTGTTCAGATAATACAATTTTTAGATAATAGAACTATCACGTTAATTGAAGGGCAGCACTCGCAGTACAAAACACACACACGAGTGCGTGTTAGCGCAGAATCGTTCAAGGCATTTGTAAGGTGATCCGGCTCACAGAATGCCATACATCAAGCATTTTCTAGACTGCTGTCAACGAAGGAAAATTTGAATAAAGGCGGTAAAGTTCAGCCAGAGGTGGTAACGAAGAGACGGTTGATATTATAAAAAAAAACGGAACAGAAATAAATGTAACGTCGAAGGGGTCAGACGTGTTTTGTCTTACTCTTGGATTTTATTTTAATTTTAATAATCAGTTAATACGTGTATTAAAATTATGATAAAACTCAAAGAATAAAACAACACGTCCGACTCCTTCGACGTTACATTTATTTCTGTTCTTTTTATTTTATAATTATAGGAAAGGTTATAAATGGAAAAAGGAAAAGAAAGAAGAGTGAATAAAATAATAAATATACGTGTATTTAATAAAACTAAAACGGCACAAACGAACACAAAATAACAAACTACGCTTATACTTCGCAAACTACGCTTATGCTTCGCAAACTACGCCTATGCTTCGTAAACTACACAGTCCTTCGCTCTACGCTGACTACTTCGCTTCTTCAACACTCTTTCTACGTTCAATACTTTCTCCCTTCGTCGTCTAATACTTTCTATCTTCACCGTCTGATACTTTCTGCCTCGCGCTCGCATTTTCCCCGTCATATATTCTTCCAAACACTCGTTTCCTTTCATTCTAATTGTCAACCTTTCTCACTCGATGCATTCGGTCACAACCACCCAGAATTTCTCAGTCGCAACGTTTTCTCAAGTTCTCATCTTTCACGCCTTAGAAACATTCGAGCCCAAACATTCTGCGTTCACGCGACAATCGCCCAACTCAAGTACTCTGACCTTTCCAGCCTCGCATCCGCTCGATCACATTACTACATAATATCAATCGTCTCTTCGTTATCATCTCTGGCTGAACTTTGCCGCCTTTATTCCAATTTTCTTTCGTTAATAGCAGTCTAGAAAATGCTTGATGCATGGCATTCTATGAGTCAATTCGTCTCACAGATGCCTTGAACAATTCTGCATACAACTAAACTATAACTAGATTCCTTAACACAGGAAGTATGAATATTCAACCCCTTCGAGTGTATTCAGGACTGTTGATGACCTCGCTAAACAGTGCCGGAGTGCACATTACCCTTTTAAAGTTACCCGAGAAAAACAGACAGTTGATCCTCAGCTGCTTGGACGCACCTACGGACGCGACAAAATGGCCGGGTTGTGCGTACAGCGTGCCTCCGGAGAATCCAACACAGATTGTTCAAGATTCACCGATTCGAGTTACAAAAACAACCGGAGTAGAAATTAGCGCAGAACTGCAGGCGGTATTCAAGCGATGCTTAAAAGCCGTTTCCGAAAAGTTGCTTCAACAAGAAACTTATCTTAACGAGCTGGACAGAGGTTGCGGGGATGGTGACACAGGATCGACGCTTAGAAGACTTGCTAATGGTATGTATTATACCGTAGAAATACACACTATGAGAAAAAAAGGATAGCACAAACGTGCCCATAATTACGAAAGTGGTCTAAGTCAAAATTAAAAAAAAAATGAGTTTATCAGTTATTTCACATTTTATTCCATTAACACGTTGACGCCGGCTTGGGCCACCGGTGAGCCATGCGTGTCTGTCTTGATCTCTCCGGGAGGCGGCATGGGCCACGGTTGGGCCACGCTTGTATATCAAAAAATACATAGCCAAAATTAAATTTTATTTTAATTATTCAACAGCATACATTAACATTTTAACATTACAATCAAACATTCAGTATAAAACTATATAAAAATAAAAATATTATACTATATAAAAATAAAATAAAAAATAAATAAAATATAAAACTTAACTTGTAACTAAATAATTTAACCTATAAATTAAATATAATTAAATATAATTATTCCTTTCTTTTATGCAATCTTTTAAAGCAGGGTAAACAAAATGCCGGCTTACCCTTACAATTATTGCAAAATGTTTTAACTCTTTTTGTTCTGTTCATTGCATACTGAGTGCCTTTTAGATTCGCTAACCGTCTGTAACACTCTTTGCATCGCCTTCTCGTCTTTCTCATGAGTCCTTCGTAGAAACTCAAAAAATGCTTTCCCTTTGTTGTTGTTATTATTTCCCTAGGGGAATTTGTAACATCCATCAACAAATAATCAATAATTTTTTCTTCGGGCCACGTGAGAATTTTGTAGATTCGGTCTATTCGAATAAGCTAGTGGGTATTAGGGCGCAAGCAATGAACAGTATAATTTGGTGCCGCGCCGTCCCATGGAGCGGACAGCTAGTTGAAGCGCCGCCGCACGGAACAGACAGCGAATATCCGCGCCGTCGTCAACGTGTTAAACTAAATTAATTCAATGTAATTTTCACGATATTGTCAAAAATGAATGATTAGATAGTGGTTGCTATTTCAACATTATACGGAATTTATTTAGTGTTAATTATGAAAGCGGTCTAAGTCAAAAATTTGAAAAATTTGAGTTTATTAGTTATTACAAATCAGCTAACGATGATAATGGTAACGATGGTAACACATTATTTGAACGAGAAATACAAATTCATTTGTGAATTTATAAAAAATGAACAGTTACATTGTGTTAGCCATTTTGCCATGTTGACCAAAAATATACGGAAATATTAAATTACTTCCATTATACACCACCACTAGACAAGTAACGAAAGAAAAACGAAGATATTATGTGTTTTTACCAGTTCTACCACTCTGCATCCCTTCAGTTTTGCAGGAACATTTTAAGAATCTCAAAACTCATAATGATAAAAATGGATTACTTTATAAAAGTAATTAATAAATATTCATGAATTGTTTTATTAAAATTATTGTTTCTAATGAAACTTATAGTTTTTTTATCGCTTTAAGACGTTTATAGGCCGTTTAGTTAATTTTGAAAATGATCCAAGTCAATTAAAACTTTAAAATAACATTTTCTTATGAGATTCACACAAAATTTCACATTCATAATAAATTTTCATTAATTACGACTAATAAAATTCTAAATTAAAATTTTTGCATAATATAAAAATATTTTTTAACATATTCAAATGTAATGCATTAAGTATCTCCAAACAAGAAATATATGACTTAGATCACTTTCATAATTATGGACACAAATGTGTTATGCTTAACACATTAAGGACGGCGCAGGTTTTGGTATGTGGCACTGCCGGACGGTAGTAAAAATCGTATTATGTCTTATCTGGCGGCGCATTGCACACAATGCTGCATAACAAAATTTCGGACGCAAAAGTGCAGTTTTCTTTTACTATTCATTTAGTATATGCGATACTCATTTCACTAGGAGCTCCTTTTTTCCTATCATTCTACGTATGTTTAGCAAGCACTTGCACTTAGTTGGTTCTGTAAATATAAAGTTGAGTGTTGATGAATAATTCTTCATTCTTTACGGATTACTAATGGACAGTAACTTGCAATAATATAAATTTCAAAAAATCTTTTTATTCCATAAAAAACACAGGTCATTTTTACTTTCTTAAACAGCACTATATACTTTTGAGGTCACAGTGTTATAAATGACTTAAAGACGAATTCAAGAATCTACTACACTATGACCTTTGATTGACCTTTAGCTTAGAAATTCCCAGTAATGTAGGAAATAATTTTCCTACCCTTTTTATTTATGGGGACATATACAATCACTTGTTTATGAAACACAAGTTCATACAATTAAAGAACTTCGGAATCGAATAATACGTGCATGCAATGCCATAGGTTCACAAACTTTATTTTTGGCTACACATATGAATTTAATGAAAAGAGCAGAACTTTGTGTCGCAGAAGGCGGCATGCAGTTTGAACATTTACTGAAGTAAATTCAACCACTATGAATTTGTTACAGAATTGTAACATTGTTATTTCAAATATAAATGCATTATTTAGCTTATACCAAACAAAGCCTTATCTTGCTTTGGTTTTGAAGTATTAACACTCGACCATCTCTTTCGATAAACTGGACTTATCATAGAATATGTATCACATTACTGTAATAAACTAACGTATACTGTAAATAGGAGATAAAAATGTATGTTCACTGTTTACATTTATGTTCGAAATATCCATGAACCAGAATTGCATGTACGTTTCATCAACGCGTAGGAAAATTATTTTCTAAATTACTGCGAATTTCTAAGCTAGAGGTCAACTGAAGGTCATAGTGTAGTAGGTTGTTGAATTTGTTTTTTCGTCATTTATAACACTGTGACCTCAAAAGTATATAGTGCTATTTAAGAAAGTCAAGATGACCTGTGTTTTTTATGGAATAAAAAGATTTTTTGAAATTTTTATTATTGCAAGTTATTTGCCTCAAAGAACACATTAACTTTTATTGCAAACATTTTCTTGACAAATTAGCCTAAATGCTTGAAAAATCGGTGCGACCGTTACGTTGAACACCCTGTATACACACCCTTGAAGAATGACCATTCATATACGAAGAGCGTATAAATACGCTCTGCAGAAGTGGGCGCTTACATTCCAATTTGAAAATAAAATTATATTCGCATTTCCCATCATAAAATATTTAATTTTCTTCATTTTACATGTCATTATGATATAACATACAGTAATCTTTACGAATTCAAAAATTTTTGTGGAAATCTCAGTTGAAAAATTATTAAGATACCTCACATTCATTGTCCTTAATAAGTTCCCAACTGTACGATACTGTTATTGGATTCCAAAAACTTTACCAGATTCGGATACATGAATATTACAGTCTTTGAGAATTTTTACTCGACCAGACCCGAATTTATTTTCAAGAACCCGAACTTTACGAAATTTTGGGACCCAACACAATCCCGAGAACAATTTCTCGACCCGATTCGACCTGACATTTTGAGTATCCGCACATCCCTTTTTTTTTTAATGTATTAGAAATTTTCAAAAGATACCCTACCATCCTGGAGGGGATGGCAGGGTTTATGCGGAGTTTTTACACGCTAAACCAGTGTTTCCCAACGTGGGGCCCACGCCCCACAAGGGGGCAATTCGAAAATGGACTCTAAATATGTTTTGAAATTTTACTTACTGTGTTTTGTTAACAATTTCATAGTGATTTCTTCCTACAACCTATCATTTATGTTTCTTAACCCCTTGACATACGAATTAAATGGAACTTGATGCGAACGAAAAATACCATTTAATTTCGCTCAACTGAACGGTTACGTGAAGGCTGAGAAAGAATATATTTTATTTTGAAATTTGGATTTTTCGTTCACATTGATGTTAATAAAGAACATCTAAATAATATTAAAAAATTATAATCGACGCACGAGTGAAGCAACTATGTAATCTAATTGTATACTACACGGCGTCCGCCGAAAAAAGCGCTGACGAGTCTGACTCGTCAAAGTCTACAGTGGCCCGTAAAATGAATGACGAGTCAGACTCATCATTGTATGTCAAGGGATTAAGTGAATAAATCAATTTTTTAATGTTAAATTATGTATGTTACATGGGGGGGGGGGCGGCATAAAAACTTTAGAAAGGTTAAGGTGGGGCATGGGACAAAAAAGGTTGGGAAACACCGTACTAAACCCTCCACGATGACCTCTGTATGCACATATCCCTAGTTAAAATGTAACCGCAATTTAACTGATTTTTCTGTCGTACACATTTATTTTCAGAAACTTTATTAAATCTAGATAAGTTACAAATTTCCCATCCAGCGTCCGTTTTTATTGAACTATCACAGATATCCGAGGAACAAATGGGTGGCACCTCTGGAGCACTGTTTTGTTTATTCTTTACCAATATCAGCTCGGAGTTGATGTCGTTTCGAGAGAAGGATGTTTGGCTGCACGTTTGGGCTCGAGCGCTTCGCAACGCTGTCGATAACCTAATGAAATACGGTAAAGCGAAAGTAGGAGATAGGTCGATGGTAAATATTCAATTAATAATATTCATCGTATAATATTATTCGGAAAGGCTTGTAAGAAACAAACAATATTGTTATAATATCAGAGTTTTGTACATTGTAATGATAAACAAATTTCAGTTGCACATACAGTCGGCGATAAAATTTATTCCATTGAAACAATCAACATTGTTACAATATCAGTTTTGTATATTGTAATGATAAATAAATTTCGGTTGTACATACAGTCGGTGACAAAAATTTATTCCAACACTAGATATGTTTTGTATTTTAACTAAATATAGAAAGAACATAAAGAATGCGTAATGTTATGATAAGGTACAACTTTTAGATGACAGAAACGTAAACATATTTAATTTAATAGACACGATTATTTAACTACCAGAATGGAAACGAAGAAATCGGTAATTTTCAGGACGGATTTAAGTTTTATAACAAAATCGCTATTTCACTTATATATAACTTTTAGACGAGAGAAACGTAAAAATATTCTATTTAGTAAATACGATTACTTAAATATTAGAATGGACGCATAATGTAAAAATCACTAATTTTCAGGTCGGCCTTAAGCTTTATAAAAAAAAAAATCGTTACTTTACGGCTTTTAAATTGGAATTTTAAAACGAGTTCAATGTAATAAGCATTGAAGTATTATAGGGTAAGGTTGCTCAAGTCGTGTACCACTTAAATTTTGAACAAAATACAGCAACAACGGCGCATAAAAGCAGAAGCAAATATACATTTGAGTCAGATGTTTTACCAATTTTGTTATGATAAATAACAACAATAATAACACAAGTTTCGAACAGCACAATTAATTTGTATTTATTTGATAAATGCTAAGTTTTATACGGGTTTTTCCTTAAGGGATACGACTTGAACAACCTTACCTTATATATAATTATGAAATACATAAAATAAAAATAAAAAGTTAAAATTTTTGATATTTTTATATTTTTTTACTTCACTTTTCTATGCAATCGGATTTGGGCCCAGCAAGAAACTCAGCCGGATTACGTTGAGCGACGAACGTGTTAAATATACTCAAGGACGGATTTAAGTTTTTGCCGCCATAAGTTATCACATTCTTAGTATTCCGGTATAAAAAAGAAAAGATAGAGGGATCGCAAATGCTTAAAATATTAGATTTTCAGTCACTCTTTTGTGAACATTTATAAGCCTTTCTGAAAATCTGTTAACCCTTCGCGCTCGAGAGACGACTGTTAGTCTTCTACTGAAACTAATGTGAACAATTTTTAAATTTGAGATATTTACTAAGATTCGCCTGTGTTGAATCTCATTTAATTTAGTTAAGTGATAATACTAAAATTTACATATGACTATTTTGCCGTTTGCACTCGAAAAGTGATTGTTAGTCGTCTAATGATATTAACTTCAAAAATTTACAAATTCGAAATATTTACTAAGATCTGCCTATATTAAATGTCATTTAGTTTAGTTAAATGATTACTAAAATGTACATATATGATAATTTAACCTCTGAGTCTGACTAATAAACAAACTCAGACAGAAATTTGAAAATTTGTGAAGCTGCCATCATCATTTGGTGACTAGCAGTCACCTCTCGAGCGCAAAGGGTTAATATAAGCGAATCTTAGTAAAATAAAATATTTTGCACTTAACACATTGCGGACGGGTCACGAGATATCTCGTTTTCATGTTTTTTTATTGAGTCGGCAACTGAGCAAGGAGCTGCAAATGTTTCTGTTACGTTGCGATGGTAACGAAGTCTCTCGCATTCCGAAACAAAAGTGAAACAACCGAATCATTCCTAGAATGTAAGAAAAAACAGTCTCATTATAGCCATTGCCGGCTGATCTGTGCGGATCGTCATACGTATCGTATCTTTTAAAGTGTACAAAATCTTATATAATATACAGATATATGAACTATATGTATACTATTATTTAAAAATACTAAATGCAAATTAAGTAATCTGTGTATCCGCTTCCTGTTACATGCCAAGCATGTTTTTGGAGCGTTCGAAAATGTGCGGTCTTTGAGGGCGTGTTGAACGCGCAGAGCCCCGTCGTCCTCAATGTGTTAAAAAGGTCTGAAGTTAATGTTATTAAACGATTAACAGTCACCTCTCGAGTACAAAAGATTCATATATTATAAGCTTTCCTAAAATTCACTGTCCTCGTCCTAGGCTATGGCCTCCTGCTCAGCATTTTCTATCTTTCTTTCAGATCGATGTACTCCATCCTGTTTGCGAGACCTTAGAGAAGTCGTTGAACAAACCATTGCCTGAAGTTTGCGATGCGCTTAAAGCGACAGCTTTGCAAGCGTGTGAATCTACAAAGAAAATGAAAGCAAAGTAAGTTTAAAATGTAGCGATTAGAGTTGGTGAGGTAACTAATACAGTGAAACCTCGTTGATCCGGCTCAAACGGGACAGGATAACCCGAAAAAATCATTAACGACACAGTAAACGTAATTTATGTGTATATTTTATTTACATGTTTCCTATTTTAAGGTAAGAACATTAAATTTAAAGTGATAAACATGTATGTAAGTATTGAATATATTCGAGTATAGTTACGTAATTATATTATATAAAATTTTCAATGTGAATAAACGAAGTTTCACTGTATACAAAACTTAGAGCTGTAATTGATACGTATAAATGTAATAGGTGTGGCGACAAGGTTATCACAGAATATGTGGTAAGAGAGTGTATGCTATGATAGAGAGATGGCGAATGGGGGGTTGAGGGAGGGGGGAGAAAGGGGGAATGGAAGAGAGATAGAGAGAGGGAAGAGTGTTAATGTTGCTGTAACAATATTCATTTTCATAAAATTTCTAGCAGTCATTCAAGGATATATTTGGAAACATCACCATCAAGCCTAAATAATATCCTTCCAAGCACTTATTGCCATGCCAGTCTCGCGTTTTTCCCATTTTTTCCATGTGCCTTCGATTTGGCCTGGCTTCGTTAAAACTTTCAGGTAGTTTACGAGATCAAGGCTATTCTCAGTACATTTTACTTTTGACTGATGAAACAATATGTACCTGAAGTCGACAATATCTCCCACCCCAAAAAGGGATTAAAAAAATAGGAGTTACGAACATTGCATAGACATATCTGGAGGTTAAAATTAGAAAGGTTTCAAAATGGTGATAATTTTCTTTTACATATTTCCACCAAAAGATGTAAATAAATCAAACATACACAGTCAAGCTATTATAATTGTTACAACAAAAAATTTATGACTCATTTATGCATGTACATTCGTTTACGTACAAACTTAAAGGATTCTAAAATTATAATTTTATCGATGTCTTCTTAATTTTAATTGATGCTTGTAATAATGCTGAATGAATGTTCGAAGCTTTTTGCAAAATTTCAAGTATTTCAAACAAAAAGTAAAATATACATATAGAAGTTTGAAACTATAGTTAATCCGTATATAAGACAGTAGGTACGTTCCAAAAAATATCGTATTATAGAGGGTAATACAACTACATAAAGTTAAAAAAAATAAAACTACTACAGTTGCACTTAATTCCATTACTGAAGTTTTGTACACTTATAAACATAACTCTAACTTACTTAATTAATTAATTTATTTTCTGTTACAGGGTAGGACGAGCTAGTTATGTAAAACGAGCACAACACTTCGAGAATGTAGATGCTGGTGCCTATGCAGTTGCAACCTGCGTCGAAATCATTACGAATATAATTAAAGATACCAAATTTTAATGCTTTTCTTATGAAATCAAACAGAAATATATTAATCTTTTATAATACCAAAATAATATAGTATCAAAATCATAATATTACATAATTAGTTGAAAAATAAATGTTATATGTTATATGATAAATGTGATAAATATTAAAATTTTTATGAATGCTTTTAACTTAACACGTTAACCGCTTCGTTCTCACAGACGCGTAAACACGCGCCGCGCTACCGTTCACGGAGTCTCACAGACGCGTAAACACGCGCCGCGTTATCATTCACGGAGTCTCACGGACGTGTACACACACGCCTACTGATTTGCTCCGTCTGGAGAGACTAAGTTTGTGGTTAGTACTAATTTGTAATTTCATTTAGTGTACGTTTGACTGTTCTGCAAAGATGACCACCATGCGACGATCTAGAAATCGAATTATTAGTGATAGTAGTAGTGAAAGTGAAAGTGCTGTGGAAAGTGATATGACTGACGAGGATGTTCCTTTGTGCGAAAGATGGAAAAATATTTTACGCCAAAGAAAATGGAATATTCCTACTGCCACGCAAAATTTTACGCCACAAGTTTGGAGGTACAGCGATTTACATCACGGTGTGTTACCCCAATCTGGTATATCAGAAGATAGTTCTTTTCTTCAAATCTTCAAATTTTTTTTTTGTGAAGAACTCATAGAGTTAATTGTGAAGGAGACTAATAAATACAGCCGAAAGCAAGGTTTCTCCAGATCTCAGTTTCATGTATCTAGTAATGATTTGCACTGTTTTTTTGCAATTATTATTCATATGAGTATTGTTCGCTTGCCGAAGATGTCCATGTATTGGAATACAAAGGCAATGTATAATTTTGTGTTTATTAGACAAATCATGTCAAAAAAAAAGTTTTTCAATATTTTGCGATTCCTTCATTTCACTAGTGTTGATGCAAATAATAATGAAATTAGAAAGACCGAAAAAATCCAATCCGTCATGGATATTCTTATTTGTCGTTTTCAAATGGCATATCGACCAAGACAGAACATTGTAGTCGACGAAAGTCTGTTATTATGGAAAGGCAGACTTTCTTTCAAGCAATACATTAGCAGCAAACGTGCAAGATTCGGCGTGAAATCATTTATTTTAGCCGAATCAGAGACAGGATATATTTATAATTTGAAATTATATGATGGACGCATATCAAATGAAGGACAGTCCAGATTAGGAAAGTCGGGTTCAATTGTAATGAATTTGTCAAGAAATTTATTAAATGAAGGACGAACCATATACTTAGACAACTGGTATACTTCCCCCGCATTATATGAGGAGTTACATAAATATAAAACACATGCGTGTGGTACCGTTCGAATGAATAGAAGAGGTTTGCCATGCGACGAAAAAATAAAAAAAATAAAAAGTTTGAATAAAGGTGAGCTGACAGTGCGCTATAACAAATTCATGACATTTAGTGCGTGGAAAGATAAAAGAGTGGTAGCGCTTCTCAGCACCGTACATACCCCAGAGTTGGTAGCCACAGATAAAGTTGATAAAAAAACGGGGCAACCCATTAAAAAACCAAACGTAGTGTTAGCTTATAATATGCACATGGGTGCTGTTGATCACACAGATCAAATTTTACATGGCATTGGATCATTTAGGAAAACAATCAAATGGTACAAAAAGTATTTCTTTTATTTATTAGATATTGCTATATGCAATGCACATGCAATTTGGAACTGCCTCCATGTAAACCGAAAAAGTTTGTGCGAAGTGAAAGAAGATTTAATATTGCAGTTACTAAATAACTACAACGATCCAACAGAGAATTTTCATCGGAAAGGAAGGAGGAATCATCTTCATCCATTGCGACTGCAATCTAGATGTTTCTTAAAAAAATTACAGCCAACAAATAAGAAATCTATGCCGATGAGACGGTGTGTATGGTGCAAGCAACAATCGATTCGCAAAGAAACCAGATATCATTGTATCAATTGTGATGTTGCATTATGTGCAGTTCCTTGTTTTGAATTATATCATACAGAGCAATAATAAATTTGAAATATTTTGAAATCAATGTTTATTACTTCTATATACCGTTTCCAAAATTAACACTTTTCCAAATTAAACTCTTTATCTAATACTAGCGTGTTTACGCGTCTGTGAGACTCCGTGAACGGTAGCGCGGCGCGTGTTTACGCGTCTGTGGGGCTGCGTGAACGATATCGCGGCGCGTGTATACACGTCCGTGAGAACGAAGCGGTTAAGCGCCACCCCGGTCCCTAGGGACCGGCGCTAGACTTTCCGTTCAGGCCACGTCGGTCCCTACGGACCGGCGACAGATTTTTCGTTCGTCTATCGCAGCGCGTGTGTCGGTCCTTGCGTACAGGTAGCCCTCCTCTAACACGGTATCTTATAACACGGTTTCGCTATAACACGATTCGTAAATTGCGGGAAACCTCCTACAACACGGTATCCTACAACACGTTTTCGCTATAACGCGATGAGAAAACTGCAAATCCTTTGTACATACAACACTGTATGTACTTATACAGCCGCGGCGAGGCTTGCTGTCCTAAAGATACATCGTTGCGGAAATGTATGTAGGTCTGATGCGTATTAGGTATCCCAAGGCATGGACCAGCACTTGAGACGTTCACCAACGGAGACTGTTTAGTATAAGAGTTTTCCGTGCGGTCTTAGCCTTAGACTAATTTACGACCGGGTAAAGTGCCCGACGCGGCTCTGCGAGCCACGTGCACGATGTCACTTCCAAATTGCTGGAAGAGCAAGACGGTTGTTCCTCTTATCGGGCCCTATGTCCCCCGTAGGACATTGGGGTACGCCCAGTTAGGGTGGGAACACACGATTGCTGCTTAATATCCGTGTGGTTTTCGTACGTTCTTTACTTTCATCTCCGTGGCCTGAAAACAAAAGTGTCTCACGCTGCTACTCGGTAGTCTACGTCGCGCCACGGTGTGTTAAAGAACAATTTTTTTATCTTTAAGACATTAAGCTTCAGCCCCAAGCAATGTCAGGTAAAGATAAAACAACGTTCAAGAGAAAATTCATTTCTTTGGAAGTAAAGATTCAAATCTTGGATCGTCTATCGAAAGGAGAAAAAGCATCCCACATTGGGAAAAACCTTAATTTGAACGAAGCAACAATTAGAACAATCAAGAAAAATGAAAAAGAAATCAGAAGTGCAGTTGCCGCAGGATCTTCGACATCCGCAAAACGTTCAGCCCGCCCCAGACCAGCAATAATTGAGAAAATGGAAAAGGCCCTCAGCATTTGGATTGACGATTGCTGTCAAAAAAAAATTCCATTAGATGGCAATATTATAAAACAAAAAGGATTAAAAATTTACAACCATCTCAAACAACAAGGAGAATCCTCTGTCAATCCAGATTTTGTGGCGAGTAAAGGTTGGTTCGAGAAATTCAAAAAGCGTTTTGCGATTCATAGCATAAGAATCCAAGGAGAGTCTGCGTCGGCTGATCATGAAGCTGCTAGGACGTATCCAGAAAAAATTCAAAACATTATAGCCGAGCAAGGATACACAGCAGATCAAGTTTTCAATGCCGACGAAACTGGGCTTTGGTGGAAAAAAATGCCCAGTAAAACTTTCATATCGAAGACAGAAAAAACTGCACCCGGATTTAAGGTGTCCAAAGATCGTTTAACGCTCCTTTTGTGCAGTAATGCATCGGGGGACTTCATGACAAAACCGATGCTAGTGTACAGATCTTTGAATCCTCGTGCACTAAAAAACGTGAATAAAAACACCTTGCCGGTATACTGGACAGCAAATTCGAGAGCTTGGGTAACAGGACATTTATTTAGAGATTGGTTTTTGAATTGTTTTGTGCCAAGCGTTGAGCGGTATTTAAAGCGAAAAAATTTGAGCTGCAAGGCGCTGTTGCTATTAGATAATGCTCCATGCCACCCACAAGATTTAACACATCCCAACATCAAAATAATGTTCTTACCACCGAACACTACTTCGTTGCTCCAACCACTGGATCAAGGTATTATTTACACCTTTAAAACATATTACATAAGAAGATCGTTACAGTGGATTTTAGACGCAACCGATTCGCAATCAATTAGCGTAATGGAAGCATGGAAGAAATTTTCCATCAAGCACTGCATCGATATCATATCTTTGTCACTGAATGAAATAAAAACATCAACATTAAATGCGTGTTGGAAGAAGATATGGCCCTCTGCAATTGAAACGGAAAACATACGTGAAACATTAGAAAATGAAATTGGTGCGATATTAGAAGTCGCTAAATCAATCGGAGGCGAAGGTTTTGTGGATATGGCTTCCAAAGACATTGAAGATTTATTAGTGGAAGAAGAAGTTGACGAAGCGGAATTAATCGAAATGGCATCCCTAGATGCAAATCAAATCGATTTTGAGGACGCTAGCTCTGACGAAGATTGTGCAGTCAAGAATTTAACATTAAAAAAATTACAAGAAGGCCTATGCTTAGCGGAAAATCTGGAATCATTTTTCTTGAATGAAGACCCTTCGACGGAAAGAAGTCGAAAATTCAAAAGGGAGCTGCAAAAATGTTTAGCTCCATACCGGGAAATTTACAATGATCTAATAAGAACCAGCAAGCAAAGTTCCATTACAGATTTTTTTAAGAGGGGAAAACATACAAAAACTTTAAATAACGAAAAAAGTTCAGAAAGTGAAGGCGATGTCGTTCCACCGAAAAAACGTTCTCGGTTGATTATACTGAGCAGTGACGACGAGTAAATTCATTAAATTATGGTTGCGTTAGATTAAAATATTTTTTTTATACTTTGTGTTGTACATACATTTATATTTTTAATAAAAATTACGTTGTTTATGTCGAATTAAGAAAAATATTTGTTTTTAATAAGTTTTTAGAACGTAACCCCCCTTTTTGCACTAGCTCTGGGTCTCATGCAACACGGTTTCACACAACACGGCATTTTCTAGGAACCTAACTACCGTGTTATAGGAGGGTTGCCTGTACTTAGAAGACTGAACATTTAAATTATGCGATATCGATTTTTGTTTGGTCAATGCTTCAAGGAAAAGAATATAATACTTAAAAATATTAATGTAATTTATTAAAACAAGATATCTGTTTATCTGTTTATACTGTGGCTCGCCTATCGGCAAGTAGCCCGGCGGGGCCCGCCTGACGGCTAACTGTGGCTTGAACGGAACGGCACAGAAATTCGGCGTGGCGCTTAACGTGTTAAAGATAAAGAAAATATATGTATTATTTGTTATATAAAGTTTTTCAAAAGTTCACTTTTTAAACCGTAAGTTTAGTTTCAGTTATTTTTCCGAACGTCACGGATAAATGTGAAGCATTTAGGATAATAAGGATGAACTCAACATTTCCTAAAACATTTTTTATTCCATCAACAGTTACAAAAATACATGTTCACGAATCACACACGACCGCGTGACAGATTATAAAACGAAATCGTAGAATTATCATTAAACCTAGCTACTCGACAAGAATCCACAGGAACATATCAAAACAATCCCTGTGAGATTTTCGAGCAGAGAGGATTAATGTTTCCTTCACTCACAAATAATCCTTTCACGTGCACGCTGTGGATACCCCTTAAAAACTTCCACATGCAGTGCACATAACCACGGAAATGTTATCATATTGTTGAAGATCCTATTTTGTCAGACTTTGAACTGATCCTGAACAATCATATTTATAACTAGAAATAGGATGGTAATGGTGAAAAAGCCCGAGTGGAATGACGAAATGTGGGAAGAACAACTGATAGTGGAGCCTTTCGGATCTGTCGAGTGTGTCTAAACGAAGAGCAAAAAAGGATTCTGATAGCCAACAATTTTTAGACTTTCAATTTATATCTATATGTGTAAATTTTTAAATACAGGTAACCCTTCTATGATACGGTAGATAGGTTCCTAGAAAATGTTATGTTGTGTGAATCCGTGTATATTAGAATAGGTATATTAGAATAGGCTCGCCTAGGCTAATGCAAAAAGGGATGGTTCTTTATGTAGGCGTTCTATGATGCGGCACCGCGAAGACCGTGTGGTGCCGAAAGGGAAGCGCGGCACCGCAAAAATAGTGCAGTGCCGAAAGGACAGTGGGGCACCGCAAAAATAGTGCAGTGCCGAAAGGACAGTGCGGCACCGCAAAGATAGTGCAGTGCCGAAAGGACAGTGGGGCACCGCAAAGATAGTGCAGTGCCGAAAGGACAGTGGGGCACCGCAAAGATAGTGCAGTGCCGAAAGGACAGTGCGGCACCGAAAAGAAGGAATCTGCAATTGTCCGAAATCCTGCTTCCTCGATGCCGTGGCGGGTGAGGGAACAGTCTTGATTAGCGCACGTAGGGGTATGGTCGTGGACAGTTTAGAATAAAGTACTTTTACGTTCCGGTACTGCTATTTAGTTTTACCCGACGTACACCCCTACATTTAAGTAGTTGTTTAGGGATTAATAAACTAAGAATTTCCGTAAGGAACAAGGTACAAGGCCAAACTCCGCTGCATTGCCAAAACGATGCCACAGGATACGTCCCCACCTAATCGCTTCGTCCTTCCTATAGGAATGCTCTGAGGGCGCACGGAAGAGGCAGCGATTAGGTAAATGAACAGCCCTGACTGGTAAATACCGGAAAGATGGAATTGATCAATCAGGGAAAGTTCAAAGAGTCGCGGAGGAACGTAGGGAATATGAAGCCAGTTTTAACTGGAAAACGCGTGCGGTGCAGTACAGCAAAATAGAGAGACGATGCAACTTGTGCTGTAAACATTGAACACGCAGAAAATAAAGTAATTCCTTCAAGACTTTAAAATAATTTTCGATTACAGTGGAAGATGAAGAAATATATACTGACGAGATTTCCGAGAACGAATCCACAGAACTTATTGTTGGTAGCGACAGCGAGACAGGAAGTGACAATAGTAACGCAATATAAAGGGAGAAATAAAACGTCCATAATATATGACAGTTAATCTAGCGACAGTAACCACGAAGCAGATAGTCAGTGGACAAAATACGATCCAAAACGAAACTTAGAAATGTTTACTGGTAATTCAGATGTCAAGGTACATCCAAATAATCCGCAAAGTATAAGCGAAATTGTTGGACTACTTTATTGAAGATGATTTTATAGAAATGATCGCAATTGAAACTAACAGATATTACGATCGAATGCACCACAAATATGAATGTGTAAAGAAATCAACAAAGTGGTACGATACAACGGTTTCAGAGATGAAAAAGTTTGTCACGTTAAATATTTTAATGGGATAGGTGCAGAACACTACGATACCATGATTACTGGTCAACTCGTCCATCAATCGCAACACCTTTCTTTGGAAAAATGATGACAATGCATAGATTCCTTCAAATTCTGCGTTTCTTGCATTTTTCCAATAACACAGAAATCTTGTCAAACTCAAGCAAGTTATGTAAAATTCAACCCGTAATAGATTACCTTTTAAATAAATTTAACACAGTGTATAAACCAGAACAGGAGCTTTCTTCGAACGAAGTCATGATACCATATCGTGGAAGACTTTTTTGTGGTTTATAATCCGACTAAAATAACAAAGTACGGAGTACTGGTCAGAGTGTTATCTGAGGCAAGTACTGGATTTGTCTGCAATTTTCAGCTGTATCATGGAAAAGGAGACAATTTAGAAGAACTTGTTTCGCTTCCTTTAACCCTTTCACTACTACGGGTGACTATAGTCACCCGCCACAAAACGACACCCGCACACGACGGGTGACTATAGTCACCGGTCACAAGATGCCACCTATACACGACGGGTGACTATAGTCACCCGCTCCAAAAATGGAACCAAATGTTAAGATAAATGGTATCGCTTCGTGTATTTCTGTTCGCAAACAATTGCAAGCGCTATTGCAGCGTTCGATTTTTTTCGACGTTGTTTTGTCATCGACCCGTGGGCCTCAAATGTATAATTATACTCAGTTAGTCGTAAGTCGAATGTATCAGAGGATAGAAACCAGACGTATCAGTGACAAAATTGCAGTAAATTTATATAAATATAGTGAATTGTGATATAATTATATTAAAATTATATAAATAATATATCAGACGTACAGCAAGACAAAGGTATAACTGATTATTTTTCTAACTTTTATATTTTTCTGCAATTGCAATAAATTTTTAAATATTTGACCCGTTCCAGAAAATGATTAGAAACAATAAAAATCAAAATAATAAAAGAAAGCGACATAATGAATCGCAATCGGAAGATGATATTATTACTTCGTACAAAAGAACTCGAAAGAGTATATTGAGCACCTCAGAATCCGAAGAACAAAATTCGACAAAATCGGAAAAAAATATATTCGATATTGCATGGACTACCGAACCGGCGCGACCCAAACTTCATCAATTTTCGAAACGAAATTCCGGAATAAGAGTACCAATTAGCCACTCCGCATCAATTCTTGACTACTTCCAGTTATTTTTCTCCGAGAGCTTTGTGGAATTTATCGTCAAGACAACAAACGATTATGAGGAATGCATAAATAATAATAACGCTCCGAGTCCTTCACGAGGGACTTCTCTTGCTGAAATGTATCGTTTCCTCTGTATAAAGATGTTGATGTCGCGGAATAAAAAACTATATCATTCTGAGTATTGGGCAAACGATGAGCTTTTGAGAAGCAGAATTTTTGGTGAAATAATGTCAAGGGACCGATTTTTATATTTACTAAAAATATTACATTTTAATACCAATGATACGCAAGCAAATGTTGATAGATTATATAAAATTCGGGAAATTTGTGATATGCTTAGAGAAAGCTTCAAGAATGCGTTGTATCCCTTCCAAGATTTATGCATTGATGAAAGTTTGTTGTTATATAAGGGCAGATTGTCCTTCAAACAGTATATTCCATCAAAGAGGAACAGATTTGGTATTAAGTCCTTTGTGTTATGTGATAAGGAATCTGGATTTGTTCAAGACTTTATAATTTACGACGGATCCCTCTCCAATATTACCAACACAGATGCAAATCTTGGAAAATCTGGGAACATTGTTGTCCAGCTACTCAGACCATATTTAGAAAAAGGGCATACTCTATTTGTTGATAACTGGTACGCAAGTCCAGCACTGTTTATTTTTTTGCACAAGAATGGTACTAACGCCTGTGGCACCGTAAAAAAAAGACGCAAAGGTATGCCAAGAATGGATAAAAAATTGAAAAAAGGCGAGGCGGGTTTCTGGTCGTCAGAATGTTTGCTAGCCATGAAATGGCATGACAAAAGAGAGGTGTATATGTTATCGACCTTTCACACCGAAGAATTTGTCGATACAAAAATCCATTATCGCACAAAGGAAATGATCATAAAACCAAAGTGTGTCGTTGATTATAATCGTTCTATGGGAGCCGTGGATAAAACTGATATGATAATAAGTACAATTCATTCCCAAAGGAAAAGTTTAAAGTGGTATAAGAAGTATTTTTTCCACTTATTGGATATATGCATATGGAACGCCTATTGTCTATATAAGTTGAAAAGTGGGAAATATATATCGATGGCTAAATTCCATCTTGAATTAATTCGACAAATTTTAAGACGCTACCATTCATCGAAAGCCACGAAGAATGTTAATAAATCTGGACATATTAACACAACGCGTCTTACTGCAAGACATTTTCCATCACTTTATGAGAATAACAAGACGAAGAGAAAAAATCCACTAAGAAAATGTGTGGTATGCAAAAAGAACGATAAAAGCAGTCAAACACGATATCAATGTGAGAACTGTGATGTTGGTTTATGTGTATATCCGTGTTTTGAAAAATTTCATACAGAATATTATTATTAAAAAATTACTGTTCAATATTATGTTATAATTATAGTTCCTATATTGTTGTATAATATAAAAATATTAATTGTATTGTTGAATTAAAAATACCTCCATGGAAAAATTATGAACACAAATCATTTTGTTTCTAAAAGTAATGTCACAAAGTCGTTTTTGAGACAAAAGTCTTGGCCCCGAATGCTAAAGACTGCGCGCGCTTAATGTTCCCACTTTCGGCACGGCGCTCCGTTCTAGACAAGGTACTCCGCGGCGAGGCCCACCGTAGCGAAAGGGTTAACACGTTGAGCCCGGCGCGGACTTTGCTGTCCTTTCCGTTCAGCCGGCAGCCGGCGAGCGATACAAAGTTGTAGGGTATCGCTGAGAGGTAAGGAATTATTCTTTGTTGCGCTAATTTCGACGCCTTTTAGATGTACGTGTGATTCTGTTCACTATATTTTCGTATGATGTATAAAAAAGTCACGTATACGTACCTTCGAGAGGCGATCAATTGGAAAAGACCTACCGAAGTGTACAGATTGTTCGTAAAAAGAAAGTTGAGTTTAGTTTTGAAAATAGTTATTGCCCATAACATTGAATATGTCGGAAAGAGAAGAAGATAGTGACACGTCAAGTGAAATATTTTTATCTTCCAAACGTCGCAGAGTAGTACGGTTGTCATCAGCAGAAGATGATAATTTATTAGACGGACCGACGCCAGCCAAACGAAAATTCTAGTGCCGGTCCCTAGGGACCGGCGCCGGCCACACGGAAAGTTCACTACCGGTCCCCAGGAACCGACGCTAGACTTTCCGTTCAAGCCACGTCGGTCCCTACGGACCAGTGACAGATTTTTCGTTCTTCTATCGTAGCGCGTGTGTCGGTCATGGCGTACTTGTAAGACTGAACATTTAAATTATGCGATATTGATTTTTGTTAGATCAATGCCTCAAGGAAAAGAATATAATACTTAAAAATATTAAGGGGCCATTCTACTGTGACGGATTGAAAAAATTGAATTTTTTTTTTTTGCATTTTCTTAGACTTTAACATGTTAAAAACTTGTTCCCAAAGGTATTTAACAGAATTCGAAAAATTAACGATGTTATGTGCCTTCACACGAAGCGCCGTTCTGTCGCGCACAGCTATCTGAGCGGTCGGCTCATCCTGGCAAACCCGAAATTCTATTATAGATTTGAATCCTTACGATAATATGATAGTGAAGAAGCTTGAATGTGTTCTACACCTGAAAAAAAGGTTTAGAAGTTGATTGAGAAGCGTGAAGATGAAAAGTAAAGGTATAGGAGGAAAAGGCTCCAGGAAGCTAGCTGATATCAACAATTTGACCACATATTATGGATTAGTCATTTTGTGAAACACCGATTCGGTTGAAAATATGAAGAACTCTGTATGGGAATCGTAATTGGCCTAATAACCAAAACTTTCGCTGATAATCGTGATAACATCTGCAAAAGGCACGTAGCGCTAAAAAGCCAGTAGGCATCGAAAGAGGCTAGGACAGCTCATAGAACTGCAGCATCAACACTATAGGAATTCTAGGAAGAGAAGGAAGGTGTACTGTACGGCCCTGGGATAGCTAATTAGCTTATAAGTATGATCAAAACTTTTTATATACACTTAAACAGTACTTGAAACTTTAAACGCGTTTTTCTCAAAACTACATTTTTGGAAATGGCTGCCACGATAGCTCCATAACGGATTGACCAATTCACTTCCCGCTTGGCAGATGTGTTCATTAGATGTGTCATTCTCGTCCCTACCAGAATTGCTTCGATTGGAATTTTTTTAGAATTTTGGGAATGTAAAACATTCCGATCTTTTTACCAAAATTTAAAAATTTTTCTTTAGACCAGCACCATTTTTTTTCTGTACAGTATTTTCAAACCATTCTGGTACCGACGATAGCCACACTCATACAGATTAAGAATCTTGTTTATTTTCTGTTTTTAAATCACTACAACAGCTGGAATCATGGCAGCCATAGAAGGCTGTTTGTTTCACGACGTCATAAAAAACGTTCTGCAATTTTACACATATATGCTCTCCTGGCTCGCAAAAACTTTTAAATAAACTTAAGGTTGTAATAAACAAATGTCCCAAGCCGAAAAATGATATGTTGTTTAGTTTACCCACAAAAAATTCCCAAATATCGTCTTGATTTCGGGCCGTCACAGTAGAATGGCCCCTTAATGTAATTTATTAAAACAAGATATTTGTTTATTTATTTATACTGTGGCTCGTCTATCGGCAAATGGCCCGCCGGGGCCCGCCTGATGGCTAACTGTGGCTTGAACGGAACGGCACAGAAATTCGGCGTGGCGCTTAACGTGTTAACCCATTTGTATCAAAGCGCGGAATATTCCGCGAACCACGACTGTCTACTATCACCGTACCGTACCGCTATACGGAGCGTATTCCGATATTTTAAAAATACGAATCGTTTATTGTCCCAAGAACAGCCCCCCACCCCGTTTGTTTCCATGGTATGATGCTCAGTCATTTGTTGTCTGATAGTACAAGAAATCCATGTTCTCGTCGAAGACAGCATCATATCGCCGTTCGAAAAAATGATTCCGGAGGAAGCATTAGACGCGCATACAAACAATGTTATGGAGATAAAAGTCGTCGAATGGGCAGATCAAAAACACGAGATAATGTAAAGGAAACAACAACTTATTGTCCAAGTAGTCCCAACCAACCCCAGCTGTGTGTATAGAATGTTTCAAAGTTTGGCATTCTCCATAATTTTCTTAATAAACCATTTTCATATTACTTTTATAACAATAGTTCATACTAATGAATATCCTATTATAAATTTAAATTTATATTAATAAATATAGTTTATATTAAATAATATTCAATAGTTTTGTTACTTATTCTGTGAAATATCTTCTCAAACACATACGAATGTTCTGCGCAAGTAGTCAAATAAGCGTCACCCCAATACGGGTGACGCGGCCCGATCCGAAACTTGACTGTCACCCGAATACGGGTGGACGTGGCAGTCAACGTGTTAAAATATTATATAATCATAATTTCGGCGACCTTCCTACACTCGCCATTAGGAGGGAGCTAGCGAGCATGTTTCTCGCAAGTGCTCGAGCCGAGTCATGGTTACTGTTGTTACGTCTTGCGACGTATCGCATTAGCTGTAAGTTATTATATATATTCATATGTTATACTGCGTTTAGTTCTAGTTCGAGTTCCAGTTCATGTCTCGATCCGACCGAGCTCTCAGTCGGTCTTCGCTTGACATTCAGTCAAGAGCATTCGAATCCTAAAATCAATCTCTAGTTCAATTAAGTTAGTGTTAAGTGTTTGTACCATATTATCTTAGAATATATTTTTGCATTTTTATACGTAAACCTTAGTCTACAAATCATTTCGTACCTCGTGCTATTTCATAAGTGCATTTTTGAGCGGGAAATCTTTAGTGAGCTGACACAGAGCTCGCAAAATCTAACAAACACTCAGACAACTCAAGACGGACCTGCGTACTAGCAAAAAGCCTGCCGGTTGCAACCGTCTTGTTTAAGCGTGACAGCGAAATCGAAAGGTTGGGCGTACCAGCAAAAAGCCTGCCGGTTGCCTGTCTCTCTCGACTCGGTGGATCTCGCGTACCAGCAAAAAGCCTGCCGGTTGCGGATCCTATCGTCTACCGCCGTCGTATACTAGCAAAAGCTGTTGGTTGCGGCGCACGTCGTCCAGGGTGTTCGTACGATTCTTCGCCAGTTCAATCTAAGCCAAGTCGTTCCCGGTGCTTAATGCCTAAGACGCGTCGCCGTGCCGGTCGTCGGTTTCAACTTCGTCGCCTCTTCGCCGTCTACTTCGAACAAATACAACCGACTCAACCCGGAAACCGCCAACGCACCAGGACGCAGCCACAACAGAACGTGCATTCACGACCAGCCGTCACAGCAACCCCAGACGTCGCGCCTATCCCAGCACAACCCTTAGACACGAGCGTAGCGGCCTGGAGATTGACGCCTCTGAGTCTCGCACCGCACCTCCCAAACGTGAACGAGATCTGCATCAAAGACCCTCGCTACGAATTATACCTCAGCGTCAGACAACGTAGACTCCAGCACGACTTCTAATGGTGAGCGCTAGCGTGTAAGACCGCGATACCGGATCCCCGGTGCAAACGCATCAAAAGCTTCGCGTTTAACGTCACGGATAGATCGGGAAATAGTGCGACTCCACGCCTAGACCCCCGACAAGGGACGTGACACTGTATATACGAGTTCTGACCTGTCCCTTCCTATCCCTGTGTCTAAGGCAGGCGCCTGCTAGGTAAGCCTTACTGACGAGTCCACTAGCAGGTCCCGGACGAAACACCCCTTCCCCTTCCTTTCCCGGACGAAACACCCCTTCCCCTTCCTTTTCCCTCTCACTCACGCTCTGCAACAGTCCACAGAATTATTCATATTCTCACGTATTCCTTAAACTAACACTAATGTTTGAAAAAAATATGTTTAAATGATTATTCAAGAACTGCTTCCCATTTGTTTGGCAAACGGTCGATTCCACGGGCAAAGAAGTCAGGGTTCTTGGAGGCAAAACACGCTTTAACATCAGCCACTAACTCATCAAAATCATCGTGAATTTCGTTCCTTTGACAGTTTTTCAACGAGCGATTAACGCGGTAGTCCGTAGGTGCTTCAGTCGGTGAATATGGCGGATGTGAGAGCAGATCGCATCCCTTATTGGCGATGAATTCGACGACACGACGCTCAACATGTGGACGTGCATTATCATGGTGGAAGACGATATGGTTCCTTTTGCGCGGTCTTTTCGCCTCGATTGCAGCGTGAAGGAGATCGAGGCTAGGCTAAGTAGACGTCGCTGTTAACCCCTTGGCCTATGCCCCCCCCCCCCACCCATAGTATTCAATGAAATTCATATCCCTGAATCCACAACGGTGCGATATTTAGGCATTCATCTGGATAGTGAAGTAACCTGGAAATACCACATAACAAACAAAAGAAAACAGCTGGATCTAAAACTCAAAAACATATACTGGATACTTGGCAAAAGGTCAAAACTATCACTAAAAAACAAAATACTAATTTACGAAACAATTCTTATACTGGTTTGGACCTACGGACTAGAACTCTGGGGTAGTGCTAGCAAATCCAGTACTGCCATTATTCAGAGAGCACGATATCAAAGGTACTCGGTGCAATTGCAAACGCTCCATGGTACGTTAGCAACGAAACGCTACATAACGATCTTGGCATCGCCTTTATCGCTGACACCATCCACGAAAGAAGTAGAAGACACTTCACCAAATTAAATGAACATTCAAATCCTCTAGTTATACCGCTCACAGAAGAACACGATAATAGAAGATGAAAAAGAAAATGGTCAATTGACCTCAATTGAGGTTTAGGAGGTCTTTTCAATGGAAAAGTCCTCATCATGCCAAAACCGGACTACGTGTCAATAGATTAGCCCATAGAATATGAATTCTGATAGCTGATTTAAATAATAAATTCGACTTTCGGAACTCGCCGGTGACTGTAATAATCACCTATTGCTGTCCCGTACATCCCTGCTGTCCTTATTCGTGAAGCATTAAGGGGATACACGCCCACAGAATAGGGTACGTCTTACTTAAAATCCTGCCTACCAACAGCAGGTGTATTCTAGTGGAGGATACTGGTGGTCCTGTTCCCGTGCATCATGTGAATCGGGGACGTCCATTCACACACGGGGGTCTTGAAAAAGTCCTAGAATATGCTCGATCTGAGCACGATTGGGCAATGGGCGTTCCTTTAAAACTGCAATGTCTATGATGCAATTAGCTACGCCTGTCACAGTGTAGGCCCGGCGTTGCATGCACCAATAATGCAGAAACATCGCAGAGCGGCCCCAGCAGCGATGTGAATGCTACACTGGAGGCACTCTGCAATTTCTGCAGGTCCATGCAGCGAACCAACATGGGACTACGCATTGCGTGTGTGTCTGTGGCGACGCGGAGAAATTTCACGATCCTTAAGGACCACCGGGGTCGAAACGGTTCGATGTTGTAACGAACACGTGGTTTTTCTCTCGCGTAGCCCACACTTACCTCCGGCGGCACACTGTCGCGACGAACCGAACCTCTCTCCCTTCGTCACGGGAAATGCTACCTTGTTCGATGGGAATATAGGACGAAGGATTTCGGAAAGGGAGGTCATTCGGTCTGTATAATTGTAACGGCAACGTGCGACGTGCACGTTGAATAAAGTCACACGTTAACACGCAAACCGTTGAATCATTTTCCCTATCACACCCAAATGTCCTTACAATGCACACGCAAGGTGAACGAACGGAAGAAGACGTTGTGTGTATTGCGATAGAATCGTCTATTTCGTAGGCGAGTCGAATACACACATAAGAAAGTAGATCCTCGGTATTTACCGAGCGTGGTCGAAACACATAGACACGTGGGATCTATATGTGTTGTAGCATTGCGATGCTCAACACTTAATCTCTTAACAGGATTTATTACCGACACAAGAAATCGTCGCGACCCGACTTATCGCCGGGGAATAAGACGGCGATTCGGGCTTTGAAATCATAAATATAACAAAAAATTAAATACAGTCCATACTTGTTTTCAGGCGAAGCACCTGACCTGTCGCCAACAGCCTGCCCGCAGGTCGACCAACAGAGGCCAGACCTATCCTTACTAAGGACCGAGAAAAAATCAAAAAGGCTCTTTATAAACATGTAACCTAAATTGTAGAAATAAACGGTATAAAAAACCAAAGCAATTACATTTCAGCGTTGACCTTGTTTAGAACCTTTATCGATTCCACTCTCCCTCTCCAGGCTCTTCGAAGACTGAGAAAATTTATTTTTAATATAAATTTTCTTAGTCGAATTTCGAACAAGGTCCTTCGACCTTCTCACGTTTTTCGGCCGTCGTGGCAAACGCATGAGATGACGCGATCGTGGATTCGTGAAGTACCGAGCAATAAAAGCCTTTTTTATTGCTCTGTATGTGAGAAAACATTTTCCTGTAGTTCCTCGAACGTTAAAAGGCACGCGCAATCTGCGAGACATAAATACCTTTTCTCCAAAATAAGTTCGCGTACAGCCATGCAACTGAAGGAGTCGAAAAAGACTTTTATGCCTCAATGGCTTGAAATTGAAGATTTCAAGCCCTGGCTGCATAAGGTCATCGATAATCCTTTTTCGTGTTTTTGTTCGGTATGTAACAAAACTTTTACTTGCGGAATGTCGCAAATTAAACGTCACGCGGATTCCAAGTGCCATATCGAAAATTGCAAGAAAAGTGGAATATTTATGAGGAAATCGATCAACGATTTCAATACGCAATTTGGGGAATCGCCTTTGTCATTCGATGAAAGAAAGAAAAGCGCAGAAATTCGATTTGCGGCTTTAATTGCGGAGAGAAATATTTCTTATCAATCGGTCGAGGCGATTCTCAAATTTTTTCAAGATGTGGGGAAAGATCCTCATGTTTTGGAAAGGAGGACATTGGGTCGAACAAAGTGTTCGAGTATTATATCAAACGTTCTGTACCCTAGAGAGACAGAACATCTTAAAACAGTGTTACAAAACACCAGATTTAGTATTTTTATTGATGAAACTACAGATATCACGAATGAGAAATGGATGACGTTTCTTGTTCGGTATGTCGCACCCGAGACTTTGGATGTTCAAACGGAATTAGTAGAATTAATTAATCTTAACGCGAAGGATTGTAATGCCGAAAATATATTCACTTCTTTTAAACATGCAATGTGGAAAAGACAAATTCCGTTTGAAAACATTGTCGTGCTATCTTGTGACAACGCTTCTGTCATGATAGGGCGACGCTCGTCATTCAAAACAAAACTTGCAGAAATTTGCGGTGAAAAATTTTTCACTTTGCCATATCCATACCATACCTCTACATTGGTGGTACGTGCAGCATGCACTGCCATTTCCGAGGTCTGCGAGGAATTAATACGTGGGGTAGCCTCTTTTATTTATAGTAGTCCCAAACGTTCGGCCATTTTCCGCGAATTTCAACAAGCTTTTCAGTTTACCGACCGCAAACTTTAAAAACTCTGTTCTACGCGATGGTTATCTCGTTATTCATCGGTAGTCAGAGTTTTAGAAAATTGGGACAGCGTAGTGTATTTTCTGCAAGAGTTGATTATAAGCAAGAAAACGAAGTCTGGGGAACATCTTCTTATCATGATGCAAAATCCGGAAGTTAAAGCATACCTCTTTTTTTCAAAGTATGTTCTCGAGTTTTTTAATAATTTTAACTTATTTTTTCAAACTTGAGAAACAAGAATCTATTTGCTTCAAAAGACTGTATTATCGCTTTTTCTTTTCCCGGGGTGATGGAGGATCATATCCACATGATCTTCCGCGTCGCGTATCCCCGAGTGGGCAAGGCCGTATTAGCTAGAGCAGAGAAGTTGAAAAATTTGTACCCAAGTGCATGTCGTCACGGGATACAGGGAGTACTCAAGAAGGAGACGGAGCTGTACAAGATGGGAGGGCCTGCAGTAAGTCCGTATTGGCGTGAGTTTTGCTACTGGGAACTCGGCTATGGGTTCCTCCCCTACAAAGATCCTCGTACGATGTTTGCGGAAGCACACGCATGGTTGGGGGAGAACCTCATCTTGGGCTGACTCCTCGGAGAGCACCAGTACATGTCGTTGTTGGCCGAGGAGGTGGCCGAATTTATGAAGGTACCCTCGATCCACGAGTGGGTTAAAACCTGCAAATGGATGGAGGGGAAGGCTGGCACTGGAAGACCCCTTAAAGTGGATGTCGAGGGCCGCAAGACTCAGGTGGTCAAAGGGAAGGGTGTGGACGGATATTACTATCACGATGAGTTCATCGAAACCGAGCTGATCACACCGAGTCGTGAAGAAATGCACGTGCTGCAGAAGAGCGAAGGGGCAAAAATAAGGCCTGTAGTTAAGACAGATAATCGTGTGAACAGGAAAATGAACTTCCCTCAGGAAAAGACTATATTAAGTAATATTTTAAAACCTCAGCTTTTGAAGCACATGGATTTAGTCAGATTAATAGATTTTTCAAGATGCGACAATCAGGTCGCATCTAATAGTGTTCAATTTGGGTACGGCGTGTGATACCTTCCTCCGTCAATTAATTGAAGAGGGCAAATCTGACATCGTTCAAACCGTACGACAAAATTGTATCAAATTTTATATCACAGCTACGAACGAAATTCATAATTGATTATCAATTGATGACGAATTTCTCAGCAGATTATGTGTGTTTGAACCACTTTTGGCTTTATCAAACTGCGAAAGAGATATTTCCTTCAGAAATGTTCTCTTTATTTCGCAGAAATTCGGAGGTTTCGACGAAGACGGTTTGCAAAAAGAATGGGCAATGTTACATTTGGACTTTGCACATGATAGGGAGAATTTAGTACATAAGAAGTTCGATGAGTTTTGGAAAACAATCTTGATAACGCGAAACAATTTAGGCTCTTTTAAATATCCTAATTTACAAATGTTATTAAATTCAATCAGATGTCTGGCAAATTCGAACGCCGATGCTGAAAGATCATTTTCCATGCTTCCCGACGTAAAGAGCAAGAAACGAAACAAGCTCGGGTCGGCTACCGTTAACGGAATTTGCGTGGTGAAATCGGCATTAACCCTTTTAGTGCCGGGAGCCGATATATCGGCTCCTGCTACACTGGCGAGAAGTGCCAGAGCCGATATATCGGCCCGCGCCTCGTAGCGCTTTACTATTCGCATTGCGGGAGAACTCTATCTCAAAATAAATTTGTAATACGTTATAAATGATCTAATTTCATTATGAGAGAATTAAAAAAAATAGTTTTACACATTTACACATTTACTATATATAAATATAAATATTTATGTTATTATAATGAAGTATTATGCAAAATTATATCACAAATATATTTACGATAACATAATTTTGTTTCAACAATGTTATATTACGTATAACAATTACATATTTCGGAAGAGATAATCCGCCCGGCGCTCACCATGTACCTTCGAGTTATCTTTTATTTTTGTTATGTAATATTGTTTATCTTGTTACAAAATACATTGGAAATGCAAAGTATATACTTCATAATAATTGGTCCATATAAAATTATGATGAAAAGATGACTTTTTGTATATGCAAATACGTTTTGAAAGAGAGAACTCAACTTTTACTACTTTTATGAACATTTATACCTTTGTTATTTATATAATTTTTAATGAGTAGAGAAAAACTAGTGTCATTGTTTTGTTCTCTATTTCATCCTTAGTACACTGATTTTTGAATCATGTAAATATTGTTTCTCGTTTGGTTTTTATGAGCATTATCCCAAACCCTAGTAAAACTGTGAAATTCGGCCGGTTATTCTCGCATAGGCACCTCTTTTTCGCCCGGCACTAAAAGGGTTAAAGGCAAACGGGGATAAAGCTCAGACCATGGAGGTACACAGGAGATACACATCTATCTCTCATGTCATTTGATATTTTATATGCTAATTCTGTCAAGCAACAAAAAAGTAGATTACGGCTATATGCCGCCAATGACGACAGCATCGCGGATAATGCGAATTAACAATATCCAAAATGTTATCAATTCCGCTTTTAAACAATTATAATGCCTGCATAAATTATTATACTAATACTAACGTGTAAAATTTAATGTACTAAAGATTTACGTATTCTCCGGTCTTTATTCAAAAATAAGGAAAAGGTAAAATTCCATACCCATGCGTTTCATTTCAAAATGTTCACATATATAAAGTTATACAGTCACTTTAACTTAACATTTTGTTGAAAATAATTCTCCCCATTAGTATATGTTGTCACATTCATTGGCTTGTAATAGAAGGATGTATTATAATCCTACAATCTACAAAATATGTGTATTTCGAAAAAATACGAAAGCACTATTTTTCTTAGCATGATGTCTTTTCTTCTACTTTGGGGGTTCGGATGGGTCAGAAGACTTTGGTAGCTCTTTGGAACAAGGGTCACGTGCAGGACCAGTAGGTGGTGCTGGCTGGGGGTATCTTAAATGGTTCGGAGTAGAGATCGATTCGAGGTTGGAGTGTGGACGACTACGATCAACGGAAAGTACCCAGCCTTTAATAGAGGTCGCTACAGAACCAAACTCATCTATGCCAGGTGTCATAAACCCAGCAAAAGGCATTTACACATGGGGTTTTATGAGCAGCGTGCCTCAACTGGCGTCTGCGATGGAGCGCGCCATCAGTGGGGGGAAGTGGGACTATCGAAGCCTTGCGGTCAAGGTAGACTTATATGACGAGCTCCGCGAACAAGAGGATAACACAACCCTCTGGCGTCGAGTATGCGTGGACCAGTATGAGAATGCCGGCCAGAGGGATTGTCTCCACCAACAGGGGACTGGCACTATGACGGCGTGTTTATCACGGCCGACGTCGTGAAGTTCGCCCTCCGCCAGAGCGGCTTGCTCTCCGTCAGCGGTTGTCGGATGGAGGATAAATGGAATCTGGCCCATCCCAGTGTGAAACTGATTCCCCTAGGAGACAATAACGGACCACAGCTCACGGGTCGGGATGCCTGGATCGCGTCGCATTTGACATACCCACTTGCATGGGTGGTCGAGAAGTTACAGATGGCCAAGGTTTGGTTGAATAACAGAGATGGAGATCCCGTTATCAGAGAGAAGGAGTTTGTGTGAACTGCAGGGCTCGTGGATATTAAGTATCATGCTAGTAAGCTTGTATTCGTCCTGCCTGCTAAGACTTCCAGTAGTGTTGTGCTCGGAGAAACGTCGAAAACGTGTCCTGTAGATCAAAGCATCTCCTCCTTACTAAGGAGTCCACTAAGCAGGGGCCCCGGACGAAACAACCCTTTCCCATTCCTTTTCCTTCCTTCTCTCTGGCTTCCACAAGAGAAAAATAGAATGGCTGGAAAATTTACGTTTAACGAATTAGCAGACACACACCTCTGCTATGGGGAGGCACATTGCAACGCTACAAAAGCTCGTCAGATTTACTGCGAACGATTTCCGCATAGAACTCCCCCGAGTAGGAAGACTTTCGTTCGCATAGATCAACGCATTCGCGATACCGAATCGGTTGGGTATCAAAATACCGGCGGGTGCGATCAACAAGATTATACTGTAGACCACAGAGTCTTACAACGTGTTGAAGAAAATCCAACATTAAGCTCACGAGAAATTGTGGCTACGGAAAGTGTTAATCATGTGCAGCATTGCCATGGAACATATTAAAGCAAAATGGGAACACCCGTATTACTATCAGTGGGTGCAAGAATTAGAAAAGGGTGATTACGAACACAGACGGAATTTCTGTACATGAATGATGCAGCAAATTCGAAAAGATAATGCGCTTGTATGTAGCATTCTTTTTACGGATGAAGCAACGTTTAACAGACGTGGGATATTTAATATTCACAACGAACATGTCTGGGAAACCGAATATCCACACTCGTTGGTACAAACACACTTACAGCACCAATTATCAACAAATGTAGCAGAAATTGTTAATAATACGATCGTGGGACATGTTATTTTGCCGAATCGTTTAACAGGTCAATCGTATACTGAATTCCTGAAAGAACAATTACCTGAACTGTACTACTATCTGTACGACGAAATTATGAGACTCCAAAAAGTATTCGTACACTACATTTCGAAGAAATTTACCTAATCCTGAAATTCTGATTTCAATGAAAGTTTGCATGTATATAGAGCATAATGTGTTATACATGGAACAATTTTTTTTCTCGACGAGAATTCTTTTTGAGAGGTTAAAAGTTAGCCTTCAAGTTTTAGCGATTCTTCATGCTTTGAATACAAATTTCTCTGGAATCTTTTTCTATGACTGAGTGATAGAAGATTAAAAATAGTACATCTTTTATCCGAAAGGTCTTGCTTTATCACACACCATTCTAAAATTATATTTAAAATACGAGAAAAACTACTGAAATCATTAACGTTGTTTTCATCTCCTTAAGGTGGTATTTTAATAAAAGAAAAAATTAATCCATAAACATACTATTACGTTCCGCATATTTACAAAGTTTTATTAAAAACTTTCATTGAAATCAGAACTTTAAGGTTAAATGAATTTATTTGTAACAGTGTCGAATACTTTTTGGAGCTACTGTATATGGTACATGCAAAACTGACCACCGCCACATTCGACAGTTGCAGTACGGGACTATTTAAATTCCACATTTGGTAATAATATGGATTGGAAGAAGAGGTGTCCTGTACCTCGGCCAGCACCATCTCCAGATTTAAATCCACTGGATTCCTTTTTCTGGGGTTATTTAAAAACACTGGTACATTGAACGCCAGTCAACACGCTGCAGGAATCACAACAATGTGTTGCGTTTATGGCAAGCATCATCCACGATGTAGCCGATTGATAATCGCCTACACAACCATTTCAGAACACAATTAGAATTGTGTTTACGGGAGAATGGAGGACATTTCGAGCATCTCCTATAACGCAAATGAATTTTTAGTGTGAACACTGCGGACGGGACAATCGCGGTTGCGTGTGTGTGTTGGTGTAGCTTTTGTACACTGCGGTCGGGACAATCTCAGTGCATATCTGTAGGGTTATGTACCTTTTGGGCACTACGGACGGGACAATCGCGATGCGTGTGCGTATTGTGTAGTTTTTGGACACTGCGGACGGGACAATCGCGATGCGTGTGCGTGTTGGTGTAACTTTCAGACACTGAGGTCAGTACAATCTCAGTGCATATCTGTAGCGTTATGTACCTTTTGGGCACTGCGGACGGGACAATCGCAATGCGTGTGCGTATTGTGTAGTTTTTGGACACTGCGGACGGGACAATCGCAATGCGTGTGCGTATTGTGTAGTTTTTGGACACTGCGGACGGGACAATCGCGGTGCGTGTGCGTATTGTGTAGTTTTTGGACACTGCGGACGGGACAATCGCGATGCGTGTACGTGTTGGTGTAACTTTCAGACACTGAGGTCAGTACAATCTCAGTGCATATCTGTAGCGTTATATACCTTTTGGGCACTGCGGACGGGACAATCGCAATGCGTGTGCGTATTGTGTAGTTTTGGACACTGCGGACGGGACAATCGCGGTTGCGTGTGCGTTGTTGGTGTAACTTTCAGACACTGGGGTCAGGACAATCTCAGTGCATATCTGTAGCGTTATGAACCTTTTGGGCACTGCGGACGGGACGATCGCGATGCGTGTGCGTGTGCGTGTAGCTTTCGGATACTGCAGTCGGGACAATCTCAGTGCATATCTGTAGGGTTATGTACCTTTTGGGCACTACGGACGGGACAATCGCGATGCGTGTGCGTATTGTATAACTTTTGGACACTGTGGACAGGACAATCGTGGTGCATCTGTAAGCACATTTTAGTGACGGTGTAAATTATGACTGATCCGTGCGCGTGTTTGTGTGCCTTTTTGTGGACACTGCGGACGGAACAATCGTGGTCCACGTATGTGGTGATATTTACTTTTCGGACACTGCGAACAGGACAATCGAGGTCAATGATACACACAGACACTCACGAACAGGACAATCGCGGTGCACGTATGTGGTGATATTTACTTTTTCGACAATGCGGACGGGACAATCTTTAAAAACGCTGTTTTAAATTGTTCCTGGTCACAGTTAATTTCTTTTAAATAAGAGTTGTGAGTGTGTTTGTGTTACACGTATGTGGGTTCGAAGAACGTAAAGGAAGAAGAAGAAGAACATTTTAGTGGCGGTAAAAATTATGACTGATTCGTGCACGTGTACTTTTGTGTACATTTTTGTGGACCCTGTGGATAGGACGATCGCGGTACGAGTGTCTGGTGATATTTATTTTTCGGACACTGCGGACGGGACAATCGAGGTCAATGATACACATAGGCACTCACGAACAGGACAATCGCGGTGCACGTATGTGGTGATATTTACTTTTTCGACACTGCGGACGGGACAATCTTTAAAAACGCTTTTTTAAATTGTTCCTGGTCACAGTTAATTTCTTTTAAATAAGAGTTGTGAGTGTGTTTGTGTTACACGTATGTGGGTTCGAAGAACGTAAAGAAAGAAGAAGAAGAACATTTTATTGGCGGTAAAAATTATGACTGATTCGTGCACGTATACTTTTGTGTACATTTTTGTGGACCCTGTGGACAGGACAATCGCGGCGCAAGAGTGTACTATTCAATAAATATTCGCGGGCAGAACAGTCGCGATTTAAATGCGTGTGGGTGCTTCAGTTTTGGGTAGTGTACTATCTGCTTTAAAAGATCATTGACCCTCATTACTCGGAAATCCCAATGGGCGAGTTTTGACATGCCGTTGTGGACTTTGCGAGTAAGTAGTAGGTTCAAAGTCATTCAATATTTTGGAAAGTTTGAAGACTGAAGTTTTGATTTTGAATTACCCGTGACAAACAAGTTTTCCTACGCCCCACGAGGAAAGCGTTATTCCACATTTCGATACGGTCCTGAGTTCGCTTGTGCGCGGCCAGGCAAATGGACGGTGCTGCAAGGCGGATATTGCCTAATTTTAAAGACGCAGGGAAGAGGTCAGTATCATTTTGTTATTGAGAGTGGTGGACGTATTCCGGGTGAGCAGCGACCAGAATCTACATACTGGTGTCCGGATTGTAAGGCACCAACTATGTACCAACAATGGTTTCAAAATATATCACACGAAAATTGAGTTTCGAATTTTCACACATATTTATTTCAATTTTTTAAACTTAATATTTCTATTGTATTCGTGTGCTTTTGTTTATTGTTCTGTAATTGTTAACTTTTCCATATTTTATAGCATTTTTATAATGTTTGTTATATTTTTTGTACTTTTTATAAGTGTTGGCAAACTGTTTGTAAAATTTATAATTACCTAATTCGATATTTCCATATTTTTGTTGGTATTCTTTTCTATTTGTTCGTAATTTTGTATTTTCCTTTGTGCTATATGTTGGGTTCTGACGATCAGAACCCTTAAACGGCAACCAATGAGATCAAGATGGTTCTCATTGTTCATTGAATTATCAATAATGGAGCCTGGTTATTGATATGCCGCTCATTGGTCCGTTTAAGGTATTTACACTTGATCGCTTTCAAATAAGTGTCTTTTTCTTTAAACCATGTTTATTTTTCTGAAAAAAGCAAAATGGGTAAAAGGACACAGGATGTGCCTCAGGGAACAGACAATTATGACCCACCGGTGGGTCAAGCCGGCGTCAACATGTTAAAACAGACTGAATCCATCGAATCAGAAACATTTATAATCTGCGTAGTAGTATATGCCATTGCCATAAACAGCTGATAGGTTCAATGAACTTTTCTGTGTGGAACTCGAATGAATGTGAAATCTTTCGTAGAAAATCCTGATTTCCCTGAATTTGTTGTCGATATCAGTCTCGTATCCGAAATTTTCTGCTGTTATTTACACTGAATGTGGAAGCTTTCAACAGATATTTACAACGTCTGCATGAATGGATTCTTGTTAGTGCGGGTTTGTGCCTTGGAAGAAACATTAATCCTCTCTGCTCGAAAATCTCACAGGAATTGTTTTGATATGCCTTGTGAATTCTTGTCGAGTAGCTAGGTTTAATGATACCATTCTACGAATGTGCTTCAAAATGTGTCATAGGATCGTGTATTAGTTTTTGAGTGTGGACGTGCATTTCTGTAGTTGTTCAGAGCATCACTGTGCAGCCTGTGACATTACCTACCGAGTTGCCTCAGTTGCCGGCTCTGAGGCGTAAAAAATACCCCGTTACCATATTCTCCGTTGGTAAATATCATTTTGTGAGTTAGTGATAACGATTAGAAATTTTCAAACCATGTATTTATTCATTTTTTTATCAGAACAATGGCGAAATGTTCAAACACGAACGAATCTCATAATAAAAGTAGTAGTGGAAGATGTGCTCCAAATAAACGTTTGTACAGATATGTTAGTAAGACTACGATAGCGATGAAAGTGATACGGAAGAAGATACATCGCTAAACAACGTATCATCAAGGGAAGGATGGGAAGATGTCACTGAAACAGTCGTTCTTCTACCAACAATAAATTTTGAACTGCATCACGAAATAACCGGACCACAACTACCAAATAATGTATTGTAAAAGAAACCACAGATTATTTTACATTATATTTTATAGTTGAATTAGTAGACGGCATAATAAAAGAAACAAACAATTTTATGCCAAGGAAGAAATTAGGAAGAGACAACTTTCACGGAGATCAACTTGGCACAAGTGATACGATATTACTAAAGAAGAATTTTTAGTTTTCATCGATATTCAAATATTCAAGAATACTGGTCTACTGCTTCCAATAGTAGAATTCGTGTTAGAATACTGCTGCGCGTGTTGGGTAGGAGGAAAATGTAATCGGATGCTAAGAAATAATATAAAATAAAGATTATTCAGTGTATAAATAAAAGGTCCACATAATTTACTTTCAAATTAGAGAATTAATATATTCTTTATAATTATTTTAACTCGAAAGTCGTAACTGTTTTTATTAATTCTCAAGTAAATAGAAACGGGGCTGAAATGGAATTGAAAAATGTATATTTTGTGGAACAAATTGATAGAAATGTAACGAATAAAAATAAGATTGTTTCATTGGGAGACACGGCAAAAATCTTTACAAGAAAAATAATATAATGTATAGCATACAAAGAAAGTGAATGATTTGTACAAATTGAATAGTGTGATAGAAAGGAAAGAAACATAACATACCTTTCAAAAACAATAGTCATAAAGCAAGGGATCTTCTAGAAATTATCCCATACGGATCTTAATGTGCCACATAATACAGTAGGTTACGAAAGGGAAAAATACTTTTTAACTTATATAGATTACGTAATGTATTGATGAATATGCGTTGCCGAGAAATAAGTGACTGTCGGGACGGAAGCATTGAAATGCACACTTGCTAAGAGTATAACATGCGGCGCGTTGAGGCCGCGGAAAAACTTGAATGGAGCAATATCACTGAGGTTGAAGAGTAGGCCAAGTAGGCCTAAACCGCAGCGTATGAAACGCCAGCGCTCGCGAGTGACAAACTGGCATGACGCCAGAAGACCTCATCAAAAGTCATGGGGAATCCTTGGCTGAGGAGGAAGCCAAGGCTGTCGTAGAGACACCAAAGGTTGCAGGGCTGATGTACTCGGTTATTGTAATTGTTGAATACTAAGCATGAATGTTCCAACAATATCTAGCTACTGTACAATAGACACTTAATCATAGAATCTGTGACGACATCTATAATATTTGTTGTCAGTCATACTTATATCCCCGCTATGTAAACTAGTAATAGCCGTAGTTGTAATGTGGAAGTAGTCGTAGCTCGAGAGCTTAGGTCGAGATGTACTCACATAAGCATTAAGTCTCAGATTGGTATATTAATAAATAAATATTGTGTAATAAATAAAAGGGTATAATTATTTAACAGTAATTATTAATTAAATCTATGTTATTATTATTATTAAACATTAAAATCTAAAAGGTTTTCATTATTTTGTTTCTCCGTTAAAACTAAAAATATTGTCCCTGACCACATCAAAATCCAACTAAGTATGCTAATAACGTATTGGAAAAGTTTTGTTTTGATTGAATAAAAAAATAAATTCCGAGTTGGCGGTAATTCATGGTCATATTAAATTCGAGTGCAAAAGGTTAATTATACTGAAGAATTTTATTTACCCACCGCCCATACTTGAACCGTAACGTCTTAAATTAATCCTGCATTATGTACTACTGTGAAAGTATAATAGGTATACTCAAGTTTTTCGGCGACACGACCAACTTTCACGCCGTTGAGAAATGTCGAAGTAATCAGAGCGTGAAAGACGAACAGTGTTCGTCGATACAAATTGTATCGACTTCTGATCATCAGTTCGCCCTGAAACTCGGTTGGTGTATATGTTATCTGTTACTTGACAATCATTAGCAATAACTTTTATCTGAACGGTATGCTTAGATTCCACGGTTTATGTGTTTTTCTAAGTCTTTTCTTTGTCACGTGTGATACGAAAAAGGAACTCAAGCTTTTCCCAGGTAATTTGATTATTTTTCCGTTAAAAGCATCGGTACAAATAGCTTTAACCCTAGATCAGTGTTTCCCAACCTTTTTTGTGCCATGCCTCGCCTTAACCTTTCTAAAATTTGTATGCCCCACCTATGTAACATACATAATCGTTAACATTAACCCTTTGCGGTCGGTTCCGCCGCTGTGGCGGCATTTCAAAACTGGCGTAGAAATCGGTGTCGCCGCTTTGGCGGCATGATCACATCTCGAAAGAGTAATCCAGAAAAACTTAGATTAACAGAATGCTAGCCATTTCAGACGTCTCACGCATTATTTTACCATCGACAAATATGTGATAAGTAAATAGAAATCAATTTATAAATAAATAAAAATATAATAAATTATAAATTGAATTTCAAAGATTAGTAAGAAATAAACATTCCAATTATTCAGGATTTCAAGGTAGATTCGTTGGCGATATTAACGGTTTGAGGCTTTGATTTTATATGAAAACCATTGCCGCTCAGCCATGGTAATCGGGCGTTTATCTGAAGTCCGAAAAGGACATCGGTGCGCTATCTTTCCCAAACAAGTCTTGCCGTACAGCGGAAGACGAGACAATGCCAAAAAGCTAACTCTTTCTGCTTTTATGCAGTGTAAGCCCTATTAAACGTTACAAATCAGCATCAACATAGTGTGTGATTTTAAATGTAGATATATCCACCTTAAATCGCTTAGGAAACAATGACTCCGAAAAGCTAAATTCGCCCAGACTTTCTGGTAGTCCCAGCCGAAAAATCTGCCGACTGCAAAGGGTTAAATTTAGTTTCATGTGAAAGTAATACGTTATTCCAAAATATGGGTTCCCTTTTTATAAAGTCTTTTGCAAATTCTTTCCTCAATTTCCGTTTCTTTTTGGATACGTATGGTTTCCTCCGTGTAACATACGCAGAATATCCCGCATCTTTCAACACTCTGCGTATAGTTTTCGAACTTGCTTCTTTTTGATTTTCTTCATTTAACATTGCTTTAAGTTGTGATGAGTTTAATTTACAGTTTATTTTCATTTCCTTTACAATTTTCCGTTTTTCCCTGACCGTTAACTTCGACGGACGGCCACTTCGATTCTTACTTTTAAAATCTGATTGATTCTTAAATTGTTTTACGACATTTCTAATAGTGAATCGACTTCTATTAACACATTTTGCTATTTCACTATGACTTCCGCATTTTATGCAAATTTAATATTATACTCCTTTCTTCAATTGTAGTTTCTTTCCTTTTTGTCGACATTATTACTTGTTACGCTTTTTATGTTGCTAATTAACTGAATTTTAGGAAGATTGTTGAAAAAAATGACTATCGGGGAATTCCCTACCTATACCATCAAGTGACAATTGAAAATTTTTTGAGTAGATACAACTACGCTAAATTTTGTACAGTGTGCCAATACTTTTATTCACGTTTAAAAATGTTCAATAAATATGTTTTTGTTATTATTTCGTATGTCACTTTATTTATGTTACTGTTTCTGTTAAATAATAAACTAGAATAATAAATAAATAAATGTTGTCATAACATTTTTTCTTTTTATCATTTTGTTTCATAGTTATAAGCATTTGTATCAGAATAATCATGCTGTGCCAATACCTTTGCCCAGCACTGTATCTAATCATCAAATAATATTAAAAATTGTTTGATACGAATAAGGATATTATTTGGTATCTGATACTGTTTTGTAAATTTCGCGATAAGATAAAATTCAAAGCTTAAGTTGATTGTTGTATATTTGATTATATGATATTGGTTCCAAATCTAGGACAGATACGATAAATGGAAAAATTAATTTTACAAATGACCAGTATATGTATCTCAATATATATTTTTATGGGCACGATTGTACAGGATATCGTAAATTTAATTGTACAATCCTTAGTTATGAAAGCTATAAATTTGAATTAGTTATCATGTTTTCTACAAAACCAACAAGTGTCCTCTTCTACTTATGAATAAAGATATACCATTAAACCCAACTGATGCAGTGCTGGTTAGATCATCGTTAAAAAATTGTATGTAATTATGGAGTTTATTTTTCGATGTACAAAAAATGTTCTCGATACAGCAGAATTTTGAATTTTTATTTATACTTCATTACGACACAGAAAACAGATGAAAATTCGGGTCAGTTTGATTTACACCACACCAATTAACTCACACAAATTCACAACCTCAGTTGAGGGTTAATATTCATAAAAAAGGAAGGGACATTGAAACAGAAAAAGAATCATTTCGTTGGTATTCACTTTCTAATTTTCACATACAGGCAAGCAAAATTTCTTACCGCCTACAATCTGACTAAATAAAGACGATTCATCGGTATTCGTTTTCTAATTCAGTTACAAATTTTTACCTCCTGAAATATAATTAACGCTAGAACTACCAACAATTAAAGTGTACTTGCTTGCATGGAAGAGATCAAATTGAACATTACATGAGAAAATATGGAATACATAGAAAACAAACCTTTATTTATACTCTTTGCGGAAATTTATAGTAAACTACGGAAGCTTTATCATAGTGAACTTATAAGGTTGCTATCAATAATCATCAATCGTTTATTTTGACTGCTCTTGTAGTTCTAGTGTTAAATAGAAACGTTTCATTGGTATTCTCTCTTCAATTTATCCGCACAGACAACCGAAAATGTCCCCCCACCTAAAGTGTGATTAAATCGAAGCGTTTCATTAATATTCACCACCTAATTCGTTCGTATAGACAACGAAAAAAGACTTGCCACCTACAGTGTGACTGAATAGAAGCCCTGTACCGACATCGATCCCGGCATACAGTTTAATAATGGAACAAGCTGCCCATCTGTCTTTCGAGCAGAGTGCCAGTGACAGTCGAAGGTGTGGGGCTGTTGAGACGAATGAAACAAAAACAAGTGACAATACAAATAATAAAATAAAGAGAAAGAGAGAGAGAGAAAGAGAGAAAGAGAAGCTGGCACGGTTGGATAACCCGGTGCCTACAATAAATCTGTCAACGCAGTAAAATATGCATCCAGGAAGAGCGCTCGCGCGCGCATCCTGCGCAATCAGAGCGCGAGCCTGGAACAAATGCACCCCGCCGAGCGAACGTCGGTCGTTATCGGAAAATAGTTTTGCGGCTTTGAATCGTAACGTTTCTCGTCAAGAACCTTCCATTTCCGGTTACCATCCGCAAACGGTTTCTCGAATTACTTCCGTATAGACTTATCGTTCCTCGTCCTAACGACCCAGTGACAAATATTAACGTCCCTTCTGTTCTGCAGTCGATGGGATTCGTCTCGTTAAGCGGATCAGAGTCGGCCGCGTCAATTTGAGAAAAAAGGTCAACCCCTTGGCCCTCCAAATTATTGGAGATAATGGATTAAAAAGAAGGAAATAAAGACAACGTTTCTTTTTAAGCTTTTACTAAACTTTATTTCTAAAAGAAGATATTTCCTTCTTTTTAACGCGATTTCTATGCAATAAGAGGCAAGACTCGAACGAATAGAACAGACTAAAGGACACAGTTCGTTAGGGTGCTCTAATTCTTACACACAGCATGGTAAGAGTAAAATGTGAGGATTGGTTTCTGGATGAATGGTTGGTATGCGTGTGACATGGTATGACAGTGGTGAGAAAGAATAAAGGTTGGCAGTGAATGAACGAAAAAATGTTTCTTTTTTATTAAGCTATGAAACACTTTACAGGGTTATTAGCGACATGCACATGGTAGCATGGGAGAAGTGGGAGAGTAAGGAGAGAGAGTGATGGTGTAATGCGTAGAAGAGAATGTAGATATTAGTGTGTTGAGGAGTGAGAGTTGTATATAAGAGTTAAATAAAATATCATTATTGTACAAAATAAATATATATTGAATTTAGTCTACATATTAATTTCGGATCCACCTCATAAAACACTTGACCCGTACTTAGAACTTCTTCAACGCATAGCTCGACCTCGCATAAATATTCGAGGAGATTAATTTTTGTTTATTCGTTAGGACGTATTTTATTCCCAACACAAATAAAATGGAATTTGATGCCTCCCAAAAATACTATTTAATTTGGCTCAGCTGAACAGTTATATGCAGGCTTGAAAACAGAACATATTATTTTGAAATTCTTTTTGAAAGGGTGGAGAGGGGAGTATCTTGAATCTTCTAAACAAAACAAAATCGATTCGTTAAAACTCGTCAAAGTCTACAGTTGCTTATGAAACGAATGACGACCCTAACTCGTCATTGTATATCAAGGGGTTAAGTAGTTCTATTAGAGTTTTGGTAGACATAAAATTTTGTATCTTTCTTCTTTACGCCATCTCATGATACGGTAGCGGACAAAAGTTTAAGACCAAAGAGTCAACGAAATTAAACTAACCAATTTTGTAAGGAACAGCATGATAAACAAAATTTGCATTCTCTGTTAATCAATGAATAGTGTTCTACCGTAATAAAAATAAAAATGAAGGTACAGAAAATATTTTCAGGGCATAAAGCTATTATATTCTACATTGTCCTCTCGTCTTAAACTTTTGTCCGCTACTGTAGTTGAGGGTGTAATACAGAAGTGTAAAAGAATAGAGAAATAAATTTAAGTGATGTAGTGTGTTTTATAATGAGAGAGGAGCGAAAGTTATGTGGTAATATAGAGTTTCTACAAAAATGGTAAAAATAAGTTTGTGAGGATGAAAATGTAAGAAATGTATTGAAACTCGCGTAATTTCCTTTGGGAAAACATTAATATAAAGTAACTATATTCCTTCTATATATGCACCTTTTTCACGCATTTAAGTTTCTCCTAAATGCATAAACAGTCGCGAACTGCTAATGGCTTCCCTTGAAGATGCTGCTTTGAAATTGGAAGCGGATTGATGCTTCCGACGCTCGTTCATTTAGGAATTTCACCCCCTCCCCCTCCCCCTCTAACTTCGTTAATACCATTACTCCTTTATTGTTCACCGCTTATCAATTACACGCTAATATTAACCAGGGTTTCGTCTTTTAATGAAAGAAATTTAATTACTGCAGCTTGTTATTTGCCAACAAAACTAGTTGCACCGTATTGTGTTACCGAACTCTGTGTATTTCAATTTCAGCTGCATCCCGTTTATTTAATATCGTTTATCACGATGTCAACTAATATATTTCAATGCGAACTGTACAGTATTTGCAATTCTACATCGCGCACAAATTTCAACGAATTTTGCTTAACATATTACTTCAAAATGTTTCGATTTAACGTTATAATCTTGTTTACTGTACGTATTTTGCTACTTAATAGCTGTTTATATAATATTGTTAACAGCATTCATTTTTTTTTTTTTTTATTAGCTTCGCTGTGAAAATTATTCGTTGAACTGTTTCTCCGCGCGTATCTTATTATTATTATTCGCCTGGTGCAAAAATTTTCGTGTAAATTTACATCAGCCATTTACTTCGTATTTCAACGTATGTACTGACAAACTTCTAGCGGATCCTCGCCATTTCCAACGCGCGTTGTAATTTCCCTGTTGATTACCATTATTTGCACTACTTCTCGGCAGTTTCATCACGAATTTTGTTAATTTCCATGACGCTGCTGAAACATACGAAACTCATGTACTAACACGCGTATCTTTTTACGGAAGATCGTATTAGAAAAAGAAATAAAGTAATGTTTATCGTGGTACGAATCTATTAACGTCCATAAATTGTAGATGTTAAGTTTATTCGCATTTGACCAAACTAAAATTATCAAATAAATTGCAGCGATCCTCATATTAAATCAGTGTAACATTAATCCTCTATGGGCTGAATTTTTGTGAAAATGAAAAAAATATTAAATAAATATGAAAAAATTAATGGAACAGACAATCAGCAATTATAATCCTATATATGCAGATGAAAAAAGACTTTCCAATTTAAACATTTTTACATTATAGCACATTATGGAATTAATATGTATACGCCATCTCATGAAAAAATTAAAATTATTTATTAAAATGTCAATAAATTAGCATGTGACCTGAAAGTTACACGGGCCCGTAGATTCAGTTTAATGAATCTTGAACCAATTCCTTCAAATTTTTCAATTCTTTGGTTTCTGATCTTTAAACATTCACTAAGAGAATCCGCAACAGTTTCTTCGTGTATATTTTAGTTAATGATTTCATTGATTACAAATATACTTTGTTGTTATGCATATTTATACCAACATTAACACTGTTAATAACACTAACGATAGTGGTAATATTAGCGAAGCTAGTGACATCCATGATATTAGTTATACTAGTACCATTAGTAGTACAAATTATTCCTACAAAGTATGAAAACATTAATATAAAAATACTAATACTAATTCAGGAGTGCGTAACTAATTACCAGTATGCTAGAAAATTAAGGTGTGTTCTTCCATCAAATCAGATCAATTCCTTTCCAGCAATTCGATGTTCTCCTTGATAGATCTACCGATGTCGCGCTGAACATGCTTATTCCGCGTGGTCATATTATCGGGCGGGCTTGCGGAATATAATCGAACAAGGAAACTTCATGAAATTTTAATGGAATTTTAATATTTTTATCTTTCGTTCCACAGAACTATTAATAAACGTTCGCGAATAACGCTGGGTTAAAATGTTTTCATTTATTTCACCCATTCTGAGCCGACCCGTATCAAGGGAGCCGAGCGTGATCAATACTTGACTAGGATGGATAAGCCTGAACGAAGATAGGCGGCGTGTCTACTTTCGCTCGCTCAAAATGGAATTCGAAGGTATTCGGCTCGATAAGAGGGTCGCATTAGGCGGAGAACGAGGCGTCTGACGAGGCCAACGGGGGAGTGGATGGAAAACCGACTTCCTCGCAACGAGAGCCGAGCTGGATAAATTAATCAGATGGCACAGCGAACAGTGCCAGAGATTCGATTCTGTTAAGTACTTTCTGGTTCGTTAGCGCGCCATTTTTGCTTCCGCTGATCTCACCGAGAAACGAACAGAACCGCGCGCGTAATTAAGGTCTCTATTCTATTCTCAACCAATTCCTTTACCTTCGCCTGCTTCTTTTCTGTTACCACGTACAGTAGTACCTCTCTTATCCGAACGCGCATCACCTAACAATCGTATCTAGATATTTTATTATCCGAACTGAATGTTATTCAATAATCTACACGTATAAAAAGATATGTCCTGATTAACTGACTGATTAATCATCGCAGAGCCTACACTTAGTGAAGCTAGAAATACGAGATTCGGGCAATGGGTTCCTTTTATGGCGTAGGCATCGATTAAGGAAGGATTTTTTGATATTCCACCCCTAAGGGGGTTGAAAGGTGGTTTGAAAATCCGCCGATTTTGAAGCAAGCACTATGAAAACTGGCATTTAGCTTTTTGGTTAGAAATAAAGAAATACGTGTTTCAAAGTTTTTGAACAATTAATCCCCAAGGGAATAAAATAAAGGATGAAAGTTTGTTTGAAAATCCGTCGATTTTGAAGCAAGCACTATAAAAATTAGTAAGTATTTAACTTCCTGATTAAAATTAAAGTTAAGAGTTTGCAAAATTGGTAATTTTACGTGTATAAGATTTTTTCAAAACGCATCCCCAAGTCGATTATACAGTAGATGTAAGTTTTTATAAGAATTTCGTTATTTTTTATTTTCTTATAATTGAAGTAGCAATTATTGCACAACCGGATGTTTTGGATATTTCTTGCAAATAGTTAATTTTGAAATTAAAGTATTTCCGTGGGGTCAAAGTCGCAGGCAACAGCTAGTAATTGTATACTTTTAGAAATTATGAAACGTAACAGCGAAAAAGATACGAAACATTAACCTTCTTAACCCTTTGCGCTCGAGAGGTGATTGTTAATCACCAAATGATAGTTTCATAAATTTTCAAACTTTAGTTAGTTTGTTTGTTAGTCAGGCTCAGAGGTTAAGTAGTGGTATATGTAAATTTTAGTACATGACTTAACTGAACTAAATGACATTTAACATAGGCGAATCTTGATAAATATTTCGAATTTGAAAATTTTTGAAGTTAGTATCGTTAGACGACTAACAGTCATCTCTTGAGTGCAAATTATTAATATTCATTTAAATAAATGAAGTTTAATATAAGGAAAAGTAATTGTTCGTCGCCTTTTCTAGCGTGTCGTGCCCGTGATATTGCAAAAAATCGACGACTTTTCCTCTCATTCGTCAACGATATGTGCATGTGCAAGCAACCAAAGTATGATAAACGATACTTCTATCTATAAATTCAATTTTCAAACGGAAACTAGTTTCGTGCCGCGACAATTAATCGTTCGATTTATGCCGTATCCATCGAAACACTTCTAGCGATTCTGTTAAAAATCGATCGACCTATGAAAATCGGAAATCGAAGTTTGCGCCTGGCACAGGAATCGAGAACGCGAACGTGATACGGGCGAATAGATGGTGGGTGCACCGTAAAAGGTGATGGCGTCGTGCATTATCCGGTACGCGACAAGTCGCGAGTTTACAAGTTAATGCATGTTAAATCGTTGGAGTAGAATCGACCGGGATGCATACAGTGGAAGGTAACGTGGTTCGCTACTCGGAGCGCCGCCGCCATCGCTAGGGCAGGAAAGGGTTGACGTCCCTTGCGGGAAGTACGTTAGGCAGACGGGGCCACATCGTGACATTATTGCTGGATAACAGAGTTGGGCAGTGATCAACTACATTTTCATAATTCTTGTAATCGATTGTAGAGTCTTTATTTGTAGTTTTGATACACGGTTTGATTTAACACGTTCGCGGACGTGAATGCTATAGCATTCATTTTCATTGTGATACAGAATGATGTGGATGCTATAGCATTCAAATTTTAAAACCAATTATTATTAATTTAATTTTGTATAACCTCAATTCAAATATCATCGTAGATGCTATAGCATTCATTGAATACAGCTGTTAAAATGTGATATTCTGATTACTCTTACAAAATGTATCTAATCACATATCGGATATCACAATTAATTTTAAAAAAATTCGCGTGTCTATTTTTGCACCTCACTGAGCTTTTTACTGTCCGGGAACGTGTTAACCACTTGCGGTGGAAAGACGTGCCACGCACGTCGAGGTGCATTTTGTTACAGAAATGCCAGGAACGTGTGTAACACGTCGACTAGGTGGGAGTGTAAGAAATGACTTGTAGGGTTACACATTCCAAGCTGTTTCAAAAAATATCACACTCTGCAAAATTATTAGTAAATAAATTTAGTGTTCATACATATGTGATATTATCACCAGTTGATGCATTTTTATATTCTCTTTTGGAAAACGTCAAACGCTGCGTGAACTCGCCTCGTTACATGTATATCGTGGCGCGTAATTATGATGTGTCATACACTCTAACATTTACATTATATTTACATAAATAAGTAATTTGGCAAAACTTTGGCTAAACATAGTGATAAGTGTGTGTCTTCAAAAAATATTCAAAATACTATTTATGTTTAAATTGAAATAAATCACTGATTCAATCATAATCAAAACTATAATCGTCGCATAATTAATGATTATTAAATTGATCATAATGATTTTGATTCCTCTTAGTAATCGTTATTAATGTAATTAATTATTAATTAATTGAAGATTATGTTTATAACAATTTCGCGGAAAATACTCGCTCGAGTAAAAGAGGGAATCAGTAAGAAATGTAAGCTTCGTTCTAAAATTCATGAATAAAGAGAATACTCAAATCGTTTGCTGATAAGAGAAACTGCATGCGCATAATTGCATTTGTGGGCTTATGATCTTTGTGTTTTATGTAGATTTTCGGTACGTTTCGCGAGAAAAATCTTCTTTCTTGCGTAAAAATTTTTGGTTTTCTGTTTTTTGCGTGTTAACTTTTAAATATCGAAGTTCCTTCTGTGAAAACTGAAGTATTAATAAAAAGAGTACAGACCATGGCTCGATGAAACAACGCCTGCCAGTCGAGGCGGATGTGAAAACTTTCTGCTCAGACTTTTATAATTCTTTTTTTACATTCCAGTACAGTCGAATATTGTTTTGAACGATCGCAGCAATTTGTTGCACTATTTCGCTTTTTTTCGTCGCTGTTTTCCCAGAATTTTATACAATTTTATCTATACGTATTTCATCCGAACGTTTCTCGTTATTTCTCGAGCTCTACTTTTGTCTCTGATGACAGAAACGTGAACGAATAATTAAAAAAGACATCTGCGTTTTATTGATTGATTGGTACACTAAAATTGAAACCGACTTAACCTTTTCTATAATAAATTTGATGAAATATATAATCCTGTCATAAGAGACTAATCTATTTTAACTGCAATAAGTTTTCCGTTTTTAAAGATTGATATAATATATTCCTCTAAAAATATAAAATATTTTATATCTAGTTTAGTATTTGATATTTATATTTAATGTTAATCTAAAAATATTAATACACAAATACAGAAGAATTACTGCGTGATTTGTTAAAGAGGGAATTCAATTAAAAAGATTTAAGAACCTCTGAGTTTAAATATAAAATCTAATATATGTTTTCAGTGTCCTTTTCGTAAGCGATGCTGTTTATTAAAAATGAATTTCATTAGAAACCACAGCAAAATTTATTTATCTTTCCTTTCCGACTATTCTCTAATTTCACGAAGCATTCCTTTGTTTGTCCAATTGTGAATTCACAGAGAAAATACACGACTGCGCTATACATTTCGTTGACCTCCTGATGTATCTCGCTAAAATGGTCCTCAGTTTCGTTACCTTCGCAAGCTTCCCCAGAATTTCTCGAGATTTTATTTTTGAAATCTTGTGCTTTCGATCTATCCGAAAAAATAGTTGATTTCGTGTACCCTGTTAACACGTTCTGTACCACGTAGGACGTATACACTCCACGCTGAACTTTCCGTTCAAGCCATTCGGTGGGTATTCTCATTGTAAAATAAAGAATTTTTAAAAAACTTTAATCTTGGTTTTGTACTATTGAAAAATTGTAAGGCGTATGTAGATCAAAAACATTGTTTAATCGTAAAAGTGTGGATCGTATACGTCCCACACGGGCTGAACGGAAAGTCTTCAAAAAACGATGTGACACGAAACGTGTTAGACATTCTCTCCTTGAACCGTCGTCCTTCAAAAACTACTTTTATAACCAAAAAGAAAAAAAAGAAAATGACAAAGGAAAAATTTCCCGAAAATTTCTCGTTGCTCGCGCGATAAATGTTAGTTATCTTGATAGAACGGAGAATATACGAGGAAAAGAAGGGGCCTCGAATTGGCCATAGGAACGGATTTCAACCTTGGCCGCGAGCACCGCGACGAATTTCGTGCTAGAAGCGTGGAAACGCGCGTGATATGCAAATTGCTTTAATTTATACCGTACCTGGAGACTGTTGTTTGGCCAGGTTAGCGACTGCTAGCCAGATTGGAGAGAGGTTTGGGGTCTGGCGAACGTGCCTGAGCATCGATTGCCACGCTTTGCAGCGCGCTACTCGTACCGTGGAACCCGATGATCTGTGACTGTGCGTGCCTGACTACTGTTGCTACCACCTGTACATGCTCGTGCATGCAAACGTGCGTGCATGCACGCGCGAATACCCTAAGCTCTTTCTTTACCTTGTTCCCAGCGCCGACCGATATATTCGATCGAACGATTTATGTCGTTTCACGCACAGTCGGTCACAAAAGTCGCCGTACAGGCGTCAGATTTATCGCGTTTTTCGCGGACTAGTAATTTTATTATGTAGGAATGTGATCGAGTGGATGCGAGTTTAGGAAAATGTGAAGAGCGCTTGAGTTGAACGATAGCCGTGTGAACGTAAAATGTGTGGACTCGAGTGTTTCTAAGACGCGAAAGATGTGTTTCTAAGACTGAGGAATTTTGGGTAAATGCGACCGAATGCATCAAGTGAGAAAGGTTTAGAATTACGAAAGAAAAGAAACGAGTGTTTGGAAGAATACAGTAGCGGACAAAAGTTTAACACTAAAGAGTGAATGAAATTAAACTAAGATAGAAATGCGATTGAGTAGGTACGATTTTGGAAAAATGTGAAGAGTGGTTGAATTAAGCAATAGCCGTGTGAACGTGGAATGTTTGGACTCAAGTGTTTCTAAGGCGCGAAAGAAATGAGTGTTTGGAAGAATATTTGACAGGGGAAATGCGAGCGCGTGGCAGAAAGAGAGTGATCGTGAAAGAAGTAAGAAGTTCGTAGTTGCTAAGTTGAAAAGTCATTTAAGTTGTTATTATTAAACTATTTTAGATACATATATTAATATTCTAAGCACTTCATCTTACTCTACTAAATAAATAAAAGTAGAATTTCCTATAATTATTAACAGACGAATTTGTTCTAGAAGTTAAAAATGGATTATTGTCTTTGGTGTTGATGGAGAGGCTTACAAAATTGTTGGAATGGTTAAACTACGTACACTACTGGCCAAAACTATGGAATCACCCAGAGGTATTAAAAAACATTTGAATTTAGAAGAAAAGGAGTTTAAAATGGTGGCGTCTCAGGAATCTCTTCCATGAAAAGTCTATCACGATAAAGGACACTGCTGTTAAAATTAGCAATATTAATTTCAAATGAACAATAAATTATCACAGGAGATTTGATATGACTGCAATTCTGAAAGTAATTTTAAACTTTTGGCCGATAGTGTACGTGTTTTATCAAACGAAACTGTGATGTTAACATTTGATTATTTTTCCGATAAAGATTCATTGTTATATCTTTTGAACTTTTCAATTAATTACTGTGTATTTAAACTTAGAAAGCATATATCGAATAAATAGAAAATATAGAGAAGCTTTTGATCGATTTCGAGAGTGGAAGGTTATTTTTCAAAGCTGACCTGTTGTTTCTTAGGTAATTAAATGATTTTGTTGTGTTATGCATGTTATGAAGTTTGCGAATTCCAAAGGGTTTTACCCGTTTATATAAATAAATAAATAAATATACGTCATCTTGCTAATGCTATTAACCCTTATTAAATGTCAACGCTTTAAAACTGGCTTGTTAATATGGTTAATTTTAGAAAATAAATTAACATTAGATATTGATTTTTTAAAGGTACTCTCTCAATGTCTAAGTACGGATTTTAGTATAATTACTCTGTTAATTTTCAAGCTGATCATTCTTAACATTTCTACCTATTATATTTTACTTCCAACTGTTCTTCAGATTCAATTTCCGTAACATTAACCATTCTGTACTTTTAATTAAAAATGTTCATGCTTAAACATTTAACGTTTAATTTAAAACATTTCTCGTGGTAGTAATGTTTCACGTGTATCGCTTGTAGCTTCTCTTACGTTTCACTGTTTCAGTTGAAGTATACAATACGAAGATAACGAATCTTCAGACTTTTAAGCATTATTCGGTTAATTTCCCTCTCGTTAAAGAAATACGTATGTACATCGCATGCGTGAGCAAGTGTGTGTGCATCTTATTATATAAAGTGCTGGTAGAATTTTCCTCGAAGTTAAATCATACAGAGCGCCTGCCTCTGTGTTTGTATTGTATACTTTCTAGGAAAAAGGTTTTTGCGAAGAGGGATCTTACGTAGATAAGGTGCACACGATGTTACAACATTAAGGTTATCCTATTGTGTCATCGCGAGTTAAAATTCTCCTTTCGTTGAAAGATATAAATGGAAATGTGTAATTAAAAATGCTGTTAACCCTTAGTAGCCTGAATTTAATTTCTTTAGTGAAAGAAACGAAAGTATCATTGATTACAGTGCTTCACTTTAAAATGTAACGTGAAAAGTAGTCACTGGTATTTTGTATAAAATACTCATTGGTAGCACTTCAATAGTATAATACTCGCATAAATTAAAAAGAAACTTGAAGGACGTTGATAGATAGCGTAGAGTGTTATCAATAATAATAATAATAACTGTAACTATAAAGTTGTAAGTATAAAACGAAATGATCAGCTTTACAACTTTCAATCTGAGAAAACACGATGTAACTTTGAGACTTTTCGACGTGGATGTAACTTCTAGACTCCGAATACAACTTCCAGACTGAATTGCGACGCTGGCTGCCGTAAAAAAATACTTGGTCGCATTTGGAAAGATCTTTAGTAAAAATCGATCGTAGAATATTCACAATTACTTTACTACTCTCTGCGATGCTACAATAGGCGTGTAACTTCTAACAATAAGTCGCGTGCTGTTATAGAAGGTAAAATAAAATATTATTAAATAAATGATAGTGAGAAATATTAATAAGTACACTTAATACTGGTGGATAATTAATTTGTTTACTTAATTTTTATTCATCTACCTAAGTGAATATATATTAAATAACTTTGGGTTTAGTGGTGTAAATGTACTGAATAAATCTGAATATTTAATTATAGGTATATGATATTTTTCGTGCTATGTACTATTACAATATTTCGCTTACTATTCATTAGAGTATTCCTTTACCAGAATTAGTGTTTGAACAGGTTAAATATTTAAAGAAGCGCAAAGAGAACGACGCGAGGTACGATTCCGCGTGCACATTTGCATGTCCCGGTAAAAATCTAGATTACCTGAACCCCAAGCGTCAGAAATTTATATTAAGCTTGAAAAGGTAAAAATGGAACAGGTAATATTTAAGCAAAATCATACTCTAATTTCATTCATTTTGCATAACAGTATTATATTCCATTAATCTCGTTGTTAATCGCATAACAGCGCATTTATAGTTTACATAAATTCGTAGCTGCAGTTTCGTTTTATTAATGATATTCATTGTTGAAATGGAAGAAGTATGAATTTAATAATCTTATTTACGATATACTGCATAGCCGCGTGTAAACGCGAAAATGGTTCCGCATCGTGTACTGGCATTTAACCAACGCGATCGACCGAATAAATTACATCGCTCGGTAAATTACTTCCTCCCCCCAGACAAATTAGAAGGAGCAGGTCAGCGTGGTGAAGGTAAAATAATAACGCATTAAAGAAGTGATTAGCATTCAATTTGTTACAGAAATCGGTAGAAAGTTGTTTGTTAGAGAAAGAAAATAAGAAATATATTTCCGCTGATAATTTTTATCCGATAAACGTTGTTTCTAATAAATTATGCTAAAATATTGTTTCCATTACGATGCACAGTGTTGTACGAATATTTTATTCAAAGGATTAACATCGTGAGTTTGTACCATAGTCGTTATGACTTTTAAACCTATCGTTAATTTTCCTGGTTAATTTGATTTAGCTTTATGCTCACCGGATATTTTAATCTGTTAATTCGCTTTAATTTACCTACAGATTAAATTTGCAGTTGCCGATGAATTACCTGATCGTTTCACTAACCTATTTACAAATTTAAATTTTACCAACAGCATTGAATATTTAATATAATTCACAACATTAACCACTTGCCTTGTAATCATGAATTACGCTAGCGATACAAATTATAATCTGAATTTTCGGCTGGATTAATTCGTGATTACCAAATACAAATCAGATGCGCTGTTTCGGTAATTCGCATTTATTGCGATATTAAAACAGTTCACGTACTACGTAGCCGTTAAAAATAAAACGACAAGGCAATCAATTATTGTAGGAATGCGATCGAGTGGAGGCGAGTTTAGGAAAACGTAAAGAGTGCTTGAGTTGGGCGATAGCCGTGTGAACGTAGAATGTTTAAACTTGAGTGTTTCTAAGGCGCGAAAGATGAGCACTTGAGAAAACTGAGCGACTAAGGAATTTTTGGCTGAACATGATCGAATGCACCGAGTGAGAAAGGTTTAGAATTAGAAGAAAAGAAACGAGTGTTTGAAAGAATATATGACGGGGAAAATGCGAGCGCGTGACAGAAAGGTTTTGACTGTGAAGACAGAAAATGTTTGACTAACGAGGCAAAAAGAGTTTAACTGTGAACGTAGAAAGAGTGTGAAGTAAGAACGTTGACGTTGTTACTGTTAAATTGTATTAAATAAACATTTACTAATATTCTAATCACTACACTTTTATATTATTCACACCTGAGTCCCATCTCTCGCTCTGCTAAATTAAGCAAAAGTAGAAATTCCCTATATTATTAATTCATAATTCATTACTTCTAGACGAAGGATCTTTTACCCTCAGAAAAATTATAAAAGTGCTCCTTCGAAAGTGTATCAAATTAGTATGCGTAGCGGATTTATAGTCCGACAAATAGATCAGAAGAGTTCAAAGTGTCTTAATCATTCCCTTTGATGCCAGTCGAGTCGTGTCATTCATTTGAATAGGAATTCTGAAATAGCGAAGCGGGGCTGCGGAGCTTTTTATCGTGTCCCCGGTCGGTTCGCAAACCGACTGCTGCATAATTCATGGTATAAACGGCGTCAGCGAGCCGCGAGAGCCAGACAGGCAAAGATCCGTAATATCGAAGAGGCACTCTGTAGCGAGGCGAACTCGCGCGAAACACCGACGACTTTCCAGGTGGATTCGAGTTTGGAAAAGAGGATTGGCCCTGGTGGAAGTTGGAAACGATCCGCCAACGATATCCATAACCGAGGTCAGCCACGCTGCATTACTTCCACAATGGCTGACAATGCAGCTTCCGTGAATTCCGAATCCGCGCTCTTTCCTCTGACCCGCCATGTTTACGCTCGATCGTCCCTCGTTAACGCTACCAAAGTCCTCTGTTGTTGAAGCGAGCGTGTTGTTAACCTCTTAAGTGGCTTATTTCATCCAGCCAAAATGCCATGCCTAAACGACTAATTTTGTTTATACGCGTTGAACAATAAGCGGAAACCAAATAAGAACATCTTTGTACACGTATATTATATTCAAGCGAATATATGTATATAGGAAATTCTATTTTACTTTTATTTGCTAGAGTGAGATGATAAGGCTCAGGTGTGAATAAAATAAAGTGAAGTGTTTAGAATATTAATATATATATATATACATATTTAAAACAGTTTAATGATAACAACTTAAGCGACTTTACAACTTAGCAACTATTATGTTCTTCCTTCAGAATCACACTTTTTCTGCTTTCACAGTCAAACTCTTTCTGCTACGCAATCACATTTTTCCTGTCATATTATAGGTTCAACTACAATATTTTACACGTGGTAAAAGCATTATCGATATTATCGATTATTTTAGATTTCTTCATTGAGGCAGGTATTACAGAAACAAAACGTACCGCGAGACTACGCAGAACAGAAACCATATCAGACTGACTTCTACAAGCGAAACTCATCGTCCTTTTTTTTTCTCCAAGAAGCGCTATTATCGCCCGAAAATCGGCTCTGAACGCCATAATATATTCTCCTAAACACTCATTTCCTTTCTTTTGTAATTCTAAACCTTTCACACTCGATGCATTCGGTCACGTTCACCCAAAATTCCTCAGTCGCTTAGTTTTCTCAAGTGCTCGTCTTTCGCATCTTAGAAACACTCGAGTCCAAACATTCTACGTTCACACGGCTATCGCTGAACTCAACCACTCTTCACATTTTCCTAAACTCCACTCAATCGCATTCCTACATATATTTGGATTAGACATGGTGTTATACACTATTTAACTTTATGCGAATATATTCGTCTTAGGCATTTTGTAATACATATGTTGATGACGAATATATCCGTTACAATTACTTAAGAGGTTAATTAGAGCTTTAGGTTTTTTGATATGTGCTTCGTGTTAATGATAACTGAGTCAATTTGAGTGTTTAGGGTAATAAGAACATAAGCTAGGTATATTATAAAAAAAAATCGAGAATATGTATGTAGTGGAACGATAATTCTTTCCGCATCGATTTTCTGAATTCTGGTTATTCGAACAATTGATTATCTGGATATAGGTTACGCTTAGTAAATGTTTGGATTTAAAAACGTTTAATTTATTTTTGAACTGTGTTTTTCTTATTAAAAACTTATTCTTTTACGTAAAAATTTTTATTAGTTTTGTTATATAAAAAAAATTGATTCTTTTAGACCGATTATCCAAGAAACTATTTATCCGAACAAATCTGTCTCCTAATTAATTTGGATAATTGATGTTCTACTCTGTACATTATGTTTCACATGTACTTTGAGTTGATATTTAAAGCAGTAATGAATATTTTTGGAAAATTCAATAATTGCTTTAAAGCACACATATAATACTGTATCGCGATTCATTACTAATGAGGTTTGAATTTTTGATTGTTTATTAGTGAACTCACTACGTTTTACCACACGAAAAATAAAAGATTACTTTCCAGAAATTTATTTAATTAACAAATTCATGGAAACGATGTTGATGTTATTAAATTCATGAACGTTTTAATCTTTCGATCTTAATAACACACTTTTTTAACCATTCTATATTAATTATCACTCTGCACAATAGATTCAACATTTTTTAATATAACAAAGACTTACGTCCGCTATCTCATTAAGTTTACACGTACTCGATAAATTTCCAAACCAGATTTTCTCAAAAAAACGAAGCGTTTAATAAATAAAAAGTTGTTTCCTACTTGCTGTTACACGTGTAGAAATACAGTAACCCATTTCCCAGTTGCACCACTAATTATCGAATATGTACTCCATGTATTGTTTCAGTTTCATATTAATTATAGATTTGGGTTAACTACCGTATTTATAGTGCTGTATTCCGTTGCACCGAAGGTTCATCAATCATGTTCAATATTAACTGTAAAATTAAGCTGGCCAGCGTGCAGGTGATTGCATGTAGCAACAGTAGTAGGATAGTATTGTATGTTGTAAATGCAGATACCTTGAGAGTGCTGGCATAATCTTCGGCACTTGGAGGATGCCAATTTAGCTTAGAAGCCCAATTCCATAGTCTCTCCCTATTGTGTGCGGAGAGGAACCTAAGAGGATCATGGTCGTACATAATCAATGAATTATGAGATTGGCCAAGGTTGAAGTGACAGGCTAATAAGGTTGCGCTTGCATTGTTACAATAAGCGATGTAACTAGAGTACGAACGTTTTAACATTCCCTCTGTTATTACAACCGGCATCAGTGTCGTCATTTGTTCACCTAAATACGTACAGTATCGCTGATAAGCATTTGCTGCCTGTTGATCAAATATATATTCGTCGGAACAGTATATCGATGCATGCTAAATGATTTATTTAACAAATTTACAGAATCATTACAGTATCTACACTATTCTCCAAAAAATAAACGGACAGCGATTAATCAAATAGTTAAGTCTTATATTTTAAATTAAATTTAACTTTAAGCTCTCTGTTTAATTACTTTTCGACAGAAATTCCTATTTGTACCTTCTGAATTTTCTTCATCCCATTTCGTATCGTGCACTCGCATCTCTTTTCCCTCTACGTCCATTTTTCTAATCTAAGAAGCAATGACTCTACATAACTTAATCTGGCAATAAAAATAATCCTACAAATAATTCCATTGGATATCAGATTTGTTATGGAGAACATACTTCTAATTTATGCTGCACAGACGCTGTAATCTGATTGAGTACAGCGTAAAAGATTGATTAGCTTCATAAAAATCGTACTACCTCTTTTTGTCGCCAAGGAAAAGTAATTACAAATTTTATATGCAAATGTATGTATGTGTACATGGATCATCCGTGTCAAGTCACCTTCCAGAGACGAAAAGGATGAAGGAGATTAAAGTGTATATTTTGCGAAACACGTTAACGACTGTAACTTTTAATCAAGACAAGAAGCAACTGATCGTATCGAGTCTCGCGTGCAACATCCTAACAATGTATAAGGTTTCAAATAAATCCGAAGCAAGTACTCGAATCTTGACACACTTAGCAGAAAAACTAAAATGTTTCCTCGTCCGGGTTATATACACGTTCGAGATTTTATCCGAAAGGTTTACAACGCGTTTAAAGTTAATGGTACCAGCGGCGTAGGCGTTCATTCGTTGTTTCCTCTATCCCTTAAAATGTTCGTTTCCTTCGCACGTCGGTAATAACTAGACCGCGAATTTTTATTGCACTCTAGAGCTTGAAACGTGTGTTTAGAACGAAACGTGTCATTTAAATCGAACCTCTAAAACAGCTATCTTCGAAAATATGCATTATATCAAAAAATGTTTTAAATGAAAGCTGCTTAGTCTCAAGGGGGGGAGGGTGATTCTTTGTAATAACCTTTTTTTAGAATAATGTGATATTTGAATGTCGAGTTTATTTGAAAATTTGTTACAAAAAGGTTTTTAATGAAAATTGTATGATTTTGAAGAGGAAATGATTTAGTGCAGCAAAAGATATTTGAAAGTCAATGTTTTGCATTTTTATCGAATATGTATGTTGTTTTTGTTTATCGATCGATCTGGCTTCATTTTGTATAAAAAAAAAACTGTTAAATTATTTCGTATGTCCAAAGACGTTCGTTGAGATTTCTGTATTTCATTAATTAATTACATTCAATTTGGAAATTGTGAAGATATCGAGCCAATTAAATTTCTGGCTGTTAATGATAACGATAATTAGTTAATGATTAAGTATTAACGAAACAGAAACCTGTATCTTATACGTTTATCGTTTCAAAACTTAGCGTTTTATAAATATTACCTTTGTTTTGTGCAGAGTTATTAATATCTTCCTGATTTGAACTAGTGGGATTTCACTGATTTGTTTTTCATAAAATGTAAAAATAACTAACAGTAAATACAGAGCAAACTGCCTTGTTTGTTCGATTTTAAAAGTGGTACTGAATTTTACTGCGATCAAATTAACGGGTTAATGTTCATAGAATAACGAAGATATTATCATACTTCACGTTCGAATCGCAACAACATGCAACAAAACCTAACGCGAGTAAAAGCATTGGAATAGTATCAATGGTCACGTTCGAATTGAATTTGAATCAATTACTTGATATTAATTTGGCGGACAGCACGCGAGTGAAACGTGATCAGATCAAGCGCAACAATAGATAAAGTTACACAAAATACCACAGGTATATTAATACATGTTACAGTATACAGGATGTGGCAAAATTCGTGGTGTAACAGAGAAGAGGGTGATTCCTTGTTGAAAAAAGAACAAAAAATTTGGTATATAACATTTTCGTCTGGAGTACCGTTTTCGAGGAAATTGACATTGAAGATTTGTACCATTTACATAAAGTGGACATTTTTACACAATTTTAGATCGTTTCTGTTGGTACTAGTGCTTACAAATGTTATCTACGGTATGGTTCAAGCAGTACAACAAAGTTATTCACATTATTTTCTTTTTCCTTTTTAGTTTACAAATAATGTTGGAAATGTTTCCTCATGTTGTACAAAAAATTCTACCTTACGTATGGATTCGAACGATAAATCCAAATTTACGTTGCCAATGCGATAACTTACTATAAATTAATATAAAATGGTAGGGATCGACAGACAATTCCATACTACTCCACCTGTGGTATTTAATAAATCATATCGTAATCGATATTTTAGACACTAAGACCTACAGATGCAGTCTAAGGTTTCGACAAAGTGTCTGTTTTACGCGAATGGTACAAATCTTTAAAGCCGATGAAGTCGAACTATACAGAGGATTATTTCTCGAGGAAATGCATTGACATTGAGGACTAAAGTATAAGCAATGGTTCCGGTTGGATACAAGTGTCAGGACAAAGAGTGTTGACTAGAAGGGAACCAAAGAGACAGTATTAACACTAGAACTACCGACAATTAAAGCTTACTTATTTGCATGGAAGAGACCAAATTGAAAGTTACATGAAAAAATATCAAACAACATACATAGAAAACAAATTTTTATTTATACCGTCTACAGAAAATCATAGTAAATTTTGGAAACTTTACCATAGTGAATTTATAAGGTTGCTATGAATAATCACCAATTGATCATTTCAACTGATCTGATAGTTCTAGTGTTAACTGTCGAAGCCTTCTAGAGAACAGACTGTACTATACGATTGCAGATTTTGTACTATTTTACAAATATATTCCTACATCAATCTTTTGAAAAACAATACCTCGCTCAAAAAGGTTTCATACCAAATTTGTTGTTTATTTCTCAATGAAAAATCATCCTCTTTTCTGTAATATTACGAATTCCGCCACACTGTATAAAAATAACAAAACAGATCTCTATTTTTTTTTCATTTTTTATTATTTTTTTTTCGCTGTGTTTATAGAAATCCGAATTTTGTGTAAAAATCTGCCGTCCACTTATTACCCTTGATTCCGGATGTTGTACGTATCATGGCGTTCCATTGTTAGTGGTCATTTGTAGAGCGTCTCGTCTGCGAGGTGCAAGGAACCCACTTGGTGATATCGCCGTCTCGATTACGACGGCTTTCAGAGAATTCACGGCATGTAGTGTAATATTGCCACGTGTAGATCACATCATACCGCTGCTACCATGGATAGCGACGCTCAGCCTCGAGTGGTCATTTAATATACGTTATGTACGTCTTATCTTACACGTACACATACCTACTAGTGCCATATACATGCATGTATAGCTTTTATCACGTTACAGAACATTTTCTATGTAATTTTTCTCCATTTGAAGCCCTACTGATTTTATTGGCTATGATATAAACATTGCGCAATAACGATAAAAAGTATTTGCACGTATTATATTTGATTTTTAAGGCAATAAATGACATGTAAATTCCAATTATTGCCCAGAATACCTTTATTATAATGATCACGAGTACATTCTGTTGAAAATAAAATACGTTTTAACGTATAAACGAAAATTAATCTCTCAGAAAAAATATGCGTGAAGAGCTATGCGCTGAAGAGATTCTAGGAATGCGTGAAGTGTATACTTCACGCTGTGCATAAGAATTAGGGGATCCGAGTGAACTGCATTTTTTACGAAATATCTTCCTTTAGAAACAAAATTTAGTTAAATCTTATAAAGAACGTTATTATTATTTTTACTGATAATGTCCAATATATTCAATCTTAAAATGTTATTGTAATGCAAAACAAATGTAAACTATACTTAAATATCACTTGCTACCAATAAATCCATTTCAAAACTTGCAAAATGTTGGAATACAACGACTTTTATCTAAATATGGGCATGGAGAAAATCACGCCATGTGGGGGTGTGGTCAACACCGTGTTTTGTTACTTTTCGTTACTATTAATGCGACGTAACCGAACCGGTCGTTTTTTGTTAAAGCTCGCTGTCAGAGTGTATCATTTCATTTGAATAAATTTACGTTTCACATTTTTTCTAAATAAGTCAGTTATTTTTCCTATACAAAACAGTGTAAATTCACCGTAGCCTGCTTTCACACCTTATCCTGCTTTCTCACAATTTAAATATTACACGATCTTCATAATAATTAAACTGTAGTAATTAAATTAAATGAAGTGCTTCAGCAAATACATTTTTATATTTTAAATTACTTTTTGTATATTTTGCATCCTTTGAAACAGTTTTATACATTTTTACCAATCAATATTTATTTAAACCTTTTACATTCAATTTTTATTCGATACTCTTTCGCCATGTAAAGGAAGGATTTGATGTATTCATGGATGGTACTATACATAAAACGATCCAGTTTTCGAGCAGTTAAGGCACAAGACAATAAAATTCTGATAAAAATACGCGAGTAATTTTTGTTTTACATAGAACCGAGTCCGCGATACGATTCACGGAAGAGGAGACGGGAACGTGAAAACCAATAAGCACCTGGGAGTGTTCCAGTTCACCTTATTAGGCGGATCTCGATATCTCACTGAGCAACGTTCTCGATAGAAAACAGAAACTACCCTTTGTGCAGACGTAATGCAACTGCCACTCGAATAATTGAATTCTGTTGCACTACTGACGAGTGTTGTGCAAATTATCGCATCGACTGAACGTGCCGGGTCTAAAGCCCAGAGGGAGCCACGTGGAGCGTATACAACTTCCGCCATTGTCCTTCCCCTTATCTGTTCTTTCTCTTTTTATCTCATTAATTGCCAACCGATGCCAACTGCTTTAGATGCCGAACAGATCAATTCCGCTTTTCGAAAATCACTCAATTTTTAGTATTTGGATGCATAGGTAATTAATTGGTGGCTGAATTCTCATTTTTTTCGGCTATGAAAAAGTGAGACGAACTGCAGGATGTTTAATGATTATAGGAAAAGAAAATTTGTTTATGTTAGGAAATACCTGTCTACATGACGATAAATGTACTTATGCAGTGGTTCTTAATCGGTGTTTCCCAAAATTATAAAATGTTACAAGAAGTTCTGTGGAAGAAAGCTGTGATTTGTTATGGACCTACAGATCTACATAGAGTTGTTTCAATCATTATAGTTCTTAGAAATACCATAATTTTTAACCATTGCTTTCTTTTTCTTTGACACTATATAATATCGTAACCTTAACTTGTAACACAAGTTATGTGTAATTTTTAATAAACTATATGTATGTATACTATACTTATTTGACTGATTCATAATTTTAGTGAACTTAGGGTTCCCTAAATTTTTCTCGTAATAAAAAGTACTCCGTGTTTCAAAAAGGTTGGGAATCACTATTGTAGAGATTTAAGGTAACAGTTAAGGCTGCAATTATAGGGAATCGTTTGCAGTTCCTTGCTTAACCTAATCTTACATACATTCAGCCCTCCTGTAACACGATTAGTTTGCTTCGTGTTGTATCGAAACCGTGTTAAGCGAAATATAAAATTAATATAAATCAAAGAAATGTGTTATAGTAGAATCTCTTTTATCCGAACATCCATTATCTGAATATTGTACCCAAATATTTTATTATTTAAACAGAATGTCACCTACTAACTCACCTAATGATTCTTTATTTTAGAAAATTATGAAATTTAGCAATGGAAAAGATACAGGATACACGAAAACTCGAAACAAACTATTAACCTTCTTAATATGCATTTAAATAAATGAAATTTGGTATAAGAAAAGGTAACTGTTCTATTGTTCAAAGATTCTTCTATATGAACACTTTTGTCTTCCTATTAGCTCATATATAGGAGGCTCTACTCTACCACACTGGCAACATCTTCGAATTAATATTGTTATAATTGCTGTTTTATGAAAGTAAACCTTTATCGTGATTGCATTTAAGTAACGTTCATGAAATTATATGAGGGATTATAAGGTACGCCCGAGTTATGCGGCGGGATAATATAAAAGAGTGTACTTGTGTTTTAAAAAGAGATAACTTCACCGAGTTTCTAGGAAGAATGTGAGTAATTAAGGGAAGCTCAGCAGTCCAAATTATAAGCTTGAAGGATCAACATAGAGAAGTGGACGCAGTGAGTTTACGACGGATACGAAACTGACTTCCTTTTCTAGCCCTTTCTTCGAAAGTAATTCAGTACTTTTACTATACAATCGTCGTCCTTTAAGTAGAATAAATTTTCTTTATTTTATTTTGCTTTATTTTCGCATCGTGAAATATTAAATTGCTTAAGAAGTTAAACTTAATTCAGTAGCTAATAATTCCCAATTATTATTTAATATTATATGATATTACAGTAAGTACTGTAATGCATATTACAAATACACATAATTTAATTTTGTTTAATATTTTAATTATCATTCAATGTATATTTTTATTCATTTTACTTTACTTCGTTCGTATCTTACATCGTTGTTTATCATTTAACGATAAATAGAATCCTGTTTAAGAGTGAGTTACTTGATTAATCAAACTCCAATTTAAGTTGAATAAATCTTATCTCCATCTGTTTCTCGTTTTATACAATTACTTACCGGACCCGGTATCGTTTCTTTTTTGCGTGTAATTACTCTTGTACGTTGCATCTCGTCGTTTCCTTAATTTTTGCGGACGCATAATGCGGGATACAATGAAAAATTTCCTCTTTATTCGTCAGAAGAATTCAGAGAGCACTTCCGCCGGGCGGAATTATGCTTTCCGGCAGAACCATTCTGAATGGTGTCCAAGTGTTCCGCTAAAAGAATGGACGCAGGTGTCGGTAAAAATTGAGTTAAGCCGTTGGCTGGATACGATAACGCGATTTTCTCGTTCGTTATAAGAACGAAAGGGAGAAAAAAAGAAGGTACATCTTGTTACGCGAAAATGGCCGAGCCCATTGCATGACCTGCCACACGGATACACCTCTCTTTTCCTTCTCGTGCAGATAAATGTTCTTTAATCTGCGAGCGGGTAACGCGAAAGAAATGTTCTGTATATTGTCAATAAAAGGAATACACCAAGTAATTCTTATTATCATGTAATTCTACGAAATAATTGGTACACGAAATATTGTCTCTATATTCTTGTAAATTTTTCAGTGTTAAATCCGAATTTGTAAAGATCATTTTCCTATTTCTTTCACACCAAATGATAGTTTCGCAAATTTTCAGACTTTAGTTAGTTTGTTTATTAGTCAGGCTCAGAGGTTAAATAGTAACATATATAAATTTTAGTATATTACTTAACTAAACTAAATGACGTTTAATATGGGCGAATCTTAGTAAATATTTCGAATTTGAAAATTTTTGAAGTTAATATTGTTAGACGACTAACAGTCACCTCTCGAGTGCAAAGGGTTAATACCTATGCTATTGCCAAAGCTAAATAAACTAATACATATGAACTATGTTATTTCATACAAAACGGTATTTGGATCATTTTCTTTACTAGACACGAATAGACACGGTATTTCTTACCTCTCGATCGATCCTCTTATTTTAAATTGCTCTACTCTAGATACCTATTCTAAAATCATAATATTACCAGCATCATTCGTCACAATTTAACACGCTCGCGAATAGTAAAAAGCTCATTGTGGTGCAAAAATAGATACGCGATTTTTTTTTTCTAATTAATTGTAATATCCGATATGTGATTAGACATATTTTGTAAGGACAGTCGGAATATCACTTTTTAACACTTATATTCAACGATTGCTATATCGTCCACGACGATATTTGAATCGAGGTTATATAAAATTAAATCAATAATAATTGGTTTTAAAATTTGAATGCTATAGCATTCACGTCATTCTGTATCACAATAAAAGTGAATGCTATAGCATTCACGTCCGCGAACGTGTTAAGAATTCCGTGTGCTTCGCCTTAAAATTAAACGGAGAACGCGCGTGCTGTCTTTTTGTCTCGGAGTGTAGCTTAACAACAGTTCCTAAACGAGAGGCCGCAAACGTGAAGACAGTGTGCACGGCGACGTTTCGCGACAAGCTTGTTTCCCTCGATCAAGGAAAGTCCGCTGGAGCGTAAGGCGAGGCAGGTACACCTTGCACAGGAATGCTTTTACCCGAGGCTCGCATGCCGCTGACAGCGACGCAAGAATCGTCCTTGCAAGCGCGCATACCCGGCTGAGCACGCGCGCGCGTATGCAGATAACGTGTTTCTGCGAGTGTGTATCCGTACACGCGTTGCCACGTTCAGCTTCCTGTTGCAGCTCGTGTAGTTCGAAGGTTTGTCCCATGGACACGTAGTTACACGCGCGCGTAGCACAAAGCTGGGACCGTTGAGACAGGCTTTGATCAGCTTGGTAGAATCGTGTACACAGCAAATGCACTTGGACGTTAGTGCAGTGGCATGTATGCGGCGGGACGCGACACGGGGATGATTCCGAGCATCGTCTACCGTTCGTGGCCTTACCACGGACAAGATACAGAACAGATCTAACATCTTGTGGTACTTCGTGTCCAACGATGCGACGCATCGATCGCGCAAGAAATCAAAGGTTTAGAAGGGTCCTTTGCGATTCGAAGCGGTGTCTTTAGGAGTTATCTATTTATTTATTTATGAACGGGAAATCCCATTAGTATTGTAAAATAAAGGTTCTTAAGATAATTTATTATTATTAATATGTATAATGTCAAAAATATACAATATAGAGTAAATTCTGATTCAACTGTGCCACGCGACTCTATGTTTAATCCTTAGCTCTTTATACAATTCCTAGATATCAAAACAGTGGTTAAATGATATTTTTCTCACAAAATATCATAATTTATGAACTAACACAATATAAAGTATCAATGTCGTAGAATAAAGGTTCTTAAGATTATTTATTATTATTACTATGAATAATAGCAAAAATATACAGTATACAGTAAATTCTAATTTAACTCTACCACGCGACTCTATGTTTAATCCTCAGCTCTTTTTACGACTCTACAACTCGGTTTTCTATTCAACACTGGTCCCTTTTCTCTTTCGAGGAAACCTTTATAGGCCTTTTTCTCTTCCCACCCCGCGCTCGCTAAACATTGCCAACCCATCAATGAATTGCCTATCACCAACGGGTTTTTCCGATGGACCTGGCTTTCGTTTAGTCGACCCACACTTTCACTTTTCTGGTCCTTAAAACTACGATACTACATAGATTATTGATAATGTATGGAAATTACAATAATCTTCAAATTGATCTACGAAATACGTCGATAGAGTTACCAAATAGGTCTATTATTTGACAATAATTATTAGCAAAGGTGGTGATACGAGTAATTGGATTAGTAGAGCTAAAGCAAGATTTGAAGCAAGTGGGGCAGAAAATAGAAATGTTGAAAGTCAGAAAATTTTGATTTTCCAGCAAGTTCTTTGAATAATAATAAATAAAAGAAAAACGTATACTTTTAATCGGTAAGTAACAAAGTAATGTAATCCTTAAAATGTTAACGATTCGGTCTCTTACCCTACTTAACACAAATAAATTATATTATGCGTTAAATTACGTTAAACTTAGTATTAACGTATATTTCTCAAATCATTTGCAACTGTTTCAATAATACTCTTACACTCTTCGACGAGTCTTTTTAGACCCAAATACACGTAGAGCCATCAACTCTACCCACAATTCCATTTGGTGTAAATGCAGCATTAAATGAAAAACACCGCCATTTACAAAATTTCAGACACACTCGTTGAGTTGAATACTTAATTTAATACCCAATAATTCTGCCAGTTCCTGTATCTAAAAGGACCCACCAATGGCCTTCCTCATAATTTTTAACCGCTTGCACTTGAGAGGCAGTTCTTAGTCGTCTAACAATATTAACTTCAAAGGTTTTCAAGTGCAAAATATTTAGTAAGATTCGTTTATATTAAACTTCTTCTAGTTTAGTTAAGTCATCTACTAAAACTTACATACATGACTATTTAACTTTCGGGCTAGACTAATAAAACAAACTAACTAAAGTCTGAAAATTTGCGAAACTATCATTTGGCAACTTACAGTCGCCTCTCGAGCGCAAAAGGTTAATTCGGATCAGCGAGTGTTGAAGAGGCCCCATGTGTATTGGCCTATCAAATCTTGTGTAGAATAAGAGGAGGTCAGTTTCGCTGTTATAGAACAGAAGAGTTTTCTAAGAATGCAATTATACGAGAATTCGCGTTAACTTTTAATCCGATCTAGTTTTATACTTGCGGAAAGTTTATGACCTGCGCGAAAAGCTTCTTAACGATAATACCATATCTTGAGGAGGTAGGACAGGTATTAACTTTATTACCTAAGGGGGCAAAGGAGCATGAAGGTTGGATCGAAGGTCGAAAGTGAAGGAAGAGGACGGCGGAACGCATGTACACTAGAGGCCAAAAGTTTAGTACTTATCCTCGATTCGTAACCATATCGAATCTATTCCCTAACAGCTACTGTGATCACTAACAACAGTTTTCCGAGTTTTCATAGATTTTTCAGTGAAAAGTTTTTTACGGTGACATAATCAGTCATTCTTGCTGCTTTTCTTGTAGGACATAGCGATCTCTAATTTTTGGAGAATAGTGTATTTGCAGAAATAGGCAACAGTTTCCTATACTTTAATTTTGGATCCTTCGTTGAAGAGTTTTCGAACGTGATTCTCGATTAAAAATTTTGTCCGTTTCTAAATTGTTGCGTCTCGTGGAGTGCGTGATGTACAGTCAGTATGTACAGAAATAGGCTACGGTTTCCTATACTTTAATTTTGGATTCTTCCTTGAAGGGTTCACGAACGTGATTTTCGATTAAAAATTTTGTTCGTTTCTAAATTGTTGCGTCTCTTGGAGTGCGTGATGGTCCTGAAATTTTGACTGGTACTGTACGTATAGAAGATAACGGTAACTACGATGTGCCCGTGTTCCACCGTAACTTACGGACCACTCTACCCGCCGTCGTACTTGCCACTGTTCTCTTAATTATCAAACTTCGAGACTTCTCCTAATTTCCACCCTTATCGCATGGTTTATCAAGTAATGGTAAAGGACAACGCGTGTCTGTGTAAATTTGCTAACCCATAACGATCACCCACGTATTAGTCTTAGATTAACTTTATTTGCGTTAACCTGTCAGCGAAAGCTCCCATGTGTCGTATAGACAGTTTGTAGAGTTGAGATAAAATCATCCAAAATTACGAAAATGTGCAATATAGAAACTGCACTTACAAAATGTAAATTTCAATCACTTCAATCAATTCAATAATTCTAATTTTCATCGTGTACAGTTAGCATTATTTACCTTTTTCACAAATTGTAAATCGGATACATGTAGGAATGCGATCGAGTGGATGCGAGTTTAGGAAAATGTGAAGACTGCTCAAGTTGAGCGATAGTCGTGTGAACGTAGAATGTTTGGACTCGAATGTTTCTAAGGCGCGAAAGATAAGCACTTGAGAAAACGTCGCGACAGAGAAATTTTGGGCGGTTGTGACCAAATGCATCGAATTAGAAAGGTTTAAAATTAGAAGAAAGGAAACGAGTGTTTAGAAGAATATACGATAGGAAAATGCGAGCGCGTCGCAGAAAGTGTCTGACTGTGAATGCAGAAAGAGTTTGAGTGTGAACGTAGAAAGAGTGTGATCGTGAAAGAAGTAAGATCGTCGGAGTTGCTAAGTTGAAAATTCGTTTAAGTTGTTACTATTAAATTGTTTTAAATATACATTTATTAATATTCTAATCACTTCACTTTTATTTATTCACACCCGAGTCCCATTTCTCGCTCTTCTAAAGTTATTAAAGTAGAATTTTCCTATATACAGCATTCGATACTTCGGTTCAATACAACATTGGACAGGTCAATAATTTCAGAGTTCTTCGAATCACCACGTAACTCACTATACGAGTAAACCAATCGCCTAATATTAATTTGGCGAACGATCGTCGCAATCCGGCGAACGAAAACAACGTTTGTAATTATATTCAATGTACACATCACATTATTTCACAGACTATAATTAACATTTCCGTGTTTACATCTCTGAATTGTAATTTAATGGATGCTTTGATGCTGAATTTTCATTATTGTTCTGCGAAATTTGGTAGTTTAAGTTATATTACACGGTAAGTAATGAAAACAGAACAGCTTTATGTTTGTAATAAATTTTGTAGAGCTTAATACGCATTTAAACGTGTTGGACGAATTTTACTGTGAACCATTGAATATATTTTTTATGTAGGAATGCGATCGAGTGGAGTTTAGGAAAATGTGAAGAGTGGTTGAGTTAGCGATAGCCGTGTGAACGTAGAATATTTGGATTAGAGTGTTTCTAAGGCGCGAAAGATGAGCACTTGAGAAAACTAAGCGACTGAGGAATTTTGGGTAAACGTGATCAAATGCATCGAGTGAGAAAGGTTGACAATTAGAAAGAAAGGAAACGAGTGTTTGGAAGAATATATGACGGGGAAAATGCGAGCAGAAAGAGTGTGACTGTGAAGAAAATAAGAACGTTGAAGTTGTTAAGTCGAAAAGTCGTTCAAGTTGTAATTATTAAACTATTTTAAATATACATATATTAATTATATTCTAATCACTTCACTTTATTTTATTCACACCTGAGCCCTATCATCCACTCTACTAAATTAAGTAATGTAGAATTTCTTATAGTTGTAAAGTATGAGAATATCATCAACTGAAGTCTTAAATTAGAAAACGAAACGTGTATCTTAGACGCAAGGTTAAACGCGTATCTTGTTTCTTGCACAGGTTATTCATGGTGTTCACATAGAACCAGCGCACGAAGTGAAAAAGCGCAGCATTAGCCAGCCGGTTCGGATCCTCCTGTGGTATGATGAAAGCGTCTACAGGTGAGTTTGTTTTTCTTTTTAAATATTTAAACCTTTAGTGTTACATAAACCATTGGGTGTATGCATTTACCTCTTACATGCAAGATTTATAACTTTTCATACAATCTGGTATACTTTTGGTAGTGAAACAAGGTTTCATTCGATTCATGATCCATAAAATTGTCTTTCAAGGTCATTTTCATGCTGCATTATCGTCTGTTTGTATTGTTTTGTTGATTTTAAATAAAGCAAGAAAATAAATTATTTTAAATTAGTGACGTTTTCTGATGGAATCAGTAATTTATAAATTGAATAATTGCTAAATGTCAATGGACAAATTAAAATAATAATGGTTATTCTTAAATTCCCTGCTAAAAATAACAAAACTACTTTCATCGGCCTGAAACTTTTGCACAGTACTGTATAATGAGATCAGTTATATCAGTTGTCAAAACAAATTAGTGATTTCATTATTTCTAGAGTTTATTTTCATTTCGTTCTCTAATGGTCAGTAATCTTAAATCTGTAACAAACACAGCGCTCCTATGGAACCGAACTACCATATTATATGGGGGTTGACTGTACCTGATCCCATCTGTGCGTGTTACGTAACATGTTAGATAACTCTTCGAAGAGGTCATGGGAAATCATGCCTCAGACTGGATCCCATTGCTTGATATATTAGGTTGGTGCATGTCCCTTTTTTTTTTACATGCGAACGTTTGTCTCCCTGTTTCTGATATGCTTTTGTTTTTGACTTAACCTCGAAAAATACTGCCAGTACATTGGTGAAATACATGAAAAACTGAAAATTATACGCCCATCACTTGTTAATCGGCATCGCCCAATACTTCTCCACGACAACGCTCGGCCGCATACGTCGTACAAAACAATTGCGAAATTAAATGAATTAAAATATGAAATTTTGGAGCACCCAGTTTATTCACCGGATTTTTCGCCAAATGACTTTCATTTTTTTAAACATTTAGAACAGTTTTTACGGGCCAAACAGTATGAAAATAAAGACAGCCTGAAAAATTCCATATCAGAGTTTATTGATTCTAAAGATCAGAATTTCTTTAAGACAGGCATCTATGCATTAAAATCTCTTTGGGAAAAGTGTATTGAAGCAAATGGAGCATATTTTAATTAAATAAACAACTTTTGAAAAAAGATATGCAGTTTTATCTATTTACTAAAAAATCCGACATTTCATACCCACCAACTTAATACATATCGAGACCAGACTTAAACATTTCACACCCCGGCACCGACAGGCACCGTTCCCCTACAACACTGTTATTGAACCAATTTTCTTCGCTGCCATCGCATTGGAGGTACGTTCTCGCGTGACAGTAAATTATGATTTTTATGTCACGATGGCTTTTATCATCGCGAAGACTAGAAGTCGTATTATTGTAGCATTGAATATCTGATTTTCATGACGACAGAAGCCACAAAATTTCGCGTTGTCACGATAAAAGTAACGATTTAACGCCACCTGAAAACGTGTCACACCTTTTGAACTAATATCATCGGTTTCTATCACTGGTAACAGTGACTATTCGAAACTTAGCAACCGAACACATGGCTGTATCCTTGGTCAGTTCGATTGTGGCCATTTTATTACTCAAGCCAACGAAGGTGGTCCATGACTCTTTCATCCTCCCTTCTTAACGTTCAGTTTTCCCTTTCCATCCGTAAAACTGTTAGGGATCGATAATTGCTGTATGTTGTATAAAAACTGGCTCTGGTTTATTACCACGGGTCTGGGTCTGATGTGTATCCCCTGGGTCAGAGCCTAATCCACCCGGATGATCACCATCCTTTTACCAGTAATTTTCCTTTCCCTCCATTTTCTCTCCACCTTACAATTGTCCACTTCCCTCTCCCCCTTCCTATTTTCCCAACCCTTAAAAAGCGCTCAGCCTTCACCCACGGACAGAAACAAAAAGAAGCAAAGGAAACGAAGAAGCATACTAGTAATTCACAAATCGCGTCACACAGAGCCGGGACAATACGTCACCTTAGAAATTAAGAAACGTTGTTGTGGTCGATAACAAAATCGCGTCCCCATTTTTTCCTCCGATTCAGAACGACAGTAACCACCGCAGACACGATATTCTCAATTTTCAATCGAACAGAACAGTGACAACCATCCGAGCAGTAACAACATCCAAGAAAACACTTGAACCCTTCATCATCACTTCCTGCACTAGATGAATACACAACCGTTGTCCAGGCATACCTTCTCAACATGAGCATATTCAATTAACCCCTTGACATAATTTGACGAGTCTGACTCGTCGTAACAATGCTGGACCAAATATGAATGTCACGAGTCAGACTCGTGGAATCAAACGCTGGTTAAACGTGAAAATAACGAGTTTGACACTTAGAATGAAGATGGAGTTATAGTACACTAAAGATAGTTTGATGGGGAAGATAACGTTTGAAACATTCGATTTTTTTTTTACCGGTTGGGCCTGGACTTCATCGAGTTAAATGGTATGGCAAAGAGTTAAGTTTGAACACATTCAATTCGAGAGATCGACGCTCAACAACAACGTAACGTCAATTTGACGTTATCTTAAAAAAAGAAGGTTCATCTGTCGGATAAAAAGAGTTGTTACGTTCTAAATTAGGATAGAGGTATATATACAATCACGACTCTATACCTGCTCAAACCGCGCATCCTCGGTAAAAGGGAAGCGCTGATCAGTTCTCCCTTCCTACAATATCTTTATATAACGTTGATTGGTTAGAACTAGCCGTCACTTTTCATACAAATACCGGGAAATCACATGCACTGTAAGACAAGCACGAAGACCAACGAAGGGAGAGTACAAACCTATACGTTAAACTAAACAACTCAACTCTGTTGTTCAAATTTTGACATTTGAACAATTCCCGATTGCAACTTCATCAACCTCATTCAAGAGCAAATCCTTTCGCTACACAAGGCGATTCATTAACACTAGATTGCCGGATGTTGAGTATATACAGTGGCTCTAAAAGGTATTCGTACACCATTTCACAAATAAATCCGTTTAACCCTGAAATTCTGAGCCTGATAGAAGTATTTGATAAAACTTTGTGGGTATGTAGATCGTAATAGTATACGTATGAATTAATTTCTTCTTTTCATCTAAATGCCATTTAAAAGGGGTGAAACCACAAGAGGTTAAAGGGGTTAAAGTTTCTGAGTGTTTCCTCATTTTTTAAAGATAACTTTGTAATGGTACTTGATGAAGCAAAATCTTTCAAATAGAAAATGTATAATTTTTAATACCCTATCGCCCTGTCATAAAAAAAGACCACAGAAAAGCTTGTACTCAAAGCGTGAAAAATCGCTGAAACGTTGAGGTTCGTTATCAGCCCCCTTAAAAGAAATTTTGCCGCCAAAAATATTGCTCCACGCAGGACACACCATGTTCTGTATACACATAAAATTTCATTGAAATCAGAATTTCAGAAGTAGATGAATTTCCTTATAATACAGTGTACGAATACTTTTTGGAGCCACTGTACCTATTTTGCCTGAAATGAGCCAATTTAACTCAAACATGAAAATTGATGTTTAAAAAAAATAAAACTTTATTTTTAAGAAAGTTTGTTCAAAACAATTTTTACATATATATGCTGTTTTTAAAATACATTTTCCGCAGATTTTTTTTATTACATTTAGCACAAACGCCCTTACTTCTATTCCTTTCACATGATACTTGAACTTGACAAAATCACAAGTGAGTCAAATTGACTCACTCCGGCAATCTAGTGTTAAGGTCTGGAAGTCTTTTGAGAGCAACGCATCGTTCTCGCAACTAAATCGGCATACAAAACAGGAGTTCTACACAAATACGAAGTTTCCGTGTCACATCGTATTTTATTTTATTTTGATTAGAGGATCAAACGAGAGCGAACCGAAAGTCATTTTGACCGCGCAATAAAGTAAAGGTAAAACGTGGAAAGTGGATTAACGACCGGGCGTCGAAAACCGGAAATGCTTGGGCAAACTTGAAGGGTGTGTCGCGAATAGAACGTCTGCTGCGTTAGACGCGCCTTAAGACGCCGGGCGTCGCCGCGAAGCAACTTTTAACTTCCGGAACCGGAAGTTCAGTAGTTGTTAAATGCCACCGTGGTGTGCGAAGCCAAACTTCCTGGGCACCTACTACTCTGTAACTTCCTGTTCCGTGTTCACTATAGTTTCTCTACTTTTGCACGCGTATTCTAGTCCTTGCGAGTAACCTCTTTGCTGTATTCGAATTATTGTTCTGTTTGTTGGAACTATAGATAGAACTAAGTCGTCTTCGATCTCGATCTTCAGATTATTATTATCTGTCCGATAATTTCGTTTCAAGTATGAATATGTATGCGCTTGCTCGTTTGAGCCATATATGGCTTTGTCTGTTTATAACTGCCGTTTATAACTTCGAAATTAACTACTGTAAAGATATCTCATGTCAGTATTAAGCTAGATGCGATCGTGAAAACATGGGGACTGATAAAGTTCACTTTGTTAAAAGTTTTTGCTAGAGATGCTGTTTCGGATAGAACGTGTAGGAGACGGTTAGAAAGATTTGAAGCAGGTGATTTCGACCTTACTAATGGGTTGTCCGGAAAATTCGTGCCGATTTTTAATAGGTGGCATAAGGCCAGTCTAAATATATTAGAATGATTGAGAACAAATAATATGTGTACATATCGTAAAAGACAATACTTCAGGCATATTTGAAACAAAATTTGAGTACGATAGGTTAATTTTTGTCTGTCTTATACGCCTTTGAATATGGAAGAAAACAAAATGCATTTTAGGCATTTAATACTTTTCTTTTATCGGAAAGACAAAAATGAGACAAAAACGACAAACAAGATTTGCACTGTTTATGGTACTTTTTTCGATCATTATAAAATTCCTCTGATGGAAAAAACTTCAACTCATTCAACGAGATAAAATATCATGTAGAAAAGTTTCTCGCTGAAAAACCTGAGAGATTCTGGAGGGACGGAATTTTCAAGTTGCCTGAAAGATGGAGAAAGGTTGTACAAAGAATGACACCTGTATAACTTAATAAATGTATGCTGAAATTTAAATCTCCTGCGCTTTAATCTTCCTTCAAAATTTGTTGATATTCCATAGATAGTAACATTTGTCCAGTATTTTTGTAAATAGTACCGTATAATACTAACCTTCCTCTGTAAAGTCAAATTACACTTCTAATTATACAATGTTTTTTTGCCGAGTTATACCGCTTTGAAGTAACTCGAGAAACACTGTAAATCATAGGCTGTGCTATCATTTTGTCGCGCACTCTAGGTGTGATCGTTCAGATTGTTAGTACTGAACAACTTTCTGAATAAATAATCGTAAATTTTAATATCAATTAATTTTGTTTATACAATGTGAGCTAGAACATTTACTTATTACCAATTGGCAAATTATAAATAAACAGAGGTATCAAAAAATGTAACATATTATACTTAAAACAATATATAACCTTCATGCCTTGATAAAAATGTGCTCTTTTTAACACTAGATTTACGGACATTTTTTGTACATCTGTTTCTAATGCACATGTACTAATGAAATAGGTATACGTTAAACAGAATTTGAAACTGCAGAACTGAGAGGGAGATAGATTAGGGTTTATTCGTATCACTTTATCAACAAAAGTCAACAAAAATTGTTAGGAATAATAATAATTTTTTCAAATTCTCGGGTCCCGTAAATCTAGCGTTAACACTAAAACTACCAGAACAGTCAAAATGACGGATTAATGATTATTCATAGCAACCTTATAAATTCGCTTTACCAAGCTTCCAAAATATACTATGATTTTCTGCAGAAGGTACAAATAAAGATTTGTCTTGTGTATTCGATATTTTTTCATGCAATTTTTAATTTGATCTATTCCATGCAAATAAGTACACTGTAATCGTCGGTAGTTCTAGTGTTAATTACAGGCAACTTTCGTTCGGAACATGTTTTTTATGGAATAAATACAATTAGATTTAAGCAAAATTTAAGTCAAATGATTCACCCTGTATATATAAATGTATAGTAGCAGAATAACAGAATTTCGAAATTTTGCAATCGTGATCGCTGGTGCTAAATAAAATGCGCTCGGTGTGGATGCGTTCACACAAAATTTATGTAGATTCGACGCTTGCACAAAATGGTCGCTGCACGATGGGAAGTACGAATATCATGCATGTGCAAAGGAATATCTAATTTCCGTCTACCTGTAATGCTATTACGTATATAGAACTTGGCTCGAGGATCGATATTATTATTTCTAGCGTTCGATGCTCTTTCCGATAGAATTCATACCGTTATCGTTATTAGTTATTGGACGCAATAACATTCCCCAGTGACGTTTTTACGTTTTCAACGTATAAGGATACAGGGGTACAGAGCATGATGTAATAAAATCGGCGTATCTTGTTGCGAAAACGAGGTTACAAAAAATTAAAAAGAGTAGCAGAGAAGAGAAAACGGTGGCAAAGGAACCGTAGGTAATAACGATTGCATTTGGCTTGATAATAGAAATATCCGTTCACGCAAACGTAAAAACATTTTATCTGTTCAAACTGTAACGGTGATTTTCATTGAAATATACGATAGCATGTATTACACAGCTCTGCTTTCTTTTGTGTACAACCAGTTTGTACTTTTTAATTTTCCTTTCTTTCGTCCCAGTGACACTAATATTATATTGACGTACTACCGTGATTCTGATGTATTTGTTTGACTATCTATGATTTGGTAGATTCAGGTTCAATTGTAATCAGTTGTAATCATGCAAAATTATAAAAAATTGATAAGTTTAACAATTCATCACGTTTGTCACTATCAGTTTGTACCCACTGTTTTTAATGTTGATTACAAATGTGTCAAATGTAATTAAAAGAATTCAACTAAACTTCTATTAGACATTTGATTTGTACATTATAATAAATTGAATCACTATTATTCACTAATTTTCTATAATTATGGTATTTAACATTAGAGTAAATGGTCCAGATACAGTTAAATGATACAGATACAAATCTGGGGTAATTGAAGTATAATATTATATTAGGTACTTCATACTTTAAAATTACACCTGGAGAACAGAAGAATTTAACACAATAAATTCATAACGATACTTGTAAACAATTTTCAACGCGTTTGACAATAAAGTGGGGATAAAGTGGAAAAATAAAGAGATAAAGTATTGTTTATAGTATTCAAAGTTGAACTAAGTATAAGTACCTTAATTATGTAACTGTAATAAATGTTCATCAACGTGTGATATAAAAGAAAGAAGTGAGGAATGAACACATGGTCTGAAACGAACGATTTTTATACTTCAACTCTTTTGAAACCGGACATCCAACGTGGAAAACACCTGTTCATTTAATTTCAAGTACGCGCAACTTCCTTTCATGTCACTTTCAACAGCACGTAGCGACGTCAGCCCACGCGAGTTGCTCGGCTTTTAACCCACTCTCTCATTAAAATCGACTTTTTGCGGAGAGCGTTTTAAATATGTTCTAGAACTTGCATTAGTAGGGAACATTTCGAATTACCATGTAGGTATCGTTATCATATACCGGTCGTTAGATGTCTGAGAAGTCGGACTTGATCGAAGTACAGTTTTATATCGATGAATAAATTTTCGAAAAAGAAAAAGTTTATAAAGATCATCGAGTATTCGTCGTTAGATATTAGAAAGTTCAGATTTGCTAGAGAATAGAATTTTATATTAAAGAATAAATTTTTCAACAGAATTGTATCGTCAAATGTCTATTATTAGGTATTTATTTATTTATTTACGGGAGAAAACCCCGTTTAGAGTACATAAAAGAAAATACAGCTAAATTCTAAAAGTTTAAAGAACGCAACAATTGAGATTTAAGGCTAGCAGTTAAAACGAAATCAATGGATCTGTGTTCTAAAAGTCAAGCGAAATAGTATTGCAAATCAATTTTTAAAGGAATTATGTCATCGTAGATTTATCATCGGATGTTTCAAAATTTGAACAAAGCAGATATCTGTGGAACTTCGTACTGATAAATAAATTTTCAGAAAATTTACATTCTATCGCTATCGCGATACATTTTATAATACTTAAATTCTCGTTAACGCTTTGCGTATATTAGTTTTCAAACGCTAAGGTAACTACCTTTATTCGTAAAATTTGCATACAGTGCCGTGTGAAACAACTTTATTACCATTTTGTTTTTACTAATAAAAAGTTATCTGACTTTTGTTATCGAATTTTCATGGCACTATCATATTCAAGTGCAACCGTGATTCGTTCACTACATATCACACGGTGAGTCGTGTAATCCGATTACACCGCGATATGTGCACAAATTACAGATCGCGTTCCACTTTTTTACAGCCTCGTATTAAACCGGTTGATCTCGCGGCTGAAAGTATTATTACAAACATTTTTCAAAAGTGGCAAACGAACCGTAAATTCGTTTTGCAGCGTTTAAAAGCGTTTTCAACCCGGATTCCCTGGTAGATGCAAGAAAATTTTTTGTTTTGTGAAAAATAATGGCGTGCCCGTACTTTTAACGGTTTATATCGATGCGTTTCTAGTTAATTCGCGAAATGCACCCAATTTTCCATGAATTACGACGGCAAGAGGGGGGAAAGGGAGCTGGCGAATTTTCATTCCAGCTTGTCCAGAAACTGTCGCCAGTAATTAATCGTGTTTTCTCGTTACCGATAATTAATCCCGCGCTGCTCGTGCTCGGAGAGCGAAAAAAAAGGGAGGAAAAAAGGGGTGGAAAATAAACCGATAAAGCTCGGGGATATCCATCGATGTCGTCAATGTTTGACCGTTAGCCGCGCTCTCGCGGGAGATCGGCAACGGTGTAGACAATTGAATAGAAAGCGTTAAAATTTCCGTCGAGCAAGACCAAAAACTTGGGCGCACGCCAGGATGAACCGCCGCTCTCCGGGTGTACTGGGGCCTCGGTTCACGAGTGACGTGGTCTTATTCAATTTGCAATTCACTCGCGACCATCGACGATATTTGGGAAAGGTCTACCTCATTGGAATGGATCTAAGCCAAATGTTTGTATCCGATCGAAGCGAGATTGTACATCGAATAAGTATCGATGCGCGTACACGCGCACCCCCGTTTATAAATAGCGGGGCGTCTCCACCGATCTCATGCAGAATATGACAGTTTATTGGAAATGGGGTTTAAAAACTAAATAAAATAAAGACCTACTGATATCAATCATAAAATCTGAAAGGGAAGAATGGAACAAAATATGGACGACGACAAACAGCAGCAAAATACATAATATGGTAAATAATTGTTGGGCAAAAATAAGGGGCAAAAGTCATTTTTATGTAAATTTACATCCTTATGAACACAGTTCAAGAAATGGAAAGTGAATAGAGATCAATCTATTTGGATTTCGTCCACTAAATATTATAATGTGTATTTTACTCTAGATATTTTCTATTTTTTTTTATATATTATGCGCAACCCGCACATTTTTATGCATTTAAATTCTATATGAATGCATAAAAATCTGCAGTGTATTAATTAACCTGCCTGTTTGTCGGAAGTGATTTATCGAAACCGTGACATATTATGAATAAACGGATATATGGTTCTATTTAAATAAATGAATTTAAGATTAATTAATTTTATTTCCACTTCTTGATGTCAAAATAATTTTATATCATAAAAATGTGGTTTTGATATCCTCAATTTCTCATTAAACATTCGAACATTTCTAATTAAAATAGAAATTCTGTGTATCACATAATTGGTGAGAATATGACTGTAATATGTAGAAATGTGTATGAATTCTTTAGGTAATAATAAATAATAAAGATTTTAATGACTTCTTAATGATTGATCTGATCTACGTATCTAATTTTCCAAGTTAGTTAATGCTTATAAATAGAAAGGCACAGATTATCAAATTGGTGCAAAAATCTGTACACAAAACAAAAAGTAATAATAATTTTATAATTTTAATAGTTTTAGAACATATATTTTTCACTTTGGTTTTATTTCTTACGTAAATTCTACTAAATTTTCCTGCGTGGAATTTTTAGATATTAAATTAGTTGGAGAAAAAAAGCTTAATGAAATATAACTTTTAACATCGTTGACTCACTTAATACTGAAATAAAGTTATAACATTTTCTGCTAAAGTAGATTTAAAAGTGTTTTAAGTAAAACTAAAATAAAATAGGTGAAAGTTTAAATGAGACTTTTAATAAAGTTTTAAGTGAAGTAAATTTTAAAGAACTGTTTCCGGCATTAACTTTATCATATAATATGTAGATGGATCATATAAAATTGAATCTTTCAAAAAGAAGATGAATTTTTATATTTGGTAATGTTCATATTCATTTAAAATGAGTTCAATTTCAAGCAGTTTCAATTAACACCTATTGCACTTATTTACGATTTACAGCCTTTATAAGTTGAATTTATTTAAACAAGTAAAATATGAACGTATAAACTTTTTGTGTGAATGTATACGACTTATCCTGTAATTCAGTTTAAACCTACTATTCCTCGATGAAAGCAGATTATTGCTTCCATCAAGGGAAACAAAAATTAGCACCATTCTTATTATGTGTATTTCCAGAGATTTTGTAATCATGTATGTAGGAAGATAAAGGATAGAAGATATACAAATATTTAAACAAGTCATTAACCTTCTTAATACCCCGTTTAAATAAATTAAGTTTAATGTAAGAAAAAGTTATTGCTCTATTATTCGACGATTCTTTCAACTGAACACTTTTGTCTCCCTATTCATTCTTACATAGAAGAGGATATTCATCGTGTAAATTACAGATATAGTGTTTCCAGAAACAAACAAATTATAAACGATCTTCAATTTCTATTATTCAATTAAAATTCTCAATGGCAATATTTTACTTATGTTGAGGAAGCAATTAAAAATTAAAAATTATTTATCCTCTCACGCAATGTTCCATTGTTCCTGCAATTTTATATCTAGTTCTAAACACAAAACCGTACAAGCTTATAATAACGACATGATGGAGAGAGATTTATCTTCCCTTTAAATTCTCTATTCCTTACTCATATTACTTTTTGTTCATTACCCGGTCGTATATTAATATCGTGCAAACGGGAATAAGTTGTGTGCAGTTAGAATACAGCTTTAAGAGCGGTCTACCAATTTATTATTTTCCACTTTAGAAGTAATGTCTACTACGGAGGAGCGCTTAACTTCCGCTTGGGATATAAGAAGGGGGTGGTGTTTGCACCCTCTCGCCGTTCACCAACTTTCACCTTAATATCGGCCCGGATGATGTACAGTCCTCTGTGTAAATAGCGTGTAATGGAATTTCGCAACGAAATAAAAGGACGTCCTCCATGCTTATGAAAGTTGAAGCGTAAAATTGTCCGCTTTCATACGTATGACAATAACGTGTTATTTTATTGTATCGCAATCTATACCTTATAATTGGAAGTATATTTCGTGCAACAGATCTTTACGATAAATATTTCAACAATTAATTTGATGGGTTTAAATCCACTACTTATATTAACCCTTTACGCTCGAGAGGTGACTGTTAGTCACCAAACTATAGTTTCGCAAATTTTTAGACTTTAGTTAGTTTTTTTTTATTAGTCAAGCCCGGAGGTTAAATAGTCATATGTGTAAGTTTTAGTAGATGACTTAACTAAACTAAAAGTTTAATATAAACGAATCTTAATAAATATTTTGCACTTAAAAATCTTTGAAGTTAATATTGTTAGACGACTAAAAACTGCCTCTCGAGCGCAAACGGTTAAAAATTATGAGGAAGGCCATCGGTGGGTCTTTTTAGACACGGGAACTGGCAGAATTATTGGGTATTAAATTAATTAATACCCAATTTAGTTAGTTTGTTTATTAGTCAGACTTAGAGGTTAAATAGTCATATATGTAAATTTTAGTGTGACACTTAACTAAACTAAATGAAGCTTAATATAGGGGAATCTTAGTAAATATTTCGAAGATGACAATTTTTGAAGTTAGTATTAAACGACTAATAGTCACCTCTTAAGTGCAAGGGGTTAAAATTAAGAATGGCACATAAAATTTATTTTTAATTTATTTGTACTATTTAGAAGTGTATTGTGTTATTAATAGTGCGTGTTAAAATGTTTTTGAAAAACAGTGTTTGAAACAGAGCTTAAAGATAGCGTCTTCGATATACAATGTAGATTACGCACATATGGTTGGCATAGCCATAAATAGTAAGTAGATACATTTAAAGAAAATAGGTAAAATTATATTTGTTTCGAAATATTCCATAACTAAGTTACTGTGCACCTCGAATCGAATCTTATAAAAGTGCAATCGCTGAAAGTAAACCATTCGTATGTGTACGTATATTTTCATGGTACATGTACAACTGTCGCACACATATACAGCTGAAAGAAGTTCCTGTGCTGTTTCGTATAAATGCGATCACTGTTAGAATGTTACCGTATCGATCCGCCGTTAAAGACACCTGGAGACCAGTCATTTCATCTACTATTGGCTACATTACGTTACGTTTACCCCAATAACCTTACTTTAATACATTAAAAGCCCCGTGTCTTTACATTCACCAATTTCATCAACAGTAATTACATTCTTCGTGCCATTACATTTGTTCGATCGAATTATTTTTAGGGTTATTGATAGTTAAATCTCTATAGGAGGGCTCCGTTTATTGGAATCGATTAGAGAAATAAGAAAATTTGTAAAATAAGAGTCTAACAATCTCTTCTTTTGAATTATTTTGTTAATAAATTGGTTTCTTTCTTGCAACTTCATCATAGAAATCATGTTTCCGTAATAGTGTTCGCTAAAGTTCTGGGTAAACGTCTTTTCTAAATACATTTGTCGCTCTGTCTGCAAATTCTGGAGCCGTTCTGTTTTTATATTACAAATAATTATTATCTGTTCCTGATTTGTTAACTTTTTCAGTCGGCCAGTTTGTCATTTGCAAAGTGTCCTGTAAGATTTCATTTTTTTTGTAATACAATAGACTGTGAATTTCTTCTGTTAAGATCACCCATATCTTTATAAAATTTCTCTTCTTTATAAAGTTTTACTGTTAACTCCCTCTCGCACTTTCGAGTTTTAGATTTTCTCGAATTCATAGCGTCTACAGTTTAATAACTCTAAATGATTATACCTCCAAATTTACTCAACGATGTCTCAGCATCAATTGGATTCATCAGTCGTATCACTAACAACATAAATTCAGTGTAAACATTGTTAATCTGCAAGCGTTCGAGTACTTTTGTGACCCCCATTTTGCACACTTCTTCAATGAATGTTCCCTAACTTTTATAAATATTCAATTTGCTTTAAACTTTGCAAACATAATATTGATACTTCCCTATTAATATATTTACAGCAATACCTTGAACAATGGAATTTAACACATGTATTTATATTGTTAAAGATGTCAGCAGCGAGCGTTCGAATACTTTCGTGAGTTACTGTATGTCAAAATGACCCTTCAGAGATCTCCTCTTTTACGACACGTCTCAGTCTATCGAGGACGAGACAAAGTGAAATTCAAAAAACTTCAAGTTATAAGCAGTACTTTCTGTCGCCATAGCATACACTAATTTTTAGCAACATGCGAACCGTAAATTAAAATCTTAACCCTTAGATGCTATTATATATTGTTGTAATACTACAATATACCATTCAAACGGCCTCAAAGTCATTAGTATTCACTTACTACATACTGTTGTGGAATTGTCACTATCTACATGATATACTTTATTGAGTGGCAACACATCTTTTTCTTTCAAAGGCATTACAACAGATAATATTGGTCCCTGACCTGATAATTATGTTCGCAGCCGGTATAAAATGCATGGATGCAAGGAATACACACAAATAAAGTGTGAGAAGTGTGGAGTATCCCTTTGCCTCACCAAGGCAAAGAATTGTTTTAAAAACTTTCACATGTAATTAATCTGTATTATTTTTTCGTAAATGCATAGTGTTGCAGATATGCAACAGAAGGTTATTTAATAAATTACTGCAAAAAAATTATTAAAAAAATTTTTTCTTTATTTTTCCCTGCATTAGTGCGTACATGTTTACATAATATATTTTTTTCGAGGTGTAATAAAAGATCATCCATTTAACACTAGAACTACCAGAGCAGTCAAAATGACGGATTGATGATTACTCATAGCTGCCTTATAGATTCACTTTATCAAGCTTCCAAAATTTACTATGATTTTCTGCAGAAGGTATCAATAAAGATTTGTTTCCTGTGTATTCTATATTTTTTCATGTAATTTTCAATTTGATCTGTTTCCTGCAAATAAATACACTGTAATCATCGGTAGTTCTAGGTTTAAGGCACGATCAAAAATAGCCCTCACTCCGCGTTCATGCCATAAATCATGTAAACCATGACGATGTTTAGACATTGTGTGTATCAACAACCATATCGTGGCCAGCTGTCCGAATACTAATAAGAGTCATTGTACATAAGATGAGATCCACATAATCTTGCGAGCATTATTCACCAATAGTATCCGGCTGAGTATGCAACATCTTTACAGCAACAAGTTGTTTGTTTATTTAATCCATACCTTGTGGTTTCGGATGACTTCTGGTTTACAATTTTCAGTACAAATCCTCTTAAGCTAAACTACCCTAAAATAAAATAAAATATAATATGATTGCCAGAATAATAAATAATTCTGTGTACAGCAGCAAGTTCTCGGGTGGGATGGTTCTGCCTAACACCGAACTGTAACATCAGCGAGGGTCACGGCAGAGAAGCACGTGGTCGGGGGTGGTCAGGGCGCGATGCCGGCCGTTTATAAAATATTACCATTCCCGGCGTTTTTTCAAAGGCAAGAGAGTAGGCCCTCCACGACGAAAGCGCGCGGCCGCGATCTCGACTCGTTGCTGTATCAAAGGATCGTCCTAATTGGCCGTTTACATTTGCGCGTGCAAATTGTACACTGGCCCGTCGTTCCTCTCGCCCTTTGCCAGGTTACGCGCCCTCTGACCACCGTCGGCTGTTTGCGCCTTTAAAATCTTCGTTTCGGTCAATGTTTGTCCTAGCGTAATGGCTCGCCCGGACCGGCATACTTTGGATCGAAATGCCTCGTAAATTCGCCGACTCCGTACCTCCAGCGATCATAAATCAGTCATAATAGCCGTATGTGCTTGTTAGCGATTATGTTTCAAATTAATTATTTAACACGTTCGCGGACAGTAAAAAGCTCAGTGAGGTGCAAAAATAGACACGCGATTTTTTTCTAAATTAACACGTTGAGCCCGGCGCCGGTCCCTGGGGACCGGCACTAGAATTTTCGTTTGGCTGGCGTCGATCCGTCTAATGAATTATCATCTTCTGATGATGACAACCGTACTACTCTGCGACGTTTGGAAGATAAAAATATTTCACTTGACGTGTCACTATCTTCTTCTCTTTCCGACATATTCAATGTTATGGGCAATAACTATTTTCAAAACTAAACTCAACTTTCTTTTTACGAACAATCTGTACACTTCGGTAGGTCTTTTCCAATTGATCGCCTCTCGAAGGTACGTACGTGACTTTTCTATACATCATACGAAAATATAGTGAACAGAATCACACCAGTACACCTAAAAGGCGTCGAAATTAGCGCAACAAAGAATAATTCCTTATCTCTCAGCGATACCCTACAACTTTGTATCGCTCGCCGGCTGCCGGCTGAACGGAAAGGATAGCAAAGTCGGCGCCGGGCTCAACGTGTTAATTATGATATCCGAAACGTGATTAGACACAATTTGTAAGGACAATCGGAATATCACTTTTTAACAGTTATATGCAACGAATGCTATAGCATCCACGACGATATTTGAATCGAGGTTATATAAAATTAAATCAATAATAATTGATTTTAAAGTATGAATGCTATAGGATTCACGTCAATCTGTATCACAATGAAAATGAACGCTATAGCATTCATGTCCGCGAACGTGTTAACCCTAGAACTCCTAAGATTCCTCGAACCCACGAATTGATAAACCTTAAATTAGAATCATTTCCCTTTCATAAAAAATTTACTTAAAATTATTTATTACTGTAAACACATTTAAGGTTGATATTAAAAGGTTTCTGTTGCTATACGAAAAAATTAGTAAGCATAAGAGAAATACAGGCGTCCCTCGAGTTTCGCACACGATTGGTTCCTGAAAGGGTATGCAAATATTGAATGTTCGAAAGTAGAGGGATGTAAAAAAATTTGCACCAAAAACTGTGTTTTAAAGTACTGATCGGAACAACATTGTAGTATAATGGCTAAAGTTTGATGTTCCCTCTGAGAGGATATCAGACCGCAAAGGCTTAAAAAGTTGAATTTTTAAAAATGTGCGAAAGTAGAATGTGCAAAGTCAAGGGGCACCTGTAATCTATATTCGTTGACCCTTTGATCCTAACACTAGTTTTAGACTTCATGAGCAAAATTTGCAAAAATGATTACTATTGTTCCCAATAATTTTTGTTAACTTTTATTGATAAACTGATACGAATATACTTTAATCTATTTCCCTTTTAGGTCTGAAGTTTTAAATTCTGTATAATGTACACCTATTTCTTAGTACATGTACCTGTATAACTGACTACGCGCCGTGATGGTACGGCGCGGCGCGGTGGCGATCACGCGAAGTGAATCCTCACTCTTCGTCTCTCCAAAGAATAACGATCACAGAACGAAGAATGAAACTATGTAACTGATTGGGAACTTCAGCTAGAAAGATACTACGAACTAAAATATCAAAAGATACAGAACCGACAAAAAAGGAAGATGTTATCGGTGCATATTGGAGTAACTTTTATGTAACTATGTGCACAAAGGGTTCGTCCCGTTTAAAGAAAGAAAGAAAATAAATAAAATAAGTAGATTAATACTCATAGAACTGTGGAGATAGAAATTACGGAACGGACTAATGGCGGGTCTTTTTAGATTTAGGCACTAGCAGTATCATTGGGCAGGTTTTAAATCAAACTGTTTGTTGATTGGCTGTGTCAATAATGATTAGCTGAATAATCAAGATCCAGATTACATAGTCACACATCATTTATTTGGCAGATATTAATTTTTAAGATATTTTACATTATTGGTACTAAGTATGCGTCGAATTAACTTTTAATTCGTTTAGTTGTCCAGTCTACGTAATTTAATCCAATCAAATATTCGTTTTCGTTTCCACTTGAATAAAGTCAACGCATGTTGTTAAAAAAAAAGAAATCGTTCTCTACAGTCCGCTGCCTTTTCATGTATATATTTTTTGTTGACCCCTGGCGCTTTTATATCGTGTAGGAAAAGCAAACAAAATTTCGAGCGTTATTGTCGCATACCCGACAATGGATTTCTATTTCGAAAATGAAATTCCACTTGGTCAGAAGTGGAGTTGGAATTGGTGGAAATTGCGCTACTTTTCCGACTACTCATACTCTCTTACCCCTTGAAAGTCGACTCCAACGCCTTCCAGGCCGCTAATAAACGGAACCTTCATATTGCTTCTCCAAGCGATACTTGTCTGCTGTTAATCTTCTTAATGAATTTCGGTGACTGCTATATCTCACGAACCACGGTTTAAATATCATAATGTTTTCGAAGAAAATTACCCGACGATAAGAAAAATTTATCATTGCAAAAAAGAAGCTTTGACAACTGTAACATTTAAACCGAAATAAAGTATGTATAAGTAATTCTCCTTCCCTCCCTCTTTTTTTTACTTTGATTTCAACTTATAGTTTGTCTAGGTGGATGTTTAGTTAAGTCTTTCAACATTCACGTGTTTATAAAAATACGAACATATAAAGTGGACAACAGTTTAAGACCAAAATACGAAAGAAAATAATTACATTTATATTAACACTTGGCCAGCCGAATGAGATCTCCCATTTTTCTACAACAAGGGCGCTGCGATTGATTTTATTATATTTGCTTTTGTTGCTAGTCAATCTTAAACTAGTGTTGTTCACAGTTCGTCAATGCATTTTCCGATTTTCCAAAGTATAATTTTTAATAAATTCTTAATATGCCATTTATAGTGTCCGGTTAGGTGTGGTGGCACCGTGCCACATGTTAATTGACTTCCGGTTAGTGAAGTGTTAATAACATGATGAATGAAATTTGCGTTTTCCAATTATCAGTATGTAGAGCAGTAAGACATATTTTGTAGGTGCTACATACCTGCACAGTAGAACGTCGATGATTTGAATTAATCGAGGAATAGAATCGTTCAGTTAAATAGTTCTTCGAATAATCGGCTTAAGAGAACGAAATTTTTTATTTTAATATCATTTATAATATCGTTTCCGAATTTCGAAAATACCTTTTTGTTATCTTTTACAATCTCCGATACCTAATTCCAAAATTACAGTCACTATGAATTAACCCTTTGCACTCGAGAGATGACTGTTGGTCGTCTAACAATATTAACTTCAAAGATTTTCAAGTGCAAAATATTTATTAAGATTCGCTTATATTAAACTTCTAGTTTAGTTAAGTCATCTACTAAAACTTACACATATGACTATTTAACCTCCGGGCTTGACTAATAAAAAAAAACTAACTAAAGTCTGAAAATTTGCGAAACTATCGTTTGGCGACTAACAATCGCCTCTCGAGCGCAAAGGGTTAATAAGAATTACTGAAAAATATAGTAAGAGCTAGATATTCGATTAATTTTTGCCTAATTTTAATGATTGATACCATTAACATTTTTTAATTTATTCTCATTAATTTCAAAATTTGTAACTACCGTTATTTAAAAAGCGAGAATAATTGTTCTGTTAGTGCAATTTTGGTTGTAATCCAAGTTGTTGGAACATTCCTACATACCAGACGCAACAGCAACGATAACATCTGTTAGGGAGACATTACTGTAATACTGGTGCTCCACATGTACCTCCGTATTATTCCTTGATTATATATCCAGGAATTTCTCGCGTAATAGCAATAGCTAAATTTGAATTCACTGTAATAGTAAAATAATAATAGTACAACAAAATTATTATTACTGTGATCAAGTATGATATAAATTTTTTAATACTCTTTCATTCTTTTCAACATATCTCTTGTAATTCGATTCGTTGACCTTTTCGTTGTTGAAACACCCGATATTTTATGAGAGTTAATTAAGAGAAATATTATGTATAGCACAGAATCTTGTTTAAGAGCACCGTAAATTATTTTAAAGCAATAATTACGAGTTTGCTAACATCTCGTATAAACCTGCAAATTTTTAGAGAGTTTCAAATTTCATTATTTTAAAATACATTTTTATGCCAATGCCGTAAATAATATATTTTTGAAATAATAAATACTTCATGAAGTATTTGTTGATTGAAAGTATAGCTTTATATTTAATGAAACGCTTGCTTTTTCGATCAAACAAATTTTAAATTGAGAGGTAAGCAGCTTTTCAATGTATTATTTAACCGACCAAACAAAGAGGATGGCATCCATTAAAATACGTTACCTAACGAATGATAATATCGCGTTGATTATTTTTAAACTATCGTTCGAAATAAATCTCACCGAGATTTAATCATCAATGCGTATTTCAGTTGCGAAAAATTAGCAAGATATATATTCAGTTTATCCAGTCGGTATAATTATTGAAAGGATTTCCGATCTGATGCAATGAAATATACAAAATATGCTACGTTTTGCGAATAAATTATTCTTATTTCCCGTTAAAACTCATTACCAGTGTCGCTTAATGCTACACGGTCGCACATAGCCCGAACCGAACCCCGTTAATTATCGTAATTGCAATAATTAATCCGGCTCATTTCCAACTGTTTTTGATTAATTCCTTGCTCTCGTATGCAGTCGTTTGTCCCATCTGGTGCCCGTAAGCGTGCCTCAAAACTTGCCAACTAAAAACGAAGTAAATTAGATTGCGTTGCCGTCGAAATATTTCGAAATACTCGCTCGATTTTATACGCCGAGAAAATGTGATATAATCGTGAAATTTGGAAATTTCATAAATGTTTTCAAAAATATTTCAGATAGAAACGTAATGTACGCGTACAAGTTGCCTAATTACTCTCATCGATGACATCTGTATCGCACGATTCCTTCGTTTTAACGAAAATTCCTTTATAATTAATAACTACTGGATAACACCATTCTTCAATTTTATATCCGTGCCGTGGTAAACTTTTTATTTGCATAAATTATGCGGCACGTTACGTGGTAAAGATATTTGCTCTTTCGTAGAGTAACATTTACATGCGGCATCGCTTCGCGAATAATAGCGCCTCCTCGTGAAGTTCGTTACTTTTTCTGTTAATGATAATGCTACATGGGCTCGTATAATGGCTGATCACATAGCACGCATACCGGTACACCTGATTCTCATGCCATTCAACTTGACTTTTGCAACGTACTTACTTACTTTCACCGCATTGGAACCAAGGTGGCCTGGAAAGTGTGTACAGTAAGAAATCACGGAGTTACGAAAGCGAGAGTAATGTCTCCTGGATACCGGTTAGCGTGAATGAAAACGTTTTCAACGTAAACTTATTGCTTTCCTTCTTTTTACACGTCTTGTGCTAGATTGTTTCACGGGCAAAATAATACGAGTATCTTCTTTTTTCGTCTCAAAAACTCATTTTTAGTCGCTTGTACATTTTCCTTCATTTTTCAGACAGTCTTATATTTTTGTAATCCCTCTTTTACTTTAAGTATAGAAAGTACTGTACATTTCTGTACATTAAAGTGCAGAATGCATAGAGTGTGTAAAAATATACAAAGTATCCAAAGTATACGATATAATATTCCTAGAGTTTCATTTCTTTGTTTGTGTTTATGAAAACAGAAATTTATGATAGCGCATGCGATTTACTTATCAGCGTTAAAGAAAAATAGAAGAGCGTTATGATTATTAACCCCTTGGCCTACACGATATCTGCCAATTCCACGAGCCATAATAAACAAGAAAGTCGGTCGCGCGCCGTGCCATTCAACTGTTTAGCCGTGTACCCGAACTGGCGCAAAATGTATACTTTTAGTGACATATATATTTCAGTGCAACGAAAGTAATTGTGAGATAATAGACAATGTTTAGGTACAAATAGTAATTTTAAGACGTTTAGGGTGCAATCATAATCAATAGATCAGTTGATAAAAATAATTTATTATTTCAAAGTAGATAGGAACATAGAAAAGTCAAAGGAACATAGAAAAAATGGGAAAAACCCAAAATTGGCATGGCAATAAGTACATTTGCTTGAAAGGGTATTATTTAGCCTTAATGATAATGTCTCCAAATATACCCTTGAATTACGGCTGAAGTTTTATGAATATGAAATGAATGTTGTTACAACGTAACATACGGAGTTATATTTAAAACGTGTGAACGTAACAAAACTTTATGGGAAACTAAAGTAACATCACCCAGTTTCGTCAGAAATAAATGAAAAAAACAAGATACTGACGTTACCATCAAAGGAAAAATATTCGATGTGGAATAACTGTAACCGTTTGTTCGAATAATACGCGACATCTTATACACAAATTCCTCACCACGAGTCTGACTCGTGGCTTTTGTTTATGGCACAAATTCTTTACCACGAGTCTGACTCGTGGTTTTCGCTTATGGCACAAATTCTTTACCACGAGTCTGACTCGTGATTATAGGTCAAAGGGTTAATTACAGTTATACAAGATAGAATTAGAATTAAACTTGAAGATTCTTATGCACTTGCGCGAAATTTAACACTAAATCTGCCAACGGTTTAGGATATACTTATTTGTGACGAAGAATTCAAATTGAAAATTATATTTAAAAAATACCTAATACAAGAGAAACAAATCGTAATAATTACAGTAAAGATCACAGTAAATTTCCAAAGTAGTAGATATCACAATAAATATACAAAGTTTCCATGAAAAATTACGAATTGGTTATTTTGACCGATCTTGTTAGTTATACCGTTAAATACACAAAAAAGTGCGAAATGCACGTAACAGACAAAAGTATACACAATCCCTATCTAAATTCCATTTCTTTACTTATCCTTATTTTTGTAATCTGAATTTGCATAAAAACCCGCAGTCTGTATATTAGATTCCGGAAAAGGTTCGTACAATGTTTTTGTCAGCGACGAATTGGAACAAAATTTTGTCTACAACTTGTCGAAATAATATAATAATAGTGGGTATCATTTAAAAAAACTGGTTGGAAATATCAGGAAAGATAATGTTTCCCTCGAAGATGTATTATTTGCAACGCTTTTCAATACATTACGTAGAACGAATACGTGATAGATAAACTTTTATCGTAGGTTACATTATATAAAATTTAAACCTGGAATAACGATATTCAGATAAATCGATGTTTCGCAGTGATTAAAAATTTAAGCAGTCATTCTTGTACGTGTGTACCTGTAATGGATCGGTAATCCTTTGATTCGATCGAATGAAATAATCGTTCGGAACAACGGTAACAGGGATGTCAGTTTTTTCCTCAATTACGTTCAATTAAATTAAAAGCGCGACATCGTTTTTTACGTGACCCATCGTAAATTCTCGGCTAAAATGGATTTCCGGGTGGGACGAGGCGTCGACCGGAGGGCGAACGCGTACGTGGATAGATTATTTCTGTTGTGCCGGTGAAACAGAAGGTGAAAAACCAAGGATTCTTTCGTTGAATAAAATATCAGGGTAATTGAAATTCATAATCTGGTAGAATAACATAAATGATACAGACTAAAATTATACTTACTACTCGATGCGAAAATATTTATTTTAAACATTTTTCATATTTTAACCCTTTGACTTCTGTTGGCGCCTAAAGGCGCTTAGTAAATTTGCGCTTGCGATACTATAGGCGCTTAAAAAAATTGCTTTTATGAGATACTGTAGACGCTTAACCTACTTTGATCCGCTGACACGAAAGGTGCGGATAATATTGGTTTAGTTTAGTGGAATTCAGTGTTTTGATTATCTTAATATACGTTCTCAGAAATACACGTCTATCGAAAAATTTCACTATTCTCGGTGTAGATCGTTACTGAATTTCTACTGATACGTTTCAAAGTCTGTCGTAGTCAAAGGGTTAAAATAAAATTAAGCTAATTATTTTACCAGTTTTTAACTAAAAATGAATTAAATAAGCGACAAACGGAAAATTACAACAAGAATGAAGAAGAGAATGTACAGTAACATTCAAAAGTTTGAGTACATGTCTGCCAAGTTTATAATCTATATGCATGGATGCTTATGAAAGTGATTTAATTCAAAAATTTAAAAAATATTATTTTATTAATATAGACGTATGGAAATTAGCTAGATTACAAAAGACGAAGATATAAGTTTTAGAGAAGATTGTTAACTTAGATCGGTTTCATAATCACCTGTATATTATTGCGAGCATTATAAATAAAATTTGTTCAATATGAAATAAATGCATAATGTTCATATATGTAATTAATCAATCGATCATACAAATTTGTAGGAAATCCTTTGAACTTCCACAACATCAATTAAGGATTAAATAAGAATGATTAAAAATTAACACCACAGAGCTTAATAACTTAATTCCTGTTATTTAAATCATTCTAACGTTCCTTTTATATATGAAAAATTTTTGTTTTAATGAAAGAGCAAAATTCGGGGTACCTCTTCATGAACGCATGTATTGAAACTATGCGGTACATAGTATGCGCTAACGAACTGCAGATCTAAAGCTACTGCATATACGTACCTAATCACGTGATTAATTGATTCACGTTTGACGCTGCGCTACAATTAGAATTTCAATTAATTAGCAGGTGCGGTTAATTTAGAAAGCATTGAGGACCCAATGACGATTTTGTAGATGAGCACCTGTGCCATAGCGGTTAACCATATAACATGAAACCTCGAACCTCGTAACTGCATTCTATGGTTAGAAAATAACTTTGTCTCGTAACGAACCTGCACTCCAATCGCCTCTATAATGGCGACGTGACGTATCCTGAGCTTAACGGGCCATATAAACGTGTATTTATTAAAAGTCGAGTTTTTAACTATTGAAGATTACGGATTAAAAACAAATAAAATAAAGATAAAAAGAAATTTCTTTTTCTTAAAAAGAAAAATAAAAAGAATAAAAAGAAAAATCAAAGATATCAGTTTATGTTTAGAAAAGTAAGACAAATTTATTTCAATTTTTGTTGCCGTTTATTTTTATGTATGCATTACTAGCAATATATATATTGAAACAATTACTGAGTGGACAGTTACTTTAAACCACATGCAAACTTAACCTCCAACAGATTTAAATTATCATTTTGAACGATGCGAAAGTAAAATTGTTGCATCAGTTAAAACTTCGAGGTCAACGATCAGCTTTAAATATTAATTTTCTAAGTATTTAAAAGATTTTTAGGTAAATTTCTGTTTAAATACTCGTATCGTGTCTGCTAACATTTAACGTCTTTTCGATCGAATTGGTAACTTTTTTAATCCTATATCGTAGTGTAGGATACGTATAATCTCCTTATACCTGAGACAATAAAATCAGCGTACTGACCATTATTGCCGATATCGTGCGGAATTGTCGGGCTGGCGTAACAAAATAGTCCCGGGGATATTCTCTGGCCCTTCCCAAGTTTCTAGAAATTGTTGGTCAGAATGGTCAGTTCGCAGCTAGCAGCCCTTACATGCATTTCTACACTTCTTACGATTCATTGGTATTGTTTAGAGTTCATCTTTTTGAATTTATATTAATTGATAATAAATAGTTTATTATTGTTATCACCAGCATTTTCAATTCACAATCGATCCTAACATCCTAAAGTAGGAAGTAACAGAGCGTGTTCCATGTGAATTGCACACGAAGTATCCCACCTCTTCGTCGTATTCAAATAGTTGTCCCCTAAATGCCTTCTCGAATGGACCAAATAAATGGTAATGACATAGTGATAAGTTAAGCCTGTAAGATGGATGCTCGACAGCTGTCCAGTGTATTTGTCCCATTTTCTCTTGGGTTGTAGCAGGAACACCCATCGTGCAGGAATTCCGCCAATTTTTAGCTCATTCGGAATGATAGATTGCACATTGCCATGGTATATCCCAATTTCTTTATAAATTTCGTTCAATGTCAATTGCCAGTCGTCTGCGATAAGACCTTGAATTATTCTGATTATTTTGAGACGACATCTGCTTTAAATGTGTCAAGTTTTGCAACTCGTAAAGCCCGCTAGCAAACCTTTCGTGCTATGTAAACACTTACGAGAATAAGAAACTGCAAGAAACAGAAATTGTTTACTTTCTTTTCATAAAGTCTTGGAAATTTCTTCGTAATTCTTTTATTAACTTTTCTGTGCCGTTTCCTTATGAGGATAAGAAAACATGATACAACAATTTTTCAGACTTTCTGAAAAGGAAGTAAATAATTCTTGTCTCTTACAGATTCTCTTCGAAATTGATAGAATTCAAAATCAAACTTACTGAAAAGTCAGTAATTTCATAGCTATTTCTCTAAATGTCTTATACAGAAATGTTTTATACAGAAGTTGGTATTTCTACATAAAATAGGATCGTGAAATGAAAAATATAAGTTTCTATTAAAAAATGAGGTTAAGCTTGAAATCATCTTGGAAAAAGTTCAAATATTAATACTTTGCACTGGAAATGCCGCACTCAGTAGTCAAATGATAATTTCATAAATTTTCAAACACGAAGGGTTAAATATAAATTTATAAACTTCAGTATTATTTATCTCAGTTAGGTAAATTTTATTACAAGTAGACCCTGATAGTATTTAATTTAGACACTTTGTACTTGATTTTTAAAGATCATTTCATTTATCGTCCGAGAGTCGTTCCTCTAGTGCAAAAGGTTAAGAAACTGACAATGGTATTATGATCTTCACTTAAAATCATGAAAAACGTATTGTACCTTCCTTCTTTAATCAGTTGCGTATGAGATATTTCGTTGTGTCAATTTAAATAGAATATCCTACATAGGATGGATACAATGAACATGTATACATTGTGCATAGATTAAAATAGACGAAGATGTATCTATCGGGTATAAATCAGTAATGTTTTATGCGGTGTTGTTGTTCGCAATATCGCATGATAAATGATGCGCTTCGTTCTCTCTTCAACGATTTACGCAAGTATAGCACGCAGCCTTCCATCGTCCAACCTAATAAACGATATATCGTCTGGCCTGTCAAAATTATCGAATGGAATTATTAATCGTCGACCTGTCTTCTAGCACAGTACACCGATAGACATCTTGACGCGCTCTGCGTCATTTTACACTACACCGGTGTGCATGCCGTTAAGGTGTAAAACAAATTCTCCACAAAAACGTACGCAGTTGCATAGATTGTTCTCAATTGTACAATATATATAAAAGCTTAACAATTTACCAATATATCAAAACAATTCATTGAAAAAGTGTTTCAATCCTAAAAAACCATATCTAGTTTTATGTTGTATATAATTTATAGCAAACTTAGTTATGAACTTTTTTATTTGCTCTTAAATTACGTTTATGCTGTATGCATTGTGCGTACAATTAACCCTTTGCACTCTGAATTATTTTTCAATTTTGTTGCCAATAACTCCCTAGCATTTTAGGAGCTTTATTTGAAATTTACTTCAAAGGACTATTTTTTGAGTGGTACGTATTTTTTTTATTAATTATATTAAACATAGCTCTCAAACTTTATTGTAATTTATATTTGTTTAATTCCTTTGACTCTTTGGTCCTAAATTTTTGTCCACTGCTGTATTTAAAATGGCACTTTAAAAATGTCGAGTGTGGCGCGACATAGGAATTACTTGTGATAAAAACTAACGTCGAGTCGCACTCGACAAAGAGGTGCAAAGGGTTAAAAATATTACTGCGTAAAAGTATGTAAAGTATCCTGTGAAAATGGTTAAAAAGCATTCGAAATAAAATATTAGTTACTGTTGCTTCAGAAAGATATTTTCATGTATACAAATACATAATATTGTAGGAATACGATCGAGTGGATTTTGAGTTTAGGAAAATGTAAAGAGTGCTTGAATTAAGCGATAGCCGTGTGAACGTCGAATGTTTAAACTTGAGTGTTTCTAAGGCGCGAAAGATGAGCACTTGAGAAAACTGAGCGACTGAGGAATTTTTGGTGAACGTGACCGAATGCGTCGAATGAGAAAGATATAGAATTAGAAAGAAAAGAAACGAGTGTTTGGAAGAATATTTGACGAAGGAAATGCGAGGGCGTGGCAGAAAGAGTGTGATTCTTAACACTTTACCGACCGCATAACTTATTGCATACGTACTCCCGATCGGTTTATTTTAGCGCAAATGCATTGCTAATGAATTGATTACAATGATTTTCTTCGCGTAACTGATAGTTTAATATCTCTTTACAGTATACATACGATATCGCTCGAAACAGTCACCTTCGTGTAAGGGAACATTACAAAATTTACAGACTAATTGTGAGCATGTAAAAGCCGATTAATAGGCTTCCGGTCGGTAAAGTGTTAAGGACGTAAGAACACATCGTAGTTGTTAAGTTGAACAGTCGTTCAAATTGTTATTATTAAACTGTTTTAAATATATATTAATGATATTCTAAGCACTTCGCTTTATTTTATTCACACTTGAGCCTTACTCTACTATCATCTCACTCTACTAAATAAAAGTAAAAGTAGAAATTTCCTATAGTATCTTGCAAAACGCATAAATGTTCGTGTACACGGAACAGCTATAACTGTTTCGCTAGCTCGAAAATTCTTGCATATCGTATTCCCGTAGATGCACTTTGGATTACAAGGAACCGTGCAGCTGATTCTAGCATAACTATGTCCCGAATAGACATTGAATCTTCTTATTACTCTAACGATCCAACCCCGCACTAACCGCTTCATCCTCGTGAACCGTTCTCTTATCCGGTATTCTCACATTCCGTAACGTTGCTTGTCGCTCGTTATTTCTCGCATCGCATGAAAATCGCATTTCCAAATTCCACCCTTCGTATCCTTAATTACGTTTTAGCTTACGTTTCTGTTGTTAACGTTTAATTTTGTAACACTTATGCGCGAAGTGTAAAGCATGTTTCATTTGTTTCCTCGCATACTACTTTTTATCATTCAAATTTTATTAGCTGTTTCTGTTTTAGTGAAATGAACAGAACGATTAATAAATTATCATTTATCGTTATATTGCTGATTACATTAGTAATGTAACGACGTATTAAAATGCAAACGATCCCTGAAGAAATGAGTTGTTATATCTAAAGCATCAGCAATTCGAGTAACAACTTAATTTGTCCTCCTCGATTAACAGAAAAACAAGTCCATCACCTTTAAATATAGTTTTTCTCTAAAATAAAATAAAAAGGAAAAATGTAATTTGCTAATAAGTTGCAAAAGTGTATTTTTTATCCCCCGATAGAAAAAATTGATTTTTATTACTGTATCTCAAAATAATTGTAAATACAAAATACTTTTTGTACATACTCGAATTTTATAGCGGTTAACGTAAGAGTGTCTCGCTAGAGTCTTGTCAAAATTTTTTGTAAATTTCGAACATGCGAAAGGTCACATCGAACATGATAGACCCCAGTGTGACGTTTAGTAAGTTGACAAAAATAGTGTACTGTTGTATTCCCGGTGGGAAGAAATACCGTAACACGAGGTTTATTTAAAAAGTTTATTCTTAACAGTGAGGTCGAGCGGGGACTGTCGTGGACTGAACTCTAAGTGCTGATGATCTGGAATTTGGTACCTTTAAATATTAGGAAAAGTAGAGTGGTAGGGATGAGATAGGATGAGGAAGATTTGGAGTTCAAGGGGTACGGATGAGTTAGCGGTCAAAGGACGTGGATGAGTCAGTAGAAAGTGAGGGTTCAAGCAGTACAATGTTTGGAATAGGATGACTATTGGACGGATGACTGTTGCGATAGGATAGTTGATAGGAAGGAACGATAGGAATCCAACACCTCCCCTCATTAAGATTGAAGACTTTGACATAGGAAAAGTCTTCAATAACGTAGTGTGACGATTATGGATACAATTAATGAATACAATTTTGGTGAGGTTACAAATAGAATAAGTATAGATAGAGTAATTAAGGTTTGTGTAGATAATGGTAAGTGTAGAATATATATATATACATGTGTTAAGTGAGTTATGGTTACAAGTTTACAAATGTTTTTGTGTATTGAAGTGTAAGGATGAATATGAAGATGTATTCGTTTTACATTGGCGTAGTGCTCCTGCGTATAGAAGGTCTTCCACGTGGCCTTGGTAGTTGGACGATTACTTCTTCTTCTTCAACATTGTGTGTTACCCGAGCGATTTCTCGATTTTGATCATAGGGTACAATGTTTCCAGTGTGTTCTGAACGTATATCAGAATTAAAATTACAATTTACAAAGTTTTTGATCATTGGAGGGATAGTGTCCCCGGTTCGTGGATTTTTGGTGGAACAAAATATTCGCTTTAATGTGTTGAGGCAACCAAACCACCGGCAGCAGTTGAGGCAAATTATAATAAATAATATTGCTCCGACAACGGATAACACGATTGTGTACCATTTAGTGTGTTGGATTATAAATGGTTTGTTTATTTGCTCAGTTATGATTTTATCAAAATCGTTTAATTTTTTGCTCGCGAATTTTAGTTCAGACAGATCTAAGCTTGTCAGTTTGATTGGAGTTAACTGTACGGGAATAGATTTGTTGAACCGTTATGTGAGAAGACAACAATCATCATTCGTGATGTCTAGCGCCGGGACGTAATGCGAGATGTTGCGACTTATGCTACTTGTTGCCGCCAATGTGAAGAGGTCCGTATATCCTTTGCAAAATGGGTCCAATCGAAGAATTCCGGTCTGATGTAGTACCACTTCCTCCATATGGTTGTGACGGTCTTCGCAGATAATGGTCATCGTGATGGGCTTCTGAAGTACATATATCCATTGATTGTTTTCAATATACTTCCATGTTTCCATTTCTGCTTGAAAGGTCTTCGTTCGGCAGTCTTCTGGAATTCGCTTCAATCGTGGGAACAGGAGTTGTGTCTCGCATGTCGGCTGGTCGGTCCTTTTATTTATGTGGACTCCACGACAGATGAAGTGTTGATCCAGGTACTCAATACAATTTGCCAGATTTTTTAGGAGAGAGGAATAGGTTTTTGACTGAGATAGTAATAGGAATGATTGTTTAGGTTCAATATAGGAGAATATACCACTGGTTTTATGTTGTATCGGAAGGGGAATTAGTTCGTACAAATTATATATGGTCTTATCGACTAATGGAATTTTTATGGCAAAGATAATTACTCCGTCCTTGGATATGACATTTAATTCTAATATTTTATTGTATAAATGAATATTTGTGTCATCTACTGGAATTGGTAGATCGTACTGTCCTTTGTACTTAGCTAATTCGTCTAGTAGGATTTTTGGCGTAATAATTTGAGGTGATAGTATACCGTGTCTCCCTAGATTAATTGAATTGATGTGTGTTTCGTATTCGTTTAATAGTCGTGTGGTTATAATGGATAAGGTCATTATGTGTTGTGTCAGCACTGCTTGCAATTTCAATTCATCTAAATATTGATTCGTGTCGGCTGATAGTTTATTGATTAATTCAATGTTTTTATTTAGTCGATTTTCATTGAGCTTTAAAGAAATCACTGAATCATTAAAGTTCCTAATTGTGCTGGAAATCACTTGTATCTGGGATTTTAGAAGAGTCTGCGTTTGTCTATTATCGTTTAATAGGGTTTTAATACTGTCCGTATAGAATTGTGCATCATCGGCATCGGGAGTGCCGAATAACCAATTAAGGGCATACGATACGCCGTTAATTAAACCACGACGTTTCCTTACGTGAGATTTTTGACCGGATAGATGATATATTATTTCGTTTTTAGCAGTTATATCAGTTAGCTGATCTTCAATCATTCTTAGGGTTTGCTCACAATGAAAATTTATATGATTATGCTTTGATGCTAATGCACAGAGGTTTTTCGACTGTAGGTAATAATGGTTTGCCTTCTCGAATGCCTGATACAATTGAGTGGAATTAATATAGCTAAGTAATGTCAATTTGGAATTAGCAATTCTTACTTCGCCTAAATTGTTGTAGAATATACCACTTGACTGGTTATAATTTTCAACGTGGATGGACGTGACATATGATACGAATAGGAAAGGAATTATGAGATTAGCAAGCTCCATCTGAAACAAAGGGTTTTACCAAATTGGTGTGATATCGTTTCTTTTGTTTGCCTACTTGAATTTCAATTGTTTTATTAGGGAATATTTTCGTTATTTTGTACGGTCCTTTGAAATTTGGAGCTAGTTTTTTGGATAAATTAGTTTTCCTTTGTTTATTATAGATACACACTAGATCGGCAATCTTAAATTCCTTTGGATTGATTTTCTTATCATAGTATTCCTTACTCCTAGTTTTGGAATTAATTATATTTTCTCTAGCTATTTTAAACGATGTATTTAATTTGTTTTGCAAGGATTTAATGTAATCATCGTAAGAGTAGCGGAAGGTTGGTTCTTGAGTAACCGATGACGGGAGATATGCTCGATGACCGAATAAGAGTTCGTAGGGTGTGAAATTAGTGGATTTATGATTTGAAGTGTTATAGCTAAACATCGCGAAGGGTATGTACTCATCCCAATCCGTTTGATCCGATTTTATGTAATGTTTGAGATAGTCCTTTAATGTTAAATGAGATCGCTCGAGTGCGCCATTCGTTTGTGGGTGATATGGCGTTGTAGATAAATGTTTTGTTTTAAACAATTTGGTTAGATCTTTAATTAGTTCTGACATGAAGTCTGGACCTTGATCTGATAATATAGCCTTTGGAATGCCGAAATACGTAATAACTTTTGTTAGGGTCTTTGCGATTGTTAACGATTCGTGATTAGGTATTGGTTCTGCGAGACTGAATTTTGATAAATCATCTTGCATGGTTAAAATAAATCTATTACCGGATTCTGTTAAGGGTAAGGGACCAACTATGTCTAAAGCTAATCTTTCAAATGGTTGTTCTGAAGTGGTGGTAATTTCCATTGGTTGCTTCGTGGGTTTGAAATTAGTCTTATTCATTTGACAAGATGGGCAAGATTTGACATAATTTTTAATATCTCTTTTCATTGAATCCCAGTAATAGCGATCTTTAATTTTCGAATATGTGTTATTGAATCCCCGATGACCGGAAAGTTTACTATCGTGGTTTTCCTTTAAGACATTTTGAATTTGTTCCGGATCTTTAGGTTCAATTTTATTATTATTATATATCTTAATTTCGTTTTTTGAAAATATAAACTTTAGCATTTTAGAAAGATGAGATATATTTATATTATGTTTTTTATCTGGAGGAATTAAAACAAACTGTTCATCCTTAACATAAGATCTCGCGGTTATCAAACATTCAAATAGATTCTTCAATTTTATTTTATCGAAAATAGTTTCAGTAGGAAATAGTATAAGGATAGATTGGTTTTTGTCTTGTAATTTACAGACACCATTTGCCGTGGGCGTTATCTTATCGAATCTACTGGTAATGTATTTTGAATATTGATTATTCTCGTTGAGGTCTCGGGACCAAAATAAAACTATAGGATCTTTTATTTTCTTTAATGATGCTTCAATTTGTTTGATTTTAACTATTTCTTGATCCTCTTTTTCGAAATCTAAAAAATCTTGGTAAGATCTGATCCCTTTTATTGTAACATTGATTTGATTTGGTGGTGGTGCCGATAATCTAGATAACGCGTCCGCGTTTGAATTAACCCTACCTGGCTTGTACTTTATCTGATATTGATATTCTTCAAGCCGTAACCGCCACCTAACTAATCGCGAGGAGGGATTTCGACAATTGAATAGCCATTGCAATGGTCGATGATCAGTGTAGATTATGAACTCTCGTCCATATAAATAAGGTCTAAAGTGATCTATCGAGTTGACTATTGCTAAAAGCTCTTTTTCAATTGTGGAATAATTTTGCTCGGCTCCATTGAGTGTGCGTGAATAATAAGCGACGGGTAGGTCAGCACCGTTCCGCAGTTGTGATAGCACACCACCAATTCCTACATTAGAAGCATCGGTAGTTAAAATAAATTGTTTAGAGAAATCAGGATACTGGAGTATGGGTTTATTTGTTAATCTTTCCTTTAGGGTAACAAATGCCTGTTGTTGTTCGTCGGTCCAAACAAAAACAGCGTCCTTTTTTAGAAGTTGTGTCAAGGGTTTGGCGATTGTGGAAAAATTTTTAATAAATTTGCGATAATAACCTACGAGTCCTAGGAACATTTTGATTTCTTTTTGATTTCGGGGTTGAATGGCACGTAGAATACAATCTGTCTTTTTAGGATTAGGCTCCACGCCTTTGTCTGAAATTATGTGACCTAGATATTCGCAAGATCGTTTTAAAAACTCACACTTATCAGGTTGTAGCTTCAAGTTGTGCTCTCGTAGTCTTGAAAATATATTTATTAATTTCCGATTATGATCTTCAAGGGTAGATCCATATATAACTATGTCATCCAGGTAGACAAAGCATTGCTTATTAGTCAAGCCTGTTAGGATATTCTGCATCATTCTTTGGAAACATGCTGGGGCATTTTTAAGTCCAAACGGCATACGTGTATATTCATAATGTCCGTTCGATGTGGAAAAGGCAGTTTTAGGGGCATGTTCAGGATTCATAGGAATCTGATGGAAACCGCTAGCAAGATCTAAGGTAGTGAAATATTCTGAGTGTCCTAACTGATCTAATATGTCTTCAATGTTTGGGAGCGGATATGCGTCTCCTATCGTTTTCTCGTTAAGCCTTCTATAATCTATGACGATGCGCCATTTACGTACACCAGAAGCATCTAACTTTTTGGGAACTACCCACAAAGGACTGGACCAGGGACTGGTTGAAGGTTGGATAATGCCTTGTTTAAGCATGGTTTCAATTTGTTTATCGACTTCAGCTTTGTGTATTTGTGGAAACCGATAGGATTTGGTATGAATTGGGTTTTCGTCAATAGTAGGTATATCGTGAGTGGCTGCTGTTGTTCGTGTTAACAGATCGCTAGGCAAATGGAAGATATCATTGAAGTCTTGGCAGATTTGAAATAATGACTGTCGTTCTTCCTTGTTCAAATGGTCTAATCTAAGGTTTTCGTTTAGGATGTCTAATCTTCGAGAAATTTGATTGTTCCTTTGTTCTGGGGCTAAACTATATATATACGATGCAGCTGGGAGAGGGTCAATACTGAATTCAGGAATTGGAATGTTTTCAATTTGAGTCGATGTATTGACGATTGTGATAAGGGCTTCGTTTTTATTATTAACCTTAACTATGGTATTCGGGATTAATAGCGTATTATCAGGATTTAGTTGTCGACACCAAATAATGCCTTCTTTAATGTTATATGGGTTATGTATCTTAATAGGGACGACAGTTTCTGTCCGCGGATTAATTCTAATCGTAGAAACAGATCGTTGAGGTGTATTATGAAATAGAGGAATTTGAAATGGAATATGATTTAGAGATATAATAAAATTGGAATAATCGATTTTTGCTTTTTGCAAACGGAAGAAGTCGTCTCCTAGAAGTCCGTCGAATGGAATATTAGTAGCAGAATCTAGAACTTGAAATTTTGCAATAGTTGTTTTTGAATGTATTTCAAGTTCGAGTTCAATTTCACCGCTTGTTATGATTGGTGCATTCGGCGAAACACCATTTAGTACGACAGGGATATTGTTACTAAGCCTAGGGACCCATATACTGTTTGATTTGATTAGAGAAACTGAGGCCCCGGTGTCGATTAGGAGTTTCAGAGTTTTATCAGGGGATTTTGAACTTTTTGATTTAAAAAGGATATAGAGTAGGTTATTTGAAGATAGCATGGATTTGGAAATTATTGCATTCTGAAATCGTTGAATTCTACGGTTGCTTGTTCCATGGTAATTGGGGGATTGCGGAGTTTGAGAAGCCGTTTGAAAATCCATTTCGGAGAAGTTGATATTTTGTCGACGTTGTTGATTACTAAAAGGTCCTCGATATTGGGCTTGTGTACTGGGATTAGAGGAATTTTGATGCTGATGTGATTGTTGATTGTTAGAGGATCTTTGGTGTTGATTTGACTGTCGAGTGGCATTGTTATATTGACGTTTTCTACATTCTTCTATCGTGTGACCAAGCTTTTTGCAATAACGGCACTGTTGTTTAGTTTGCTGTGATTGGGCTTGTGGATTTGTGGGTGTAGTAAAGGATTGGTTAAAATTGATGGGTCTGAAGTCATTAGGCCTAGGAGCATTAGATCTATTTCTATAACAATTACTTGTAGTGTGATTTGTCCGACCACAATTTTTGCACCTAGTGGAGGTTTCCCTATAGGTAATACGTAGAGCTTTTTCTTCGGCAATGGCAGCGGTCAAAGCATTATTAATATTATCGAATTCTCTGTACCTTAACATCTGTGAAATAGCAGGGTGGGTATGATGAATGAATCGATTCAAGGTGATATCATTGATCATGAGTAACCGTCCACCTAGCATTTCTTGATTACGTTCGGTATTATGAATCGCGCCTAACACCTTAGAATTTAGATCTTCTAATCTCTGATAAAACTGCGACACGTTTTCATTCGGTGTTTGTTTCATGCAACTTAACTCCTCTAATAATTGATCGATTGATTTCTTATCCTGATACAGTGCAATTAATAATTCAGAAATTTCCTCCCATGTGGTTAAATTGCAATGAATGTCGAGTTGTTCGCGTGCTTTCCCCGTGATCTTGCTTTTTATGTATAGTATTAATGGTTGCGTTTGGTGAGACTTAGCTAATTCTAAGACAGCATCGACTTGCTTGATAAAACTCCGTATTTTGTATCTGTCACCATCGAAGGAATCAGGTAGTAACTTAATTAAAAAATCTAGTGACAATTCTTGAGTTGGAGTTGGAATTGAGGACGTAGTAGGGGTGTTCGTATTTCCAGTATGGGGCATTATGGTAAATGAATTTAGTAGTTTTTGATAAATGGAAAAATATAGGAAGACCTGGCAGAATCGCAAGAGTAAATATGGATAACACTCACCGTTGAAAACTTCTTAAATGTGTTTCCTCTTCTTAAATTCGATGATCCAATTTAACAACAGAAGTTGTCGTTCGTTGACGGCTCGTACTGGATGTTACTTCAACCAGGAGTAACGATGATGTCGATGAACGTCAGATCATCCCACTTCTGACACCAAATTTTATGTGTTGTATTCCCGGTGGGAAGAAATACCGTAACACGAGGTTTATTTAAAAAGTTTATTCTTAACAGTGAGGTCGAGCGGGGACTGTCGTGGACTGAACTCTAAGTGCTGGTGATCTGGAATTTGGTACCTTTAAATATTAGGAAAAGTAGAGTGGTAGGGATGAGATAGGATGAGGAAGATTTGGAGTTCAAGGGGTACGGATGAGTTAGCGGTCAAAGGACGTGGATGAGTCAGTAGAAAGTGAGGGTTCAAGCAGTACAATGTTTGGAATAGGATGACTATTGGACGGATGACTGTTGCGATAGGATAGTTGATAGGAAGGAACGATAGGAATCCAACAGTACCATCGCAGGGTTAAATGACCGATTTCTTTACAAATTAGGAATTCTCTTTAATGAAATTAGGGTGCTGCCGAGTCGAACATGATTCATCGCAGTAGGTTCAGTTTCTGAGTGATTGATAATAAGTATACACGCATACGTAGTAGGGTTTATGGTTTTGTTCGCATATTGGACACACGTTTTTCTCTCAATTCGTGTAATTTTTAAAATATCGGTATTGATTTACGGAAGAAGTCGACTGTTAACCAGAAAACGTTAACACGGTGTTTTATTTTTTTTTTTTATCACGGTAGCGAATTCAGTCGATAAATTTTGTTCATAAAACTGATACTTTAATGCAATTTTATACTTAAACTTCGATACTTGAGGTGCAACAGCCTGGATCCGAAAATTAATACAAGATATTCCAACAATTTTATGAATGCATATAAAAATGCGTTAATTCACGCGTCATTAAATACATGTGCACATAAACATACGTGAAGCAATGCACGAGTACACGTGTCCTTAAAATGGCTCATACTGAAAAATAGTAGCGGACAAAAGTTTAAGATGTGAGGACAATGTAGAACACAGTTTTATGATCTGCAAATATTATTTGTACATTCGTTTTTATTGTTATTATGATAGAACGCTATTTATTGATTAGCACAGAATGCAAATTTTGTTTATCATGCTGTTCCTTACAAAATTGGTTAGTTTAATTTCATTGACTGTTTGGTCTTAAACTTTTGTCCACTACTGAAGTCTCGGGTTCAAAAACTAATGGCACCGACACGTGCAAAAAAAGTATAAAATCCGTCATCGATAATGGTCATCGCGCGTATAAACGTATAACAGGCGTGGTTGGTAGGCACTGTCAGAACGTAACTTTTACGCGCGAACACGCGTTACGTATCTTGATGTTATCTTTCGACGGTTTATTGCTGACGGGTAACAGGCCGCGGCCAGCCTGGGGCCCCCGATAACGCCGGTAGGATCCACCCAGCCAGGGAAGAACTCGCCGGGGTGCATGATGTTTTATGACAAGCTGTAAAATATATGCATACGATACGTAACAGTGGACGTGGTCGCGTAAAAAGAGAGGAACGGGCTGCGACGCGAGATAGAGCGGTCGAAACGGAGGAGCTCGCCCTCTGGCGCGTAAAAGGAACAAAGCTGGAGCGTTGAAAAGACTACGGTGAATCCGTGTCGTCGCATAGATCTACGACTACATGCACTTTGCACGTCGTGTGTCATATTATTGACGTGTCCATTTCTCGACCTACAGCACCGCTTCGAAAGTTTAAGTATAGGTGCGGAAGGTGTAGTTACCGACACTTTAAAAGTTGAATAATAAATAAAAATTATTAAAGTTTATTTATGTTGTTTTACTTCCACATCCAATTACGAAATAATAGCCGAAGACATGGGATAAATTTTCAGTAAAATTGCCGGTCAACAACGTGTGTAAGAACTAACTATAGTATAATAGTATACAGTGTAATAGTATCACATTATTCTGTTGTTTATCGATCGAAATTGTACGTTTCTCTTTTTATTTATTATCATTCAAATTCAGTATTATCGAAGTCTGAAAATAATACTAGAGACAGCATTTGTTAGAAGAATTCAACTTATCGATAATAAAATTATTATACTAATAGTAAAATTAACTTATTAATAATAATAGAATAGAATTGTTATTATTAATGGCAACGCAAATACTTAAAGCAGAAGTAACAGTGCAGAATAAAACCATTTGCCACATAATTAATTCCAAAAAATACACTTATGCCACAGCTTAAATACAATAAACGCTGTATTTATAATAATATTTGATTTTAACTTGAACTGTAGTTTTAATTTATAAAATAAAGATTTTAGATTTAGTACAAGATTGAACTAATAAATAATCAACACAAAGATAGTAAGACAAGGATTTAACCATAAAAATGTCAAACTTTGCATGGTTTCCACTTATGGATCTGTAACAGACCTGTTTGTATAGTATTATTTTTTTGTACAAACCGCTATTATATTAATAATGCTGCAGTTACTTTATATGTATTCTGAAAATTAAGTTACAGCCAAGACGTTAGATTCCCTAATTTGTATTGAATTATACGATAGAAATCTGCTAACTTAACTTTAAACGTCAATTTCTCGTTCGTACGCTCAATAAAAAATTTGGTAATATTTTCATTTCATCTCTACGTGTTTAACGTTAAATTTACAGTGTTGTAGTACATATTTTGAGAACGAAATGCAGTTCCATTGTGGAGGAAAATCGACAATGCCAGGTCGAATATACTACTTCGTGAGTGGCATTGTTTTGCATTCGGTTGGTTCTTTTTTCCCGCATTGTTTATTTAATCGTGAGAACCGGGATGGCTCAGTGCCAGGTGGAAAATTGGTCCTCGCATAATCGTGCAACATGTGAAGATGATCATACGATCATAAACTTGCTTGTAAATGTGGTAACAATCATGTTCTCTGTTATGGTACAATTTTATTATCCTTTTAGCATACTGGTTTCCCTTTCCTTATCTTTATTCTTACCAGCTTATCATACTATCCCTTTGATAATTTATTTTGCTACTTTAACTATGTCACTAATGTTATTAATCAGTATAATCACTGAAAATTCTTTGATTCATATTCAGGGTGCTGACAGAAAGAATCTAAGATTGTGAATGGTACAAATACTCAGAACCAATCACCCCCTTTTTTATTGTATCACGAATTCTGTCACACCCTGTACATGTTTTATACCAACTATAGAGCTTTATACATTATTTTGTTAATGTATGGACTGATAATATTTGTAAGCAATTTCGAATTATCATGCAGCTGTTGAATTTTTTTCAGCATAAATAGCATTTACTCAAAATTGTATGGATTAACGTGTAACGTTATGTGAAAAATAATCAAACTTAAGAAATTTACCTTCTGACATATTACACCTTCCCCCAATAATATTGTTAAATATGTAGACCGAATGCATCGAGTGAGAAAGGTTGACAATTAAAATGAACGAAAACAAGTGTTTGGAAGAATATATAACGAGGGAAATGCGAGCTCGTGGCAGAGAATGATTTGACTAACGTGGAAGAAAAGTTTTGACTGTGAACGTAGAAAGAGTGTGATTCTAAAGTAAGAACGTTGAAGTTGTGACGGTTAAATTGTTTTAAATATACATTTATTAATATTCTAATCACTTTACTTTTATTTATTCACACCTGACTTCCATCTTTCGCTCTACTAAAGTCGTTAGAACAGAATTTTCTTATAGTTATAATAAAATTATTTAAATTATAAAATTTGCTGTTAGTTTGTATTTAGATGTTGATATCTGTTGATTTCAGGTTACATACATTTTTAACAATCCTGACAAATGTTCGGAATATAGAGGGTGGTAACTAGGAAAATTAATTATAATTGTGAAAAGCAACTTCCTTTTTTAGCAATGGAATAATTGTAATAGATATTATTATAAATATAACAGTAGTTAGTAACGTTTATCCTATATTGTTACTACTAATAACCATATATCTATGTGCAGTTAATGCAATACTTTAATTCAAATATACATGTACAAAATATAAGGTAATTTCATACAATTTATACAGTAATAGGATGATTAAAAAAATGCAAGTTTTCAATACAGCTGTATAATATTTTCATAGACATAAAGATGATAGTGTTTAACAATTTATCAGTCGTAAAATTATATTAAATTATAAATTTGAACTGTCCCACATTTCGCGTTCAATTTTGCATAAAAATGTAGAAATTCGTAATCCACAGCAATCAGACTGTGTATTTAACACGAATTTCATCAGCACTGCCGCTAAATACTGTTACCCGTTAAACGTTTCGTTAATATTGCAGCTGACAATAAAGTTTCATTGATTCCACCGTTGCTATTAATTGTACGTCGTTCAACGGTCAACGCAAACATTGCCGGTTGAAATACGTTACAAAATAGGTCAACAGTTTTGTATACCCAGAGACTGCAGCTTAGAAAACATGGGTACTTATCGGGACACCAGTCTGGTACAATAGATCACTCGCAAAACGTATATACAGTTTTTCTTTCCTTTTTTCTGTTACGAAAACAGGCACTGTTCCATTATTGACGTTCCGACAGATAGGTCGCCTCTATGTCGGTTTCGTGACGAACGCGGGGTAGACGTCGATAATGGGCGAGTATCGATCAACCTGCTTTGATCCTTTTTAATACTAATCCTCGCCTGGCAAACGGACGAAATATCGCACGTTGCGCGCACGTGTCGCGTTCAAAATTAATGCGCGCGATATCGCGAGCGAGCAAGCGATCATTTGTCAGAATTTGTATACGTATGCGTGTAAAAATCGGGAAAATTTGGATCGAGCAGAGAGCGAATGCATACACTCAGAATCTATACTGCAGGGAGCTGGTAAGTTGGCGAGTCTAAGGAATGCAGGTCATCTTTGTCATGACCTCTATAAGCCTATTTTTCTCAGCACAATTATAAAAATAGGATACAGATATTTTCACTATTTTTTCTTTTTTTTTATTTACGCTATGAACCCTACACAGAGCTATTAGCAAGATGCTGTGAATAGTAATAATATGATATAAACAGAAAGAACTTAAATCTAATTAAAAATAAAGTTACAGTTAGGGTTGTATGGCGAGGACAGTTTGAAGGAATAGATTCTGCAGTTTAAGATACTTGTGAATAGAAAATAACAAAGTTACGTGTGGTTGAAGCAAGAAAATATCGATGGTAAAATCTTTCGTTGCAAAGTTTCCGAATAAGCTACTTGTTTCTACTTTTTTTCGAATAACCGACTATGCCAGAGCACGTGATGTAGATCATGCTCGAGATATTTTTTTTTTTAAATCGATAAATCGAATTGTATCGTACCGCGTCACGAAAACAATTAGATGGTGCGAATAAAGTACCCCTCTTCCCCCTTTACCATCCTGCTCTCCTATTTATCAGCTGTCTACAATACTAGACGCGACAATAGGAATAAACAGAAGGGTCACGTGATCGGCGCTGAGGCAGCAGCTAGATTGCTGCTTCTCAGGGGCAACTTGTAGTGGTCGTTTATCGATGTTGCTCACCAGCAAGTCTAGCCACCATTTTAACGTTCACCGTATTATCTGACAATGAATTTTCATCTGGATCCTTTCAGCCTTAAGGCTATAACTAGCAGTGTGGTTAAAATAACTAATTCGTAACAATAGCGGACAAAAGATTAAGACCAAGGGATCATGATTAATCTATATCATATGGATTGATTAATCTATAAGAAGTAGTGCAATAAATGAAATTCGCATTATGTACTAATCAGTAAATAGTATTCTATCCTAGTAACGATAAAAATGGATGTATAGACGATATTTGTAAGACATGAAACTATGTGTTATATTGCCTTCTCATCTTAAACTTTTGTCCGCTGCTGTATGTTTTTATATAAGTTCCATAAATTTACTGTGATACATTTTCGAAAATTCACTATGATTTTCTGAAAAAAGTACAAGCGAAATTTTGTCTTTCATATATTTCATAGATTTTTCGTATAATTATGAAATTTGTTTCTTTGTTGCAAATAAGTATATGTTAATCCCCGGTAGTTGTAGTGCAACAAAATTTATTTTCAGTGATTACTTATTCGCTTTTTTTTCTACGTCCTATAGTGATTTTGTAAATTTTAAAAATTACTTTCAAACCTATAATTTTACATAAAATTCGCTTAATACGTGATATGGCCGGATACTTTTGAGACCAACTGTACATGTACATTTAATATTTTAACTTTATATGTATATTTACGAACCACGTACGCGGGTATATTACTTTTTTAATGTTATTTTTACCCGCTTGTTTTTTCATTGTTTTCAACTCTGTTTAATTATTGGTTCAGAATTAACGAAATGTAACTAAACGAAGAAATACACGTGGAGAAAGAAAAACATTTTCATTCTTAAAAACCTTATGCGAAAATTAAACATCGTTTCTTTCATTCATTGTTCTATGTTTCTGGTCCAATAATGCTATTTTCATCCTTTAAATGCGAAGAGAATTAATTTAACTGACAACGCTTAGATCAAAATATTCTGGGAGCTAAATTCAGTGAGTATGGGCGCAATTGTCAGAACGTAATCGAAGTAACATGGATGATATTATGAAGGTCGATGGCCCCTGGAAATTTTCGCTATGAGAATTCGCCTCGTTGCACTTTAATTTTGGTAAATCGATCTTCAGTGTACCACATAACGGTATACTATCATCATGTTCAAACTCGTGTTGCAAATTTTGGATACCTAGGAAATTGTAATCCTCTGTAAGGAATTTAAAAAAGTATCAAAAACTTATTCGGTGAAGGAGATTCTTTTAATTCGTGTCATATTTTAACTTTTTGCACTCAAAGAGCGACTTCCCGCAGTTAAGTGATACTAGTTTCACAAACTTTCGAACGCATAGGGTTAAACAATAATATTTATAAATCTCTGTATCGTTCATCTAAATTAAATAAATTTTAATGTAACTATATTTATAATACTATTTAATTTACGGTGTCTTGCACTTAAAAATTAGAAAAAAAATGCTTCATTCGATGATCTTGAGTCGTTCTTCGAGTACAAAGGGTTAATATTTAATATATTTTACCGAAGTTGTATGGAATATTTAAATTTCAAGTTTCCATATTTTTTGTGGACATAATTGCCTACTGCAACGAAAATTTGGAACGTTCGAACGTTCGAACGTTCGATACTTGCTCTAAAACGTTTCGATCGAATTATTTGTAGGATAGGATTATTCGTGGTGCGATTAACGTGGCGGCCAGTGTTGAAAGTCCAATTAGCAAGCAGAACGCTAAACAGTGGCCTATGATAATGACGGGATCAAGCAGTTTCGGTACGAAATCAAATGCATCTCCTGCATTGAAGGAATTAACCTACATCGATGAACTGTGAATCCGTGCACCGCAAAGTAAACGCATAATTCACGCAGCACCGCGTCACTCTTTACGAGCTGTCTCTAGTTAATAGGGTCGATAATTGGTAATGCTGTTTCCGTAAATCACGCATCGATTCCGGCACGAGTTTTGGTCGGTCAAGTTTGTGGAGATATTTTGGTAATCTCTAAAACAGAATTAAAATGCGAAGAGTATCCTTTGCTTATACATAAAACACAGTTTAATGCGCGTAATAAACGTAACAAAAAATATTACTTAAAAAGAGATAAAGTTTATTCTATCTTATGTGGCTACGAATATGACTGGAAAAATGATGAATTCTATTTTTAGCACTTTTTATCAATTATTGTTAAAAGCTAAATTATTAATTAAGCGAATGCATTATCTTGGTTCAAATTTTACTAATTATCTGTTATCGTTACTGTTACAGGTAAGAACAGACATTTTCAAAAGTATAATATTTAAATAAACGCGTTACGTCCCAACGTGTGAAATGAAACAATTACGGATTCGCAGATTAAACACAGGTAAGTTTAAAATTTACATAAAACGTGTACATATTGCTTGTGAATAAAAGCAACGAATTCAATCAATGTGAAATTTAATAATATCAAATGTGCAAGATATTATGCATCGAATTAACAATATTGTTAAAAATAGTGAACTATCTTAAAAATTTATTTCGCTTCCAGTTTTCCTGGAACCTATTTCAATTTTAATTCTCCAACTTTTTTAAAGTAATTTCGCTTTCCTCTTCATGTGCCTTCATATCAACAAACCATTAGTATTTAAGGAGGTAGCATTTTTACTTCAAAATTTAATGTCAAACGTATTGACATCTTTTTAAACGGTACGCTTCAATGTAAAATATGTCAAATCACTATGTAGGTATTTCTTCGAATTCCTTTTTGTCCTTCAAGAATATTTTCACACTGTTCCCCATAAATTAAAGTACCTAACATGGCTGTTATCTGTTAACCAACTGATATTTAGATCCTAGCCTGCATTTAGACTATCTTTTCTATTCAATTGAAATATTCACTTGTTCTATAAAATTTAAAGTTAATTTTATTAATCAAGAGCCAGATTCGTGAAACTAAAATTAATGCCATGATAATTCACAGATCAAACTTTCTTAGTACCCAAAACATTGTACAGCGTTGAAATTGAAACGCGCATATTCATACAGAGTAGATGATTTTATGCCCAAGCGAATTAAAACGATTCAATAACGCTTTCGTTTGCCGATTAATGCAGCTAATTAAAGGAATAAATTTCAGTCTGGTTTATCGGAGGTCAGGTTGAATATTAAAATGCAAATTGGGTATGGTTGTGGTAAAAAGAAAAAAAAAGGAATTGATTGTAGATGCAACCACCCTGACAGGGGCGTGAGAGTGGGAGAGGAAAGAGGGTAGGTTAGGGGGGGATATTTTTGCTGGGAATAAATCAGAGTTATTGTTTTCTGGAGGGCTTGCAAACTCGAGCGGATACACGCCCCTTCACGAATTGCTCTGCTAATGAGTTTCTGTACTACGTGAAAACATTTTTTGCTGGTAATTAATTAAATCACGTACACCGCCACCGGCAAAAGCGACGGCCGTGTTTCGTTTCTGTGATTTCTAAGTAAAATTAATATTTATGAAAAGTTCTGCGGTACCTTGTTATTATCGTATCTCTTTCTTCTGGTCAAAATTTTGTTGTACTTTATGATGCTATTTTACGATACACCAGCGTCGACGCGAGAAAGCTCAAGTGCTGCTTCCATTGATGTTGTTCCGGTAGAAATAATGCTGTATGCAAAGTACCTAGTATGTTTGAATTTGAAGCTCGAAATTGTGAACGTTCGTTGTAACTACATTGCAGGTTTCATGGAAGTATGTCGAAATACAGTAGCCCTTAGAGGTTTCGAAGAACATGTTTTTGTTCGCAATTTTAATTTAATTAATTAATTTAAATAATCGCGACTTGAAGCGACGATTCATATATATAAAACAAAAAAATATATACAAAAATATATTAGGTGTGCAAATTAATTCGGTGCCTTTTTTCATGAAATTCAAAGTTTATTTACAAAAAGTTGGATATAAGTTTAATTTTCAAAATAATTTCCATTATTGTCTTTAACCTTTTTCCATCTATCGGGCAGCTGATAAATGCCATCGCAGAAAAACCTTGGTGGTTTAAACTGAATATAGTCGTCAAAACTTTTTCGGACCTCATCAACTGTTTTCAAGTGTGTATCCGTCAGATGATGTTGAAGCGACCGGAATAAATAATAATCTGACGGGGCTAAATCTGGTGAATAAGCCGCATGAGGAAGAATTTCCAAGCCCAATGTATAAATGAAATCCTTCGTCCCTTTTGCAATGTGTGGCCAAGCGTTGCCCTGCTACAAAATCACTTGCCTCGTTCCGTCGCCAGTATAAGGCCTCGTTTGCTCCAAAACATCGGCTAAACGCATAAGTTATTGGTAATAGTCCGCATTAATAGTTTGACCAGGATTCAATAATTCATAATAGATAACACCTTTCACATTCCATTAGATACACAACAAAATTTTTCTCGCGTGAATATTTGGTTTTGGCGTTGATATCGACGGTCGACCGCGGTCTACCCACAATTTCTTACGTTTGGGGTTATCATAAAGTATCTATTTCCCATCGCCTGTAATGATCTGATATAAAAAAATTCTCTTTCTTTTAAACCGGGATAACAAAGATATAGCCGTGTCGCATCTTTGCTCTTTGCTTCCCAGACTGAGGTTATGCGGAATCCATCTACCCTTCTTTTGAATTTTTCCTAGTTGATTTAAACGATGGGATATGCATTGTTGGATAACTCCCAATTGTAATGCGAGCTCCTATTGTGTTTGAGCAGAGTTTTCGTTTAACAGTTGCTCGAGTTCTTCGTCTTCAAACTTTTTGGGTTGTCCTGAACGTTATCGATCCGAAAGATCAAAATCTCCATTCTGAATCTTCTGATACCACTTTCTTCAGATTTTATATGTTACAACATCTTTACTCAGAGCTGAACAAATCATTTCCAAATCATTTTTTCAATTCAAACACAAAAAGAATACTGTGTCTGAAGTGTTGCTTTTTGAATGCCAGCTCGTGTTCAGTTCTATTTTGTGAGGTTATGCTAACAGAGCCGTCAACTGTTACAGTGCTCAACTGTTATAGATCGACACTTTCAATTGCCACAGAGATAAAACAACAATCTTTATTTGAACCGCAGTTATAAGACATGGAATGTAGGGGCGCCTAATTAATTTGCACACCTAATATAAGACAAAATCATTATACACATGATAGTTTCAACATCATTTCGGTTCATATTAACTGTTTCAGTCGGAATCGATGTACATATAACAATTTGAAGCAAGTATTTTAAGAATCATTTCAATTTCTGGTTTAAACTGATAACTTGAGACGACGCAAGACTGGATAATTTTTAGTTTTCTTAGATGGACGTAATCAAATATATCGAGTAGAAATTGGATTAGAGACAGGATTAGATTTACAATTGTATTAGAGACTAATATAGAGCGGAAATAGGATTAAAGCCGGTCGCTGGACTTGCAATTAACCACAATTGGTGTACTAAAGATTTTAGATTTTTATATCATTTATAGAAATTACTTTACGAGAACAACAAACTTGGTTTCTGGAAATTGGACTAAACAGCGTTCTTCTAACCGCCATCAAACAAGCAATGACACCGTAATTTGTAAATGTGAAAGAAACAATTATATAGATGCGAAAAAAATGATTATTTCCTTCGTTGTTAAGTAATGCATTGATATTGAAAAAAGAATCTGCACCGACTACGTCCTTCTTCACCTCCTCTATTCTTCTCTTAAGGCTGGACATTGCTGGGTTAATGGACGTAGACGAGAAAGGTGGTTCGTAGTCGTAGATGGAAAAAAGGTACGAGTGAGGCAATTAGCATAGTCCTTAGAGAGTCAGTGTGAGAATTGAAAGCGTAGACGAGAGTTAGATAGTGAAGTTAAGTTTTAATTTTATCATCGAATATATTTGTGCCCATAATTATGAAAGTGGTCTAAGTCAAAATTAAAAAAAAAAAAGAGTTTATCAGTTATTTCACACCACATTACTTTAAACTAAATTAATTCAATGTAGTTTTCACGATATTATAAAAAATGAACAATTAGATAGTGGTTGCTATTTCAATATTATACGGAATTCATTTAGTGTTAATTATGAAAGTGGTTTAAGTCAAAAATTTGAAAAATTTGAGCTTATTAGTTATTATAAATCAGCCGACGACGATAATGGCAACGATGATAATACATTATTTGAATGAGAAACGCAAATTCATTCGTGAATTTGTAAAAAATTTGTAAAAATTTGTAAAAATTTGTGAATTTGTAAAAAACCGTTATATTGTGTTAGCTGTTTTGTCATGTTGACCAAAAATATACGGAAATATTAAATTACTTCCATTCTACACCACCACTAGACTAGTAACGAAAGAAAAACAAATATATTATGTGTTTACTACCACCCTGCATCCCTCCAGTTTTGCAGGAACATTTTAAGAATCTCAAAACTCATAATGATAAAAGCCGAAAATGATAAAAATGGATTACTTTACAAAAGTAATTAATAAATGTTCATGAATTATTTTATTCAAATTATTGTTTCTAATAAAACTTATAGTCTTTTATCGCTTCAAGTCATTTATAGGTCATTCAGTTAATTTTGAAAATGGTCTAAGTCAATTCAAACTTTAAAAACATTTCCGTATGAGATTTACACGAAATTTCACATTCTCAATAAATTTTCATTAATCAAGACTAATAAAATTCTAATTTAAAATATTGCATAATATAAAAACATTTTTTAACTTATTTAAATGTAATCCATTAAATATCTCGAAACAAGAAATATATGACTTAGACCACTTTCATAATTATGGGCACATTTATATCCATCTAAACACAATTTTTTAATTTTTTATTTAATATATATCCGTTTACATACGTCTTTTCAATTTATTCCATTTGTTTGCAATTCAACATTCCTACAGTAATCTATAATTTTTGTCTGAAATATCCTTTCGTATTAATCATACGATTTGAGATATTTGCGTGTTCGAAGATAGCTTACACACAGTATGTATAATAAAGGTTGAAAGCAAGAATGGGAAAGGAGAACCTCAAAATTACGTTGGCGTACTTCGAGGGTCAGCTGTTTATAATATGTAATACATATTAACACATATTAATGTAACATAATATGTATTTGCGTAGAATTCACAGTTCAGTTACAGTAGTTTGTTTACGTTTGTTATTAACGATATGATCGTTTAATTACCTGTCATGAGATAATTTGCTGTTTCAATATATTCGTTAATCGTTGCTTAATTATACCGAATATTATTTATCGTGCATATTATATATGCTGTGTCACTCATCCTTTATTAACATTTGTACGTTGAATCGACTTCAGTTGTTATTGTTTAAATAATAAAAAAAGGCTGAAGGAATTGAACGAAATATTTTATATACTGTAACGTGGCTACGTTAACTCATTCACTGCCAACGACGAGATATCTCGTAGTTTGTGCTACAACTTTAGATTGATTGTAATTAATCACGGAATAAATTTATAGCCATTTGAGTTTCGAATTGCTAATATTTCTTTTTAAACAGCAACAAATCTAATATCACTTTTTATTATCAAAATGATAACTCATATTTCCTTTAAAATGAAATCTTGACGCCCAGAGCAAAACGCTCTAAATTTGCCTGGCAGTGAATGAGTTAAATAAATGCTGTATAATATTTTTAAGAAATTGTTAAATAATAGAATACGCAGAAAGTATCAAAAATACACAAAATAAAACTCAAAATGTCAAACGTATATGTATAGAAATTTGTATTTTAAAAAATTGTAGCGATTTCAGACAATGCCGAAATTTGAGAAGAAAAAAGGAAAGTGCCTCCTTGGACAATGCACCAGCATCAAGGGAACAGTAAAACGGTATTAAAGAGTAGCAGTGGGTCAAAACAGTGTTAGTCCATTACCACAAAACAGGGCAACCAGGTCGATACAAATGCGACGGTAAGCGCGAAATGTGGAGCAGAAGCCTTATTGTTCGCCTGAAATGCCGACAATAAAAGAGGAAATTGCCGACAGTGTCACCGATTTCGAGTACCAACAAGTTGCACCTATCCGCACTTGCTTCTTACTGGCCTACCATATCCTTCTCACGTATTCATAGTTTACTCATTCTCATCTCAAAATTTTGAAGTTTTCATAAGTAACAACTAGTTTAACATTTATTCACAATTTACTCATCCTTATCTAAAAATTTTGAATCTTTGATAAGTAACAAATAGTTTAACAGCTTTTATTATCTTTTCGTTGCTTACATCACTTTTTAAATCGTATATTTTAATTTGTTTTCTTCTCTTTTTTCTCTCTTTTGTACATTTACTATGCAAGTGCATTTTTGCCCAAAAGTTTGCATACGCCCACCGAATTTTTGTTAAAACTACGGGTAATTAATTAAATTAGAGGTACCCTTCAAAGATTCCTCGGTTAATGAGTGGTGAAAGAAACAAACTTTTAATTCAATTATTATTATTATTATTTACTAACGGGCGATATTCGCCATTAGTATACGATACAACTATAAACGTTAGATACTTGATGCGTCATTAGGTAATAATAAATTAATAGCATCGTGTTTGAATTTTGCAGAAGAGCAAAAGCAATTCAAAGATTCACAGAAAGGATTGGTCAACAAATAACACCCTCGATAAATAATAATTTTGCAAAAGAGTAAAAGCAATTCAAAGATTCACAGAAACGATTGATCAACAAATAATACCATCTCTTGCCAAGACACATTTTAATGCTTTGATTGCGCGCTGCGGTTAACGAAAAAATTCTGGCGTCTGAAATTTGGCCCCCCGTCCGTGTCATAAATCGAGTTAGCGATGAGCGCCAGCAAATACTCGTGACCTCGTAGAACGATCCTATCCGTCGCTTGAAAATTAATTTCCCATTTAAGAGTAAACGGTAAATTGCAACGTTTCAAGTTTCTCCTAATAACAACACTGATTAAGGTCGCAATTTTGTGGGGCGGTAACTGTTGAGAGCGCAAATCCTCGTTAATTTTGTCGAGCGACCTCTCGCATCGGTTTATGCGGCGATACTTTACTTTTATTCGTGTTTGATTCTGGTCGGTGATTTTCGAGACGAGAGACCGCTCGGCCAGGATGCAAATGATGCACTCTCCAGAATTAAAGTGTCTGGTGCTACACCTGCAGCCGAATGCAACGATGTGGAAGGGACGACGCGGTGTACCCCTCTTTGGTGGACGAGTACATCCCGCACAGTTCAGACGCTCTTTCCGTTTTCCATTTGTTAAATTCCTCCTCTCTACTGCCTCCTCTCCTCTCTTTTTCTTTCGCTACAACGATCAATGCCACTGCACGACGTTGTCCCATTTATTGTGCACACGTGTTGAAATATTCGATCCGTTATATATATTATATTTATTTATTTTCACTTTCTTTTGCTGTTTCAATTTGTTCGACGTTCGCTGGAAGGGACAGCACAGCTCGTGCGCTGAATAGTTTTGGTTTAATCGTATCAATGATTTTTCAATTATATTCACTGTTTATTGATATCTATTAACCATTTTACTCTGATGAGATTTATGTGTAATGTTGTAATTGTACAGCTTTGAAGATTATAATGAAAGTTGTAGATTTGCAATGTTTTGTTGTATACAGTATCGAACAAAAATTTAAGATCAAAAGGTCAACGACATTTAACTAATTTATAAGGAATAGCATGATAAACAAAATTTGCATTCTATGCAAATCAATAATAGTGTTCTACCGTAATAACAATAAATATGAATGCACACATAATATTTGCAGACAGTATTTTTATGTCAGGATTAATTTTATATACGAAATGTGTTTTTGTTAGATTAGATTAGGGGAATAAGTAATTCGATGCATTTTCTCATTTTTTAAACATAAATTTGCAAAATTTGTTGGATAAACATTGTTTAATTTCTAACTTCTAATTATAATACTATAAATTTTTTCTGCGAATCTTTTCATACCTTTAAAAGACAATTGCATAAGGTAATTGATTAATATTATTCCTTGTCGTATAATGCGTTATTGTACACATCCCTTCTTTATTCACTCTGTTATGAAGAAGCAACGAAGAAACTTGCATTCAAGGCATGAAGAATCATGAAAATAAAGAATCGTTAAAATTCTGAGTATACTTTTCAATCCCTCAATAAGAATTTCTGTCGAGAAAAAGAAATGCTCCACGTACAGTAGGGAATAGAAATTTAAGACCAAAGGGTCTAAGAAAATAATAGTATGAATAGAATTTGTATTCTATGCTAATCAATAAATAGTGTTCTACCTTAATGACAATAAAAATGAATAGATATTTGAGAACCATAAAATTATGCTTTACATTGTCCTGTCATCTTAAACTTTAATCCGCGACAGTACGACCTATTACTGTCTACATACACACAAACTATTATCGAAATCAGAATTTCAGGATTAGGTGAACTTCCTTGTAATGTGGTAATACTTTTTGGAGCCACTGTGTGTACAAATTTTATACGCGTTTCGATTGTAAGGGTACAGTTGGCACGTCTCCGGAAATCCGTTGATCGTGATAGATCTGTGCATAACGTCCATAAAGTTCCAGCACAGTGCAAGGTTTATGGTCTCCCCTTAGCCTCACGGGACCTGTGCATCGTCTGCTTTGCCTCTATCCTCATACAGCGGTAAATCACTACCGGATTCCTGATTCATTGGACATTCCCTGTATGCGGATTTTCATTGAAATGCCGTAAACCGCCCCCGCGATTGTGCTTAACTTGCCTGTACAGTGTCTGTAAAAAGTGTTTACGCAGCATCCTGTTCATTTTAGCGTTCGCGTTAGTTACTGTGATACATGTGCTCATAAATTGTTATCACGTTATGATTTGTCCCTCCGTTAGAACAGTTTGTGCAGTGGAACATCGATTATCCGAATGTAGTAGACTGGGTCACGTATTCCTGTATCTAAAATTTATTTTTATACCGCGTTTTATTTATTAACTGTGTACGAGTTTTATTTAATTATCGGTTACTAATTTATTTAACTTCGCGTTCGGTCGCCAACGTGTTCATCGTCTTTTTAAATGAACATTTCTAAAGTGTACACTGTATGAAAAGTAGGTTACACCTGTGTTATTTTTCTTTATTACGAATCAGATAATACTGTACACCCATTAATTTGATCACAGAGGAATGCATAAGTGTTTTCACAAATATTTATTTCCAAGATATAGCCTGTGCACAATTTTATATGTACTTCAATTATTTAACCTCTTGACATTCAATAACGAGTCATTTCATGTCCCACTGTAGACTACGACGAGTCTGACTCGTCAAGAACTGTTTTCAGCGAACGCCGTGCAGTATATAATTAGATCACTTAGTTGCTTCACTCGTGCGTCGATTCTGTTATGATTAGAATATTCAAGAGGCTCCCCTCTCCCCTTTTCGAAAAGAATTTCAAAATAAAATGTTCTTTTTCCAAGCTTGCATATAACTGTTCAGTTGAACCAAATTAAGTAGTATTTTTCAGACGCATCAAATTCCATTTTATTTGTGTGCCAACGGGTTAATACAGTTGTCCACAAAAATGTATTTATTTATTTCCCACGCTTTTCTCGTCGTATCGCGGCAGCTAAGAACCCGAAAGAAAATAAGTCGATGATTTCTAAAGAAATCGCTTGCTGAAACCGCCCTTCTATTCGTGACTGTTGCCAGTTTTATTCATAAATTCCAAATCAGCTCCAATTTCGCATACTTATCACGTTCCATTTAACTTCGCCGGCTACACGAGTTCAATAATATACATTACGCACGATCCCGTTGACCTCCTATTCATTGAGGCCTCATTGCACTTAATTGATCTCTCAATTACTCCACGCGTATACATTTGCATTCGACGAAACGAGCGGCCACTGTTTTCAGCTTCCTAACCCTCGGATTCGCACCCCTGCCCCGTCGATGTCTGATTCGCGAGCGCGAAATCAACCGACCAACCACCGCCGTTCTGCAAATTACGATGTCATCATTATCGGTATTTCAACGCGCTACTGACAACGATGTACGCCAGACAAACCATTCGCCTCCGCCTCGTCACATAATTATTGTCCTCGTGACAGCTGCGCGAAAATTACACCGACAGACTAGAAATTGCCAGGCGGCCATCGAAACGCGATAAGGAGACAAAATACGAGGGAACTGGAATCGGGTCAACTGCTGAACTGTTGAAATAAAGATGTACGTACTCTTGATATGCGTGCGAGCATCATTAAATTTGATCAGCTAACCTGATTAAGTATCGAAACTGTTTCGATCCTTTATGTTTCGTTGGTTAATTTGTATCAGATTTTAATGTTTACATTACGATTGTATTCAGTCATTAGTTAATAATAATTAAGACAGTGGTGGAATTGTAAGCTAAGGGTATCAACGAGATATCTACGATCGTTCAAGTACGCGAGTTCAACATCCGATTACGCGATATATATATATAAGCATTTTTACCGCACGAACAGATCCTTATAAGCATTCGACCTGGCTATACTTGCCCGTAGGACGATCCACTAGTTTGAATTAAATTTAATAATATAAACAAAGGTGTTGTCAATTATTCAACCCAGCCATTAGAAGATACAAACTGCGTTGGGTATCAGTACGCCTAAGCAATTAATATCTAACAGATTGTCAGAGACAGTTCCGACGATTAGTTTTTATTTATTTATTTATGTTAAGGGGTTATATAGAAAAAACGCATGTTAGAAGAAAAATGACTATATATATTTACTAAAATAGTATCAGGAACTATCAGGAAAATAGGAAAATAGGAACAGCAAAGAATTGGAGAACGCAGCGATAGTGCGAACATTTTATACCTGGCTACCGCGTCCCTAAACCATTTCAGCATGCAGAGTTTTCAGATAGAAGTAAATATTTCCTTTACTTCAATAATTTATTTATTTATTTACCAGCGGAAACCCTTTGGTATACAAAACAAGAAGTTTTGCAAGTGAGTAAGATAGCGTATGGATAGCGTTTAAAAAAATAAATAGATCCGAAAAGATTGACAGAGTTGCAGATATTCGCTGTCCTTATAATGCAGTTTATACAATTATGTTAACCGAATAAAGTTCGGTGAAATTCCGACTCAAAAAGTATATGCATCTAAAAGTACAGATCTGATTTATCGCTTTGAGATATTTGATGAGAGATAAAAGTAGAATAGTTTAATTGCTTTACATAATTATTTATAATGTTTATGACCAGGTGTAAATTTAAAGTTACAGACTGATGTAACGATATTTTGTTGATTTATTAAACCTTTTACTGCAAGTTGACAGTAGTTTTTTGTTGAATTCCATATTTAAGCTGTTATACATACAAGTGTAAACGTTGTAACGTAAGCTAATAAACCATATTTGTTGCAATGAAATCATGTAAACTACTGGATTTATTGTTAAATTGATGTTTGTTCGTTTCACATTACATAAATCTTTTAATAGCCGCAGAAAGAATGCAGTTGAAGGAAATAGAAAACACAGTAAAAGTAATGTTGCGTTAATACAAAACTTCAGCTGTATAAAAATTTAAGTACGTTGATATGTGTAAATGAAAATAAAGCTAATACTGAGATAGTATAGACGAGCAATTACAAATATTTTTTGAAAGTGAAAAAATGAAATACCAAATTTTTAGTTCACTCTATTCTGAAACCAATCGATACGACATTGAACGTTTAATTGACGCACTGTCGAAACCACTCATTGTGGAGACGTTTAACTGTAGAGGTAGGGGTTCCGAGAATCATGGATTGTTTTATCTTTCCAATTTCAATCGCTTTTTAAAGAAATCAGAAAAAATAGAGAGAGAAAGAAAGAGAGAGAAGTATTAGTGCAGTTATACAAGCTATCAGTTATCATGTCTCATAAATATTGTGAACATTCGCATCATCGAAGCAATTCTAGAAATTTACGCAGATAACTTTGTATTAATTAAATGTCCAAAACGTACATCAATAAAGCATGCATTACTATAATATACGATTATCTTATCGAACTACAATTAAAATTTATACAGAAAAGAATAACTAGTATTTACTAAAAAGTCAGATGTTTATTAATAGATTACTGTTTACTGGGGATGTTTATATGTTTATAGAAAACTCAAATACTATGCAAAAAAATTTGGAGCATGTATGATGTACAGAATTATACGAGATATTAAAATATTAACGTGGACGTGAATTATAGGTCGTAATATTTAGATTTTACGTTTTCAGTTATGTTTGTAAAAAATTTGAATTTACATGAAAATTCCAATTTATTACAAATTCCTAACTCAAAACCATGTAGCTCTTCGATCAGTACTTCGTTGAGCATTTCACAGTTTTCATTTAACAAATTTATTTAACAGTTCTAATGTTGACAATTTTAATATATAATCTTAACAGCTATAATGTTAAATTGTAAATGTTAACTAGAAGTTAACGAGGAATGTTAATGAAAATCGAAAACGAGAAGGAAAGATATTTAACAAAAGGGTGAATTTTGACAATGTCGAAGGGAGAGAACTCGAAGGTGGAACGATTGTAATTCGCTCGATTGTGCAAGCAAATGAGGCCATGATACATCAGCGCAAATTGATTCGACCACTTCAACAGCTACACTACTCTCGATTACGTACAAACGGCTAAACACACGTATGTCCCTACATCATATGTACGTACAGTAGCGGACAAAAGTTGAAGACGAGAGAATAGTATAGAACAGTGTACAGGCACTTCTCGACTTTCGCGAATTCTACTTTCGCACAATTCGCTGTTCCGTACATTTTTTAAAATTCAAGTTTTTAAACCTTTGCGGTCGGATGTCCCCTCTGAGGGGTCATCGTGAGTTGAGCAAGCTGCTGGGCTGTCCCCTCTCAGGGGACATCAGACTTTAGCCACTAAACTACGATGTTGTTCCGATCAATACTTTAAAACACAGTTTTTGGTGCATATTTTTGTACATCCCTCTACTTTCGAATATTCAACATTCGCACACACTTTCAGGAATCAATTGTGTGCGAAAGTCGAGGGGCGCCTATATTACTTAGTTAGTCGAACAGAATGAAGTTCAATGCAGGCGAGTCTTAGTAAACGTTTTGTATTCGAAAATCTTTCAAGCTAGTATTACCGGACGGCTAAGAGTCACACTTATCGAGTGTAAAGGATTTAATGTATACCGAATAAACTTTTTAGAATGTGACACAATAATTTTAGATTTTGACACCACTGAGATAAGAACGATTGCCATCATGGTTCCTCTTTGAATTCGCCACTGGGCATGCTTCTCGTTTAATCTTCCCTACTTGCGACATTACCGTTACTTTCCTACTGTTTTTACCTCGATAAGCACTAATTGAGTCTTTAAAGGTTAAAGTAACACAATCTACTGAAAAATTGGGGTTTAGTAATCCCTTACTGCTAATAGTGTAGTATCGTAGTTTTAAGGACCAGAAAAATGAAAATGTGGGTCGACTAGACGGAAACCGCACTTATCGGAAAAAACCGTTGGCGACAAACAATTCATCGATGGGTCGGCAGTATCTAACGAGCGCGGGGTGGGAAGAGGAAAAGGCCTATAAGGGTTTCCTCAAAAAAGAAAAGGGGCTAGTGTTGAACAGAAAACCAAGTCGTAAAAAGAGCTGAAAATTAAACATAGAGTCGCGTGACCGAGTTGAATTAGAATTTACTGTATACTGTATATTTTTGTCATTATTCATATTAATAATAATAAATAATCTTAAGAACCTTTTTTCTACAATAGTATAACACTTCGTTGTACAAAGCTGATTAGTCCTGTGTCGCCAGACGTGATTTATATCCGAGCTTCTTTAACTGTTTCATTCAGGACCCCCTTTTATCGAACAAAATTTTTAGCTATCTTGGGTACATACATACATATGTACAGTAGCGAACAAAAGTTTAAGATCAGAGAACAACGTGGAACATCGTTTTATGATCTGCAGATATTGTCTGTACATTCATTTTTATTATGGTCATGGTAAAACACTATTTATTGATTAGCACAAAATGCAAATTTTGTTTAACATGCTGTTCCTTATAAATTAGTTAGTTTCATTTCGTTGACTCTTTGGTCTTAAACTTCTGACCGCTACTGTATGTCTGGTTATTCAATTAAGTACACGACGGTTCTACGAATTTTATTCTAGTAACCTGACGATCGTAATCGTGTGGGACTTAATGTTGCGAGGAAGCTTACCGAAGAAGGTGCAAAAGAAACGATGGACGAAAACGTAGTTACGTGAACGTTAGATAAGAAACATTTTTTAATACAGTTTGGACTCTCTTTTAATTTTTCTGGACGTTTAAATCCGGGCTGTGTATTTTTATGCAATTATGGGAATGTTCAATGTGCGAAAGAATGCAGAATACACGTAATATGCAAACATACATTTAAACAGATATTTGTTTAAATTTTATTTCTTTAGTTGCGCTTATAAAAATATAATTTTGCATGAAAATTCACAGTCTATTCATAACGTTCCCTTAATGCACTGGTAAACATACGGTGTCGCATTTATTTATCCACTGAGTTTAATATGTAGGTCGCGTAAAAATTTGTATTGTTTCTGATTGCTTTCTAAGAACTCGCTGAAGAGAAGATTTGTTTCCAGTATAAAATAAAAAAAAAAGAATGCTTGGTACTTAACAACACGTTTAAATATCACGATTTCGGTATTTATTTTTGCCATTTTGTATCTTTTTAAATCTTTCGTTCATTTCTTTTTAACCGTTGTAATTGAAACCTAATATTCTACAATTTTTTTCTGTTATTCATCATATTTTTAGAGTTGCTGTTTTCTAATTTCATGCACTCTAATTGCATCAATACAAATTCATATGTACTGTTTTTTTAAAATTCAAAGTTAAATTCATTTATTTTAGAAGCACAAAATTTATGTTTAATATGTTCAAACAATTAAGATTGTAGGGCAATGAATAATTTTTCTATTTTTATCCACAATTTAGAAAGACTTATATTATGCATGTTACACAGATATTCAATAGGGTTAAAATTGAGAGATTATAATGAGATTGTAATTCAAATTTTAGAATATAAAAAATAACTGAAACTTTTAGAAATAAGTTAGAAAATTTAGAATCACGTGGACAAATCTACGAGTTAGTATTTTTTGCACTGCTGCGTCTGCCTGTATATTCTGTCTGTCGTGAGTATAAAGGAACACCGTAACAGGCAGTCCATCAGCGTAACTACAGACGTCGGTAACGAGTTTTTGACAACCAAGCATTGAAAACGAACGATAGGACATTTGTTTTGTTATTCAGGTAAACACAAATGACACCTGTTGGCCGTATCTTTTTGAAGAACGGCTGGCAGACAACCAAACCAAACCAAAAAAAGAAGGGAAAACTAAATTTCCAGTCACACTGAGAAAAATGTATCTGTGCAATTGTTGATCGCGTCAAGCGAAGCAATATTTCTAAAAAGAGTTCAATTTTCGGAAATTATTGAAATTACCAACTGTAAAAATATTTTGTAATATATTCTATAATATATTGTCATGTTAAAATGCAAGTAAAAGGAAGTTTATAATTTCAATATAATTTTACGACTGATAAATTGTTAGACACTATCGTTTTTATGTCTATGAAAATATTATACAGCTGTACTGAAAACTTGGCATATTTTTAATCATGCTATTACTGTATAAATTGTATGAAATTACCTTATATTTTGTACATGTATGTTTGAATTAAAGTATTGCATTAACTGCACATAGATATATGGTTATTAGTAGTAACAATGTAGGATAAACGTTACTAACTACTGTTATATTTATAATAATATCTATTACAATTATTCCATTGCTAAAAAAGGAAGTTGCTTTTCACAATTTTAAGTAATTTTCCTAGTTACCACCCCCTATATTCCGAACATTTGTCAGGACTGTTAAAAATTTATGTAACCTGAAATCAACAGATATCAACATCTAAATATAAACTAACAGCAAATTTTGTAATCTAAATAATTTTATTATAACTATAAGAAAATTCTGTTCTAACGACTTTAGTAGAACGAAAGATGGTACTCAGGTCTGAATAAATAAAAGTAAAGTGATTAGAATATTAATAAATGTATATTTAAAACAATTTAACAGTAACAACTTAAACGACTTTACAGCTTAACAACTTCAATGGTCAGAATCACACCCTTTCTACGTTCACAGTCAAAACCTTTCTTCCACGTTAGTCAAACACTTTCTACTACGCGCTCGCATTTTCCGCGTCATATATTCTACCAGACACTCGTTTCCTTTCATTGTAATTGTCATCCTTTCTCACTCGATTCATTCGGTCACGACCGCCCAGAATTTCTCAGTCGCAACGTTTTCTCAAGTGCTCATCTTTCGCGCCTTAGAAACACCCGAGTCCAAACATTCTATGTTCACACGACTATCGCCCAACTCAAGCACTCTTTAGATTTTTCCAGACTCGTATTCACTTGATCGCATTCCTACATAACAAATACGCTTTGTAATAACTTTGTAACCTAGGATTACAACGACATGCAATGTTTGCACTTCTATACATAAAAGCTAAACCCTTAATCAACCGAATGGGGAGAACTACCATTTTATTCCTTAACAAACCGCTGCCACTGATTCTATTTACTTTTGTTATTAGTTAGTCTTGAACTGGTATCGAATTTATTAAAAATTATACTTTGGAAGAGCAAAAAATGCATTTGAAGAGCGGTGAACAACACCAGTTCAAGACTAGTTGATAACAAAAGTTAATAGAATCAATGGCAGCACTTTGATGAGGACAAAATGGGAGATCTCCCTATTCGGTTGGCTAAGTGTTAAAAGTTAAAATGAAAAATAAGTAATGCATAGATTAGGTAAATAATTTAAAAATGTAGATATAAAAAGTGGAAAAGTTTGCTGGTAAATATATACTAATATATTAGCATTTTTAATAACAGCACCAATTATATGAGGGTTTATAAAGTATTAGCGGAAAGTCTTTCGATTAATTTATTACGTTGTCAAAAGCAAAAATTGGAAAATCCCCGTATTTATTTCGGTTTTCGATAACGTATCAATTTTGGTGGCAGAGGAAAGAATGGGAGTTCTCCCCATTCAATTGGCTAAGTGTTAAGTATGAAATTCCGTAAAAAAAACGCCATCTTTATTAAAACACTCCCATTACATCCATATGTAACTTCAAAGTCGCACTATAGAGGATTAACGTGAAAAACATTAAATTATTCCCGAACTTCAATCGAACAGTCTACGAAACGGTAACGTTACTCTCGAAAGTGCAAAGTAAATCTGTGACGAGGTGAAACGCGGCAGAGAAAAAAAAAACAGAAAAATTAAGAAATGAGATTCGAAGTTCATAATACGAAAGTGCAGAGACAATGACTCGATCGTGGGAAAGTAACGATCTGTTCGATGTACGTGTATGTGTGTATGTCTGTGTGTGTCAGAGAGCATCAGGAGGCGGATTTAACGGATCTAAAAGTTACGGGGGGCGAGAGGGAATCATACGGTTCATAAGATCCAGACTCGGCCCTCGTTATTCCTCTCGTTGTTAGAAAGCGAGTGCCGGTTAAACCCTTAATCCGAAGCTCAACTCCGCAGGCTTTAATCTCGCGATTAGAGTCTCGTCCTTTGATTTCTTCCAGTACCGAACGTAACTTGACGTGTTTCCTCGGTCAGCTCGAATTTTAATCCGTTTCATCCGGCGCTGGAACCAGCGAACGAAGGACTGCTTCCGTTTCAGCTCACGGATACACGCTGATTTCGATCCGCGCACCCTGATTTATGCGAAGTCAGTCGCGAATGTTATCCGTGTATCCGCGAAAATTTATACCCTTGAAACTGAAAACAAAATTCTCGGACGTTTAACGGAGATCGACCTGAAGCTGGATGAAATTATGCAAATTGATAAAAGTGTCTGCTCTTTACGCTAATTTCTTTAACTGCGAACGGTTAAAATATTTAGACTCTTACAAAAAGATATCGAATGAAAGATTATGTGAAGAAGTATTTGATATAAGGGGCAGGAATTTTTATATCTGTTTTTTTTTATGGTAAACCATGTTAAGTTTCCGAAATTGTACTATGGCAAATTTAGCAAACTTCTTCGAAGAATTATGAATTAATCATTTCGATCTCTTTAATAGCCATAGTATTAGACTAGAACTATCGACAATTAAAATAAACTTATTTGCATCGAAGAAATCAAATTGAAAAGTATGTGAAAAAGTGCCGAATATATAGGAAGGGAATCTTTATTTTTAGCTTCTGTAAGAAATCATAGTAAATTTTGGAAGTTGTACAAACAGTACATTTATAAAGATACTACAAATAATTACGAAATTATTTAATAATTCTAGCATTGAAGAAGATATAGATAAACTGAAAACAAAACCTACGAAAATTTAACACTAGGTTTACCATAAGCTGACATACATCTATTTCTACCAAAGGGTAGAAAATAACCCCTTTCGGTATTTAAATAGAAAAAAAAGTATAAGTAAAAATTAATTGAAATATTCTCATAAAATACGGCAAAAATTTTCTTTAAAAAATTGACGAAAAGTTTTCTCAAAACGATTAAAATGACCCCTTAGTAAACCTATTGTTAAACATAGTTAACGCGACTGTATTAAAATTAGTAAAATTTGTGATCACAATTACTCTAATAACTATAGCCATAAACTTGATGTATTATTTCTGTCTAGAGAGATAGAAACAAGTAGAGACTAGTTCATACACGAGATGCATCACTGTTACTCCGAAGGTACGACGTTTGTGTTCATCAAGCAATCATGACCCGAATAACGTAAACGTAAAGAGTAAATGAGGCGAACAGCGCGGTTAAAGTTCACTGCATGAACCAGTTTTGAATTACTGCAGCGGTTCACCGTTTCATTTGGCAGAAGCGTTCAGCAACACGGGCGGAGACCTTAGGGAGACTATCATCTTGAAGATTCACGATCACGAAAGGTTACGGGTATTCAGAAGGGCGTGCTATTCCCAGGCAAAGTGTGGGCTGTTGTTGCCGTCACCGTAGCTACTGTTTGAGAAGGTTCTCGTCCCACGCCCGTACACGATTCTTATTCTAACGTGTGTGAAAATTACACGAGTGACTTGAAATTGCACGCGATGCATTAGTCGCACGTGACCCCGATTTTGTCATAGCTACCTTTCGTTCTCACGCGACTGGGAAACACCGAAAGGTATTATTTTTGTGACTAGCTTGTAATTTCTATACCCTATCGAATTTATTGCAATTACCTAAAATGTCTTCTGCAAATTTACATTTTTTAATTCTGTGTTTCTTATACGTAGTCTTTCTTATGTCATTTAATTGTACGTTACGTTGTTATTGCTGTTTTTTTGTTAACCGCAGTTAACACGTTTTGGTGCGTTTTTAGAAGTAAAAGTGATCGGGTAAATGTTTCATGAATTTACTGTTATATTTTAATCGAAGTAATAAATAATTCAATTATAATCGCTTATACTTATACTTTGGCTCGTCTTTATTTAGAAATTTATAAACGGAATATAAAATATGGCGTGTCTCTGAAGTATAAAATAATTATACACGTTTAATATAGCAAGTGAAATATTCTGCCTTTAAATACTGAACCGCTCGGATATGAATAATGGTTTAATTTTATTTTAAAGTAAAAACGAATGGAAATGTATTTGAATAAGGAGAATAAACGTGACCTCGTGAGCTCCTTTCCATCGCTGTACCTACTTTCTAGCAGGTATTGACAAATTATTTTTATAATTAAAGTAACGATCTTGCATTTAAACAGACCTGTTTGACTACAAAACAGACCTCGCACGATAACCCAACAGTTTGCACTTGTACACTGTACGCGCCGGAAGTTTGAAGTTCTTCATCGCGGAAAATCGTCTGAACTTTGCAAGACGATAATCTAAACGTAAATGCAATCAGCAGAGACGTGCCTCGCGTTACACGAGTTTCCAGCTGAGGTATTTCAGTTTTACATTGAAACGGGAGACGTCAAGTTGGCAGGTTTCAGGGGAACGTACGTAACTAGACTCAATGCGCCATAAACATAGATTAGTTCCGTAATACTGAACAGTATGCACACCTTCCTGTAAATATTAGCTGTCTTCTGTTCTGCCCGCCAAAAACAAAATAACAGAACGAAATTATTGTAAATTTGTAAATAATGCCTGAATTATAAGATGAGGATACAGAAATAATATACGAAAATGTATGCGCAATAACTTTTATCATAGGCACATTTCCTCCAATCACTGTATTTGAAGTGTAGTAGAGGCTTCCATATACGAACCAATAGATAGAGACAAAAGTGTTCGGATAAACAAATTTTCGAACAATAGAACTTTTTCCTCCTTTTGTTTTTTTTTTTTTTTGACCGTTTAAGGTCACATAAACCTTCTATTTTATTAATGATCACATTTTATTAGAACAGTGGCATTCACTTATAAATTCTATATTTCGTAATATAATTCGATATCTTTCAGTAAATTTTTTGTAACATGCATGCGGAGTTTGATATGTTGTATCGTGTTATTTTGTCATTAAATTTGGGACATTCCACAAAAAGATAGAGCAATTACTTTTCCTTATACTAAACTTCGCTTATTTAAATGAATATTAAGAAGGTTATCCACTTTGTCCAAACATTCGTGTATCCTACACGTTCTTTTACCGTTAAATTTTGCAATTTTTTGAAATAAAGAACTATTATTAGATGACACTCTGTTCTGGATACAACATTTAACCTTTTGAGTGCTATCGACGCATATATGTGTCTGACAAAAGTTGCTCGTAGAGACTATGGACGCATATATGCGTTTGTCAATTTTTGGTTGTTTCACCTTATGACCTTTTCCGTGGCTACACATTTTGGCGTTATCCTTTTACTGTTGACAAAAGTTACAAAGGTAGGAAGCATGGACGAAAATATGCGTTTGCGAATTTTTTCGATCTTTCGTTTACTGCAACACGATTGTCAGCGTATAGGTAACAATATTTCGTCCTCAGCAATACCACGCCGTCCTTTCGAAGCACTTAGGCCAAGAGTATTCAGTACTCAAAGTTTTAAATTACGACTGTATAGATACTAGAAATTCTACTTTATTCGAGTAACGCGATTAATACCCAAAACTTATTATTCGCATTAATCGAGGACCTACCTATAATTTGAACGAGAACAATTTTACGTGAAACGGTATGTCAAAAATATGCGGCCTCACGTATTTCGCGGCACAACTCCGGACACGGTGTTGTTAAACAAAATTGCAGGGCGGTCGAGGAACCAAATTATACGTCACGTAATGCGATTCAGGGTCCGCGGTTGAATCCGTTCCGATTGATTGCTTACAGTCGACAAAGTAACGACTCTTTAACGACGAAAGGCCCGGCACGATTGTGTTAGTGGAAGCCTGACGAAGTAACGACATGTTTGATTGTCAAGCAGTCGGAGCCTCCGCATGGAAATTCAATTTGAACTGCACCGACTGCGAGTCCCGTGGCGGCTACGGCTGACAATGCACGCGAAACCGTGCTACCACGGCAATACCGAGGCGAATAATCTGAAATTGAAATTACGGAAGTTAAGAGCTTTGTTCCAGGCTTTCAGACGCGAACTGGGAGAGAGAAAGAGAGGGGGAGAAAGAGAACGAGCAGAAGGACAATGCACGAATGCAAACGTGAGATCAGTTGACTTGTTACGGATTCCTTCGGGATCTCTCCCCTGTCCACGCTTTCTTTCCGTCCAGCTTTCCCTTTTTCCTTACTTATTCCGTCCCCGTTGCCGTTCCTCCTTTCTCCCCTTTCGCATTTCACCCTTTCTTCGTGGAAACAAACTCCGGGGAAACGAGGCGAGAAAGGGCTATGTCAACGAGTTACCTAAGCGCCGATGCCTTTTTGTTCGGGTGCTCTGTTGCTTAAAAACGAACCGGGTACTTTTGTGCGATGGATGATTATGTTTTTGTACGCCTTCTCTTCGAGCAAACAAAGTGAAATACCTCTTCGTTGAACGTTTCTAGAACGATGATCGGGAAAATTGAGCAACGACGTAAGTAAGTGTACATAAGACCTAAGGTACAGTAGAAAACAAAAGTTTAAGGCAAAAGAGTCATCGAAATTAAGCTAACTAATTTATAAGAAATAGCATGATAAACAAAATTTGCATTCTGTGCTAATGAATAAATAATGTTCTACCATGATCATAATAAAAATGAATGTACAGATAATATCTGCAGATCAAGGTACCTTTTACATTGTCCTCTAGTTTTAAACCTTTGTCCGTTACTGTATCTATGTTTTAAGAGAAATCGAGATATTTCATATGTAAATAGAGACGTGTCTTGAAATGATCGTAAACGACCTAATGAGAATTATTTTAAAAATGATGAAAATTAGCCACACTGCTCTTAAAAGCCACTCCAGCTTAACCCTTCTAACCCAATACTTCAGCCTTCCATGTTTAATACAATTTAAACCAATGCAGCAACACTTTGTTTTTATAAAATAAGCTTCGACAATGAAAAACACGTCGATTTTCAAGAAAATAAGAAAGAAACATAAAAAAATACTTTAACGTTAATAAACATTTCCAAAAGCGCGTATCTTTCGAAGTATTTTTGGACAGTGAAACCGGAAAACTTGTAAGGCACTAAAAGGGTTAAATCTCAAATTTGAATCTAAATGAAAATCTCAGCGATACCATCGTCGAATATTAAGAGAATCTTCTTCTGAAAAGGGTTTAAAAAGTATTAATAATGAAACTTTGCTTCCTATAGTATGTATGTTCATCTCAAAACATTTTTGTTAATTACCATCTATGTGATGGTTACTGCAACATTAATATATTTTTATTTATCAGCGTGTACGATCTTTTTGTAATTGAATCGTAAAGTGTTAGGCATACCTATGTGTATTTTTAACGACAAGCATTTAAGACGTACTCTTCGTTTTAATTGCTCATTCGGTGCCTATTGTTACGGCGCGGAAACTGAAAAGTCTCATTAAGGAAACTCCTATAATCGTTAAGAGAAATGTTGCTTCTAACAGTAGTGCTGTATGCTTTGCGTTTAACACAGCAAAGGTTACTTTGAGAAGCTCGATTAAACAGTTAGTTGTGGTAGTAAGTGGAATTGAGTTACGCGTTCCTAACATAAATAACTCCATAAATTAGTTTCTGTATTATCAAGTATATTATAAAAAGAATAGTTGAACATCATCTAGTGTAATCCTGGTGAGTTCCAACTATTATGTTGATCATTTCTTTAATTTGCATAAGAAATTAGGTAAGTTGTTTGCAATATAACAGTTGAATACTTTCGAAATTGTTTTCCATGTTCTGTAAATTTTAATTTACTAACATTTTGTTAAGCAACAATGGCTTTTCCCACATGCAATACATTAATGTAATTTTTAAAAGTTGTGTTTCGGTTACTACAACGAGATATCGTTGTTACCATTTTGTAATAAAGAAATATCATTTGTTTCTTACTATTGAGATAAATGACTCGATTTTTTAAAGAAAATTGAATCATTATAATAGAGTTGTGTGGAGCACAAAAATATGTGAAATATTCATATCGCTTACTTTATGAGAATACTGTAAAAAGCAATCCAGCAATTGAATCAAATAAGTGTAAAATTACTTAAAATGTACACTATATCGTGTAACTTATTTTCTACATTATCTTTTGCCTTTTCTTACAATTTGCAAGTGCATATTGCCTTTTTCCAGTGCTATATTCTCGGATCAATTTTTGCTGATAATTTTTTGAATTAGATTTCTTGCATTTTCGCATAAAGTAACTGCTTTTTAAGCAACTTTATTGGCACTAATAGTCGTTAGATAAGCTTAACATAGTTGAAATGGTTTCTTGTACTCTCCTTAAGTAACGTGATCTTTGTATTGCTGCAAGGTTACGATTACTTAATGTGAATTCCTCATACTTCTAATTTGATTATCTGTACTTATTAAGGGGTCAAATATTCATAAGTTCCTACGCTTGGAAGCCTCTTTTCGTCTTTCATTCCGGCTCCGCTATTTATTAGAGGATAGAAATTCGCTTCGAATCTGCTAAAAAATTCTATGCATCCGAGAGTGTTCTTTACGACGAACACGAGAATGAGCACGCATAACTCAAACTTAGCTTCGTTTAACGGTTACGATAATATGTCGTTTAACGTTATACGAATTAACGACGTAAAGATAACGAATAATAAAATAAAGGTTCGTCAAAATTTTGATAAGAAAACAAAAAGAAGCTAAACATTTGTCTAGAAATAAGCATAGAAACATAAATGTTTGTTCATGTTTTGGCGCCTTATAATTTCGAGGGAGACACTTATCGAATGAAAACAATGAAATCAATTTAAATCCTAAATAATAGTCATTGAATTAATAACAAGAGATGAGATAATAAAACATAATGTATTTACAAACACTTCAAAAAGATTAGGGGAAAAAATCAAGTATTCCTTCGAAAGTAAAGTAAATAAAAATGCTAAACATAGCAATGCATGTACATCGAAGTATATTTGTCGTTAACGATACTTTGATGATTCATTCACATTCAAATCCGTTTTATCGTCTTTGTCTGGTAAGTATTTCCTTCCGAATAAAACATAGATAATGGGTTCGTAAAAAGTCTGAGAAGGCTGAAAAACGGAGGGAACACGGCGGCGCAACGAGCTCCGTCGACAGTCATGGATGTTCAAGAGGGAGACGAATGATCAAGAGAAAATCGCCGCAAATCTCGGATAACCGTGTTCCGCCGACAAACGACCGGGATTAAATTGACTTCAATTCTATGGATAATAGTAAACGCTCCGGATTCGAGGGCCCGATTGTTGAACGACATCGGTGATTCCCCGTTTCCCCGACTTTCAACCGGTTATTGGATTCTCAACTTCGGCTCGCGTTCGAAGTGTTGTCAGTGTAACGTCTCCCGGACGGGCTGGGACTGCTTCTCTCTGAAATCTCTCGTGAAATATCGCGTTCTCGTCGTCCTTTCCGCGTTTTCAGGCGGATACGTTCCGCGAGGTCTCGAATTACATCGCCGCTCTCTGTGAATCCTGCCGCTTTGATACGCGACTCATCTTCCATGTTCCCGCGCGTTAAAAAGGAGAGAGGCAGAGCCAGCCCTGCCGGTGGAAGACGGCAAAACGGGCACTGATATTTTTATGAGATATCAGAACGGTTTTTCGTCTTCCCTCCGGTATCCCCCTCAACTTCTGACTTCTCGTGAACGCGAAATCTTGAATTGTTAAGGTAATCCCGCTGCGACGAGAAGCGCTTCCTCCTCTCGAAATTTATTCCCTTTCCTGAGATTCTGCCTGCACGAGCGGCGAGAGGATGTTCGAGGAACGCTCGCCGCTGCTTTAACACTTTGAGTGTCGACCACATTTAGAGTTTAATCCTTGCGGGACGTAAATTTTTAATCGTTCTTCTTTAATCATTTTTCTTCGCGTTCAGCGAATAGTGCTTTTAAATTAATACGGTAGAAATGTTGTGTTGCGAGCGGATTATGCAAACAATTGAAAACAGTAAAATAGATGTTGTATAAAAAAGTTCTTAAGATTATTTATTATTATTAATGTGAATAATCGCAAAAATATACAGTATACAGTAAATTCTAATTCAACTCCGCCACGCGACTCTATGTATAATCCTCAGCTCTCTATACAACTCCTACATATCAAAAAAGTGGTTAAATGACATTTTTTTTCACAAAATGTCATAATTTATGAACTAACTGAATATAAAGTATCCATATCGTAGAACAAAGGTTCTTAGATTAAATTATTATTATTACTATGTGTTAGGCCCTTGCGCTGCACACGCGGCCAAGGTCTCGCAACGGGGAGAGCGTCTTCCGTTCCACAAAACAACAGCGGGAAGTTTCCATTGGGACATTTACGACATGAGCGTGCCGGTAGTGCTATTTTTGAGGACTAAGACATTTTAGCCTTTTCTTTGCCTTTTTCGTCGAACCTTCTTAACGTCCACTGAGGGACAATAGTCTTAATTTCTAAGTCAACCGTGGTTCCTCAATAGCAAAGAGCATGTCGTAAATAAGGGACTTCCAGTAGGCCCGGCGCCCAGCCGACACCCGCACTTGAGAGGCACATGGACCTAGAGGAATTTCCTCTTCGTTGCCTAAATTCGGGAAACTTCCCGCTCCGAGTGGCTCACCCCACCCTCGTTCTCGAAACGAAATTTTTCGAAAAATCGATATTTTTTTGAGTTACCCCCTCCACCAGACCTTAAATTTCAAAAAATATCGATTTTTCGAAAAATCTTTTTACACATTCTTGTAAACACAAAAATAGCATTCAACTTTTGTTTAAACTCTTTTTCAATATCTCTCACCGTTCTCGAGATATTCGAGAAGAAAGATAATTTTCCATTCTCTTTAAGGGGTGAAATCACCCTTTGAAAATGATATTGGGCACGAACAAAAAATAGGTATGTATTATGGATGATTTACTCTACCTGTACACCAAGTTCCATATTTTTTTGAATTTCCGGGTTCGCAAACTTCCCTTGTATAGAATTGAACCTGCATAGTATTGAAACAGTATAGTATAGACTAGAACTAGTATAGATTTTGACTAGTATAGAAAAGTATAGAACAGCATAAAAATTGAATCCAGTATAGACTAGCATAGAATCAGCATAGAACTTGAACGTATAGAACTGGAACAACATAGAATTTTAACTTGTTAGTCGGCACATCACGTACAAGCTCAACCGGAACTTGAGTGATTTTACATACGTAACAATCGTGGAGTCCCAAACACTATGAATAATGGCAAAAGTATACAGTATACAGTAAATTCTAATTCAACTCTGCCACGCGACTCTATGTTTAATCTTCAGCTCTTTTTACAACTCTACAACTCGATTTTTTATTCAACACTAGTCCCTTTACTCTTTCGAGGAAACCCTTATGGGCCTTTTCCTCTTCCCACCCAGCGCTCGCTAAACATTGCCGATTCATCGGTGAATTATCTGTCGCCAACGGTTCTCTACGATGGACCTAGCTTTCGTCTAGTCGACCCACACTTTCACTTTTCTGGTCCTTAAAACTATGATACTACAATATTTATTAAAAATTTAAAGATTTTACAGTTAACTGACTCTATTCTCACAAGACTTGGTCTGTTTTTAATTACGCTATAGAATCCACTACACGATTGTTAGCAGGTTCAGAAAACAAATTGACTTGTGTCTTGTCTTAAGGATTACATGAACGTACAATATTCAATATGGTATACAGTAATGTACAGTACAATACATATTTTATATTTTATACTTTATAAAATGGAACTTAAGGCTACTGTTAAATTGTTCACCGTCATTTGAATAATTTAAAATCAATGGTGTATTACTGAGTACTCGGTATAAATTAATTAGAGATGAAGATTGCGATTTTTTAGAAATGTATGAATGCACATCAAGGGGTGATGTATGATTTGTTGAAAAAAAATCTATAATGTAGGACAGCCGGTAGTCCATGCTACACAATTTGTTTATTAAGGTATTGCTATCACTGTCTCAAAAAATCTTTCTCGATTGCCTCACTCGCATTTTCCTAGCACTCTATATTCTTTCACAGATTCATTATTTTCCATTCTAATCAGTAATCTCTCTCTCTCTCTCTCTCTCTTTCTCTTTCTCTTCCTCACTTAATACACTCGGTCACATTCATTCAAAATTCTTCAATTTCGCATCTCAAGTACTCACCAATCATGTTTCAGCTACTTATATACAGGGTCGAATCTAGGCAAGAATTGAAGGGGTAACTCTATGCGACATTCTAAGACAAAAATCAAGAGTAACGATATTGCGTTTAAGGCTTTGTTTATCAGTTATAAGTAGTTAAAAAAATTACTTAGAACGGAGCATTTTACGCCTGAGAGCAGGCAACCGAGGCAACTCGGTAGGTAACGTCGCTGACTGCACAGTGGTGCTCAGTCGTAACTACGTACGGAATACGACTTACCTCTGAACAGCTACAGAAATGCACGTTCACACTCAAAACTCACACACGATCCCGTGACACATTTTAACCAATTAAGTGTGTTTGACGACTATATTCGTCATGGAGATATGGCAAAATTTTGTGTCATGACGACTATATCCGTCATGCGTAAAATTTTGTTACAATTTAATGTTTAAATTGTAATTTTGGCGAGAACTAAATTATATTCGTAAAGTTTAATATGCTTAAAATGTTTAGAGGTCAACACGAAATAAAAGAAACAAATGAAAATTATAAATAATTTGAGTTGGATTTATAACTATATCCGTCATCGTCTGATTATCGCGACACACACTGGGGGATGCTTTGTAAAGAGGTCGCCACACTTAACAGGTTAAAGCGAAATTGTAGAATCATCATTAAACCTAGCTACTCGACAAGAATCCACAAGGACATATCAAAATAATCTTCGAGCAGAGAGTATTAATGTTTCTTCCAGTGTACAAGCTTGCACTTACAAATAATTTATTTCTTCAGACGCTGTACACTTAACGATTCTGTACGAAAAACTTCGTACACTTCACGATTCTCTATGAAAACATTCATGCATATTATGATTTTCTTTGAAAAATTTCATACAAATCACGATTCTTTACGAAAGAATTCACACATATCAGCATTCTTTACAAAAATATTCACCCACGTTACGATTCTCTACGAAAGATTTCGCATGCATTTGAATTCTTCACAGAAAAGTTCATTGCCCTATCAGCTGTTTACGGGAACGGCATACTACACAGGTTATAAATGTTTCTGATTCAATGTTTTCAGTCACATGCGCTAAAAACCATATAATTTTCATATCATAATTTCACGTGAGCATTACCGTGCAGCTAGTGACGTTACCTACCGTGTTGCCTCGATTGCCTGCTTTCAGACGTAAAATACCCCGTTTTTTGACGATTTATAACTCATAAATAAAGCGTCAAACGCAATATTGTTACTCTTGATTTTCGTCTTAGAATGTTGCATAGCGTAACCCTTTCAATTTCCTCCTAGCTTCGTCCGAACACTCTGTATATTTTGTCCAGCGAGAACTGGAATTGTTTTTATTTCGTGCCATTGAACGAAGAACTTAATACTAGAACTACCAGAGCAGTCAAAATGACCAATTGATGATTACTCATAACAATTTTATAAATTCATTGTAATTAATGCTTCCAGAATTTACTATGATTTTCTGCAGAGGGTATAAATAAAGATTTGTGTTCTATGTATTTAGTATTTTTTCATGCGATTCTCATTTTGATCTCTTCCATGCAAATAAGTATACTTAAATTGTCGGTAGTTCTAGTGTTAAACAGTTTTTCGTTCGTTAGTTTATCCCACTCTACTCAAAACACTCTATGAATTTATAACTTTACAGAATAACTCTTTGTTGCCTTAAATGTCGATGAGACTAAGTTTATGTACTCAATATATTTTTGAATGTAACTTACTGTAAGATTACAGTCCTTGCACAATTAGCATGATTTTTATGAATAAAACATGAGGGTTTAATGTATATTCAATAAACTACCAAAAAGAAATCTTTTATTTTTCTTGAAATATGTTTTTAGATAACTATCTATCAAAATAATTTCTACTCAAATAGGTAAAATCATCGCTTATTTATCGATCAGATCTTTGTGAATGATATACATTATGCACAGTAGCGAGCAAAAGTTTAAGACGAGAAGACAATGCAGAACATAGTTTGATGGTCTGCAGATATTGTCTGTACATTCATTTTTATTGCTATTATGGTAGAACACTATTTATTGATCAGCACAGAATGCAAATTTAGCTTATCATGCTATTCCTTATAAATTAGTGAGTTTAATTTCGTTGACTATTTGGTCTTAAGTGTTAAATCTTCAATCTATATTATAAACCATAAATTTTGACGGGTGAAAAGCTTTCAGGCCTCTTTTGCATTGTGAAACGACAGATGTAATGATCTACAACTTTTATAAAAGAAGTATAAAATTCGATGACTAAAGAAATCGTTTTTGAAAAAATTGAGGTTGATATTTATTGATTTCGATAGCCGCGAGAAAAATCTACGTTATAGAGGTTTAACATTTCCTTTAATCGTCGACTTTCAGTATGCACCAGAATATTTCGTATAGGGATTTCCTGTTAACGTGCACGGACATACGTTTGAAGTATACACGTGTATAGGTGTGCGAGCGTGAAGATATTTGCTCTCGCTGCTATCCACATAGCTGGTAGCTGTGTACTTGCAGAATTGGACATCCGCAAAGATCAGTTTATCTAATTAGATTTAGCGCGAGCGCCGCTGCGCTTCGTCACCGCTGATCCTCGTTATCCCGTCCAATAATTGGCGCCCTTCCAGGAGAGCACCGGCACGGATTTCCCGATTTATTGAAGCGCGTCTGTCTGCCGCTCCTGGAATTCGATTACATCGTGAGGGGGAGTAACTTTGAAGGCTATTAGTTTGCCACCAGAAAATTGACAAGCTACGAATCCAACAAAATCCGACGATCGTTCTTTTTTGCATGTTCGAACGGAACAGGGTTCATTGACGTTCTGCCTGGTTTAACATCACCAGTGTACAGATTCATCTAACAGAGAGAGCTCGTAAAAGTTTATTGTTCGCTTCAATTGATTCATAACGATTTTAAAATTGGATAAAGCGAGCGAGACTGGTTTGGTTGTTGGATTACAAAACATTATTTTGGCGGATAACTAAATGAAATGGAAGATGAGAAAAAATAATTGAGAAAAGAGTGCAGTTAAAAATATCTTAACACTTAGCCAACTAAACGGGAAGATCTTGCATTTTTTCCTCGACAAAGCACTGCCGTTGATTCCATTTATTTTTATTATTAGTTAATTTTGAACTAGTGTTGAATTGATTAAAAATTGTACTTTGGAAAGGCAGAAAATGCATTTGATGAACTGTGAACGACACCAATTCAAGACTAGTTAATAACAGGAATAAATAGAATCAGTGCTTTGATGAGGAAAAAGTGAGACATCTCCCCATTCGGTTGGCTAAGTGTTAAAAGTTAAAATGAAAAATAAGTAATGCATAGATTAGGTAAATAATTTAAAAATGTAGATATAAAAGATTGAAAAATTTTCTAGTAAATATATATTAATATATTAACATTTTTAATAATAGCACCTATTATGTGAGGGTTTATAAAGCCTTTCGTTTAATTTATTACGTTGTCAAAAGGAAGATTGGAAAATACCCGTATTTATTTCGGTTTTCGATAATACATCGATTTCGGTATTCATCTCTTTCAATATAGATTCGCTGGCGTAATACCGCTATTAAAATTATACCGGTTTTAAATCCCTGAAATTAAAAATATTTAATATGCGCTTTCGTTGTTGCTTTTATAAATTTTATCTTTATACGATGTAGCTAGATTTCTATGGCTACATTTCCATTATATTAACAAAACGATGTACCACAATCTGTATACAACTTGAATGAGCATTTTTTATGTTCCAATCAAAGGGTTAATTCAACGTGGATTAACGTAGTATTATATGTACATTGCATTCAAGAATTAAGCTTTCTTTTTACCTTTCCTTTTTTAATTATTAGATCATACCATAAATAATGCATGCTTTAAAAAAATTAATAAACAAATAGTAGATATTTATACTAAGAAAAAAAGAAAGTGTTTACGACATTCCGAATTATAAATAATTTTCTATATTTTATCATTTTCAACGAAAACTAGTGACATTATTTATGAGATAATCTAATACTCGAAATGACCCTCCTTTTACACGATTTTACCATTTTCTAATGGTTAAACTCTAATAATCAAATAAAATGCTTCGAGGAATGTATTAAATTATTTATGTATTAAATTAAAATTAAATTACTTTTTCTATACTTTGCATTCTTTAAAACAAGTTTCATACATTTTTGTCAATTAATGTTTGCATGATTTGTTTTACAATATTTTCATTTACTCTGATATACTTTTACCGAGTAAAAGAAAAGTCAGGAGTATTTTGTCCATAAAATATTACGTTAATATTACGTTAACAGTATCTATATAATTCTTAATCTTTAATGTATTCGTAAAAGGTATTTAAGAAATGAGTAGGTATTAATGTAAAAATGTATGTTCTATAATTTATCAAAACTATATAAAGTAGTTCTTTAAAGTATAGAACGAGAAAAAAGTTAACATACTTTAGTATCTCGAAATATCCTAGAAAAATTGTTATTTTCTTCTTTTTTTTTTGTCGTATCGATATCTTGGTAAATAGCGGCAATTTTCCGGTGCTGTTACTTCCTAAGATTAGATTTTATACCATAATTTTGTATCCTTAACGAATTTCAGGGTGTTTCTGATGTGGTCCTATAATATTAATGCTGTGTCTGTTTTTATTCCGTAATTTTGATTTTAAATTGGTAGTACCACTTGAAATGCGATTAGGATAAATGAAGTAAACTGTTTTTAGACGTCTGTGAAACCTTTAGAACTTCCTGTCTTCGCTTTAAAAATAAGGAACGCATGCAACCTTGAATGTTTTATCATATTCTAAAGAATGAAAAAGATGCGAGATAAGATATTTTAACACAGGAGAACAAAACGAAGCTTAAACTGACAAATTTTATGCTGTTAGTATAAACCTTACTTAAAGTAATTTTTAGTCATTGACAAATGATTCGACCCTCTCAACTTCCTGTCTGATAGCTTTCGTTTTTCATCCGAGAAATCCTATGGTTTTGAAGGAAGTTCCGTTTGGGAGGTGGTGGTACGGCTCAAACGAGGGAAGGTGCATTTCCGGAACGCAAACTTCTGCAGGACTCGTGAAGTGGAAAGACCTTATTACGATAAATCAAATTTATCGAGCCTTCTGCCCAAGCAGTAGCACGACTCCTCATATTTGACTTGCGAAATCCGCATCGACCCGAGCCTGACTCAGCGGTCAACGACGTTTATACTTATGCATCTTCTCGTTGCAGTTCTTTTTTATGTAGGTCTAATTAGTATTTTAATTCTTTTCAAAATAATTATACTGGCCTCGTGTGTGACTCTTAATTACTCCTCAGATGGTAACTCCTCAAGTAAAATTTATTTATAACAATAACCTCATCCCTGGGGACTGATAGTGAACTTTTCGTTTAGACAGTGCTGGTCCGTGGGACAGACAGTGGAGTTTTCGTTTGGACGGTATTAAAGTTAAAAAATAAATGTAGTAATTTTAATGATATTTATTGAAACACTCTAAACAAAAATATGGTTTGGTTTTGCATATATTGGGTTGTCCGAAAACTTCGTGCCGATTTTGAAGGAAGATTGAATCACAGGGGATTTAAATTTTAGCATACATTTATTAATTTATATAGGTTCCGTTCCTTTGTACAACCTTTCTCCATCTTTTAGGTAACTTGAAAATTCTGTCCTTCCAGAATCTCTCAGGTTTTTCAGCGAGAAACTTTTCTATGTGATTTTTTATCTTGTCGAAGGAGTTAAAGTTTTTTCCATTAAGGGAATTTTGTAATGATCGAAAAAGGTACCATAAACAACGCGTATCTTGTTTGCTGCTTTTGTGGAATTTTTGCCTTTCCGGTGAAAGAAAAGTATCAAATGCCTGAAATTCACTTTGTTTTCTTCCACATTTAAAGGCGTATAAAACAGACAAAAATTAACGTATCGTACCCAAGTTTTGTTTCAAATATGCCTGAAGTATTGTCTTTTACTATATGTACACATATTATTTGTTCTCAATTATTCTAATATATTTCGACCTGTCCTTATGTCACCTATCTAAAATCGGCACGAACTTTCCGGACAACCCAGTATTACAAAACGCGACGACCATCATTAGAGCGATCTCAAATGTCGCCCAAGTGCTCGCTCGCTGCCGGCTGAACAGAAAGGACAGCAATATCAGCGCCGGGCTCAACGTGTTAATTTCCCGTGCGATTGCGTTCGGTCGGCGTATCGTTCTTTTATTACGGAAGAAGAACGTGGGACAGAAAATCAACCGACTCGCAACCGATCCTGCGTGTTCGAATTTCTCGGGCCGCGAGAGGGTGTACGAGTTGTGCCGGAAATTTGATTTCATACCGGCAAAGCTGGGAATTCGATTTATTGAAAGGTCGTTCGCGGACTCACGATACGCGTTGCTATCAGTACGCCAGATATTCGAATAGTTGCGATCGTTGCTCGGCTCGTAGCCACCCTCGTAGCGGCGTCATCGAATTAGGTAGCTTGGTGAACGGCGCTAATGTGAAAATTACGAACACGGAATTCACGCTGGTTTATATAAGTTGAATGTATAGGAGCGGACAAAAGTTTAAGACCAAAGAGTCAACGAAATTAAACTAACTAATTTATAAGGAATAGCATGATAAACGAGATTTGCATCCTGTGCTAATCAACGAAATAGTGTTCTACCATGATAATAATAAAAATGAGTATACAAATAATATCTACAGACCATTAAGGTACCTTTTACATTGTCTTCTCGTCTTAAACTTTTGTCCGCTACTGTACACTAACAGCGCAAAGGAAGGTCGAACATTTATGCATGTACCAAAAGATGCTAACGCATCTTCGTGTATTTCTTGTTTTATACAGCACAGTAGGTGGAACCACCCTTTTCCGAACTCCCATTATACGAATATTGTAGCCAAATATTCTACTATTCGAACAAAGTATCATCTGATAATTGATTATTTTCTTTTATAAAATAATAAAATTTAATAGTGAAGGGGGAATAAAATGAGGTTTAGCATAAGAAAACGTAATTATTCTATTATTCGAAGATTTGTTTATCTGAACATATTCATCTACGTGTCAGTTTATATATGGGAGGTCCTACTGTAGTTACAAGAAGCATAAGCATTGTATCTACTTTAGCACTTATGTATACTAGTTAATTAGGTTTAAGTATATTAAATTTCCCATCATTTAACTTTCCATGAAAAAAGTGACGAGGCGATTGCATGGTTACAAAAAATATCTGTACATGGGTGCACATACATATTTTGAAATGCTCATATTCTTAATCAAATTTATTCCTACGATGTTAAATGTATAAGATGATTAAAAAATTACTCCCTTGTGCTCTATATACACGCAAACTTTCATTGAAATCAGAATTTTAAGATTAGGTGAATTTCCTTTATAGTTACCGTAACCAGCAAGATTCTGTGACCACTTAGTAGCATACCTCGTTGTAGGTACTCATAAAATAATACTGTGAAACAATATTTGCGGCCCTAACTTCCGTTATCAGCCGTCAACCGTGGCGTTACAATTTTATGAAACCACGTTCTCAAAAATAACTTCTCCAAGCGTTCGTAGACGTCGTGAACCCAATCCCCATAACAGATCTGGGCAATCCTCGTGGGGTTGGCGAGGTGCGAGATTCTGAAATGTGGATTAAATCGAGCGTTATGCTGCAGTGTATACTGGCGGACGGAACCCGGGCACGGAATACGAAACGAGATAAACTGTCGTGAGGTCGGCTGAGGTATGAGCGCGGGCCAAGTCATGCGCGGCTCATATCTTTTCGGGACTCCACCCGGTTTTGGTGGCGGAAAGGTATCCCTGATGCTACACACCGAAGATCCAGAGCGTCACTTTGCCGCGGCCAAATCTGTTTAGCGCGTGTCACGAATTCAAATGAATCGTTCGATAGTTGCCACGTGCCATTCCGCTTCGAGGAACACTTTAAACTGGTGTTTCGTACACATACGCTGCGATTTGTAAGTATTAGAACAGTGAATGCTGGATCTTACTTAAGAACCTTGATCTTAATATTTGGCCAACCGAATGGGGAGATTTTTCCTCTGCCATTGATTCTATTAGGTCGAGTCATAAGTAACTTCCGTCTTTTTATCAGACATTTATTTTCTATCATTAAATATCAAAATTATATTAATTTATTATCTATTCACCACTATTATATGTAACCTTCTCCCATCTTTCTGGCAGTTTATCAATTCCTTCCTTGTAAAATGTGATTGGTTTGGATTGGAAGAAATTTTTGACAGCCTACCTGACTTGCTCTTCAGAATTGAAGGTTTTTCCATTCAAGAAGTTTTATAAAGAACAGAAAATGTGGTAATCTGTTGGGGCAAGATCCGGGGAGTAAGGTGGATGTGGTAAAACAGACCATCCAAGCTAAAGAATTTTTTCTTGAGTCACCCTTGCTGTATGTGGTCGCGCATTGTCGTGCAAAAGAATGACGTTTTTACGATTGACGAGTGCAGGACGCTTTTCATGGAGATTCTCTTGCACTCTTTGCAACTTCTGAACGTATCTATCTGCAATAATCGTTAAATTTGACTTCAACAACTCGTGGTGAATTATTCCTTGAGAATCCCAACATACACACAATAAAACCTTTTGCCATGGATATTTGCTTTCGGATCTGATAGGGGTGGTTGATCCTTATCAAGCCACTGTCTTTTGTGGACTATATCCTCATAGGTAACCCATTTTTCATCGCCTGTTACAATCCTGTTTAAAAAAGGCTTAATTTTTACCCGTGAGAGCAGACTTGTGGCGATTGAGACGCACAAGAATTTACAATTTTTATTGCTAATTTCCAATCCACCTATTACGTTCAAATTCTTAAACGAGTATACATACAGTTCTAAAAATGTTCGGTTATCTTACGTATCAAGTGAATTCCTCTAAAATTAAAGGTTTCCAAGTAAAACATTGACACTGAATTTATTTTTAATGAATATTTAGTTCTCCTACGTTGTATAATAATTACGTAATCTTTTTAATTGCTTATTTGCGAACCTATATGTTTACACAAAATTTGCTTAATATGTAATGTGACTGGCCACTTTGGAACCAACTATACGTATTTGGAACGACATTGCATTATAAAGAAACTGCAGGGCTTCATTTAGAAAAATTAACTCCAAATTTTTAATCATTTGCATGGTTTAGGTTACTTGTATATCGAACGATTTTTGTTATCGATCTTTGTTAAAACCTTTTGTTAGCATTTTCAGCTCTGTATGTATTATAATATTTTAACGTTCTGAATTGAAACATCAACTGTAAAGTTATACAATAGAATTTATACTCGATTAGTGTTAGTTTACAACCTATTACGACGTTAACATATTCTTGCTACTTCTTCAAGGTAAATCTTTACACAATTTAGGTTTTTAGTGAGTGCGAAGGAATGTCATTCGATTGAAAACGGTTTTAATAAGGTTAATGTTAACCAGATAATCAGAGTAAATGATGTTAGCAGTAATTGCTACGTAATGCACAATACCTTAATGAATATAATAAACACCCGTTAGACATTTGCGTATAGGTACCATTAATGTAAATTTCCGCGAGAAAGCATTTCTCTGCTTTAACCATTTGTTAATTTAACAGTCCATTAAGTTAGATGTTCGCTAAGGTGAAATTAAAGTAAAATTTAATAAAATTTGGAAATTCAATTCTTGGTTGCATTACATACAAATCACAAGTTAAATTTAGAAATTTGTAAAATAAAATACAAGTATCTTTATTATACTTGTATCGCAAATCGTGTATATTATCGGAATTTAAAGCTTTTTGGTCTACTTCTTTATATTCGATCTAACCTGAATTGTATTTATCTTAGAAGCATCTTCAACCCTTAGTTGGCTCCGCTGCGGAGACATTCTGTATTTAATATAATTACATTCCAGATGCTTTGTCATTAAGTTATTTTCCAATCTATTTTTATAGTTAAAGACATGGAAAAATGTTACATTAAGAATGTGAAACTGAGCGATGATAAAGACGTGTCTTCTACGTAGAAATTAGAATTGTTTGAAAAAGGAACTGTTGCATATGAAGAAAAGAAACGTACAGGGCGCTAAGGGTTAATATCATATCTTTCGATTTTTATTTTGTTCTCTTCTAAAACAACGTTTCCTTCGAATTATAAACTCACGTATCAGCGCATTTATTATTAAATCATATTTCCCTTTAGATTAAACTTAAAAGGTAATTTCAACGTGTCAACAGTAAACTAGAACACCACAGCTAACGCAATATTTGCGAATTATCATATTTAGAAGTATTACGTTCGCGTGAAACTCGTTGGAGCGAAAGAAATAGGAAGGAATACGTGTTATTTAACAATAAACGTGTTCCGGGTAGAAAATTCAAAGAAACCCGATAATACACCCCCGTGTCTGGCAGCGGAATCGAGGGAAAAAACGTTAATGAAAGAAAACACGAATGAGAAAGGACCGAACGAACGTTTTATTATGTCGTGCAGAAAATGCGCAACGGTGGGAAAAGCAAAAGGTAAAATGAAGGGTATACAAAGAGCACGGCAGAGAAGTAGACGGAAGAAGAGACAAAATAAAGAAGGAACAGGAAGAGAGAAACGGAACAGGGGAAGGATGTAAAAAAGCTAGAGAGGAAGGGGAAACGGAAAGGGGATTGCAAAAGAAGAGGACCTGCTCCAAGAAGGTTATATCGCGCGTAGGATTAAACTTATACGAGCAGCTGTTGTTTCGTGGACGTATTTCAGCTAACATCGGCGTCCTATCCACGGTTCTGCCTGATATCTGTTGCCCGAAACTTTTCGCCGATATCTCCGCGTGAAATGTCACGTTAGACAGCGATGTCGCGACAACCAGAGATTGCTCTCGGATACGAAACGGAAGATGACGTTCCACGTAATCCCGGGGCGTAATTTCGCGCTGTCGACGAGGGAAGATGTTGCCGCCGGCAACCGATGTATGTATACGTACACTACCGATCAAAAGGTCGGTCCTGCCTCCTGATTCGTACCACTACCGAATTCTTCGAAGAAGCGATGTTGAGGCACACAGTGCTCAAATACAGTCGTCGCCTTTTTCGCGGTTTATGACATGGACGCGAAACGAAGGCTATTTTTGAGTTTAGGATTTTGCCTTACGAGTCGTATATAGTTAAAAAATTAGTCTATGTCCTGGCAAGAGAAAGTGCTGTTTATAACTTGGAGTTTTTAGTACTTCACTTTTTTTCGTGCTCAACGGAACAACACCCGATTTTTAGTCAGAAGAAGCATACACAATCAAGTGAGAAATTATTATAGAAAAGGTTGCAGAATATGGAAAATGAATAATATTTTGGAGATATTCATGTATTAACACTAAACGTACCAAGCGGGGTCATATGACCTCTTTCAAAATTTACTTTATAAATGGTACATTCATCGTTATTTTTTTCGCTCAACTGACTTTCTGTAAATTCTTATATTATCTGATTATTCAATTTCTCGTTTTCTTTTAGCTTATTTTTTACCGAAAAATATTCTTTGCATACCTTATGTATTACGAGGGGTCATTTGACTCATTATGAAATTTACGTATTTTTCTGCAATTCTTCAACTGAAACCTTACTGATGATACACTTTTCAAATTATAGTTTCATTTATCTGAATCTAATATGTGTGTTTGGTTTCGGCGGGAGCACTTGAACGATCCGATCCTCGAGTCCATACAATGTAACGTATAAACAGGAAGAACTCTTATCGGAAATTCACAAACAACACTCCTTCAAATGAGTTCTCTATAGCTGAACGAAATAGAAATGCAGTTCTATATTAACACTTTGCCGTCTGCACTGTTTGTGAATATTTCTTCGCTTGATGCCGGCAGATCTAATTGTGTTACTTCGCTTGTCGCCTGCTGTTTTTGAGGTTATTGGGAGATGATAAATTTCAAGTTTTACTAATCTCATCGATAATTCTCATGAGTTTTCAATCAGAATTCAATTCAAAAAATGTACATATGTAAATAAATATAAAATTTCTGTTTTATATATTTCTGTATTTACATTTTATTTGGTGCTTACTTAGTATTTCTCTTTTAAATGATACAAAGCAAAACAATCACCAACATGTAATGCAACTCCACACGACTTGCATATCAAATTTATTGTCTTTCTTTTCTTGTTTTTGGTACTTAGAAACATTCGAGCCCAAACATTCTGCGTTCACACGACAATCGCCCAACTCAAACACTCTTCAGACTTTCCAAAACTCGCATCCACTCGATCGCATTCCTACAGTACTTATAAAAAAAAAACACTTGCTGTCGTAAATTACTTATTCCACTTAATTAAGTAGCAACAAAACCCCACAGATCATCAACGGAATGCAAACAATACTAAAGTGCTATCGCCGGCCACTTCTTCGCGCACGACACCGCTGTGGTATAGCCGGACGGCATAGTGTTAAAAGTCAGAGAGTAAAGATCAGATCCTATTAAAATGTTGTGAATTATCTCCTTCAATAAATTAAGAATTTCTTTATAAATCAACGTTTATTTCATAAGGGCTCAAATGACCCCTTATGGTAAGAATAGGTACGTGTAAAGTACTGGGACATTTAGCATTAAATAAAAATAAAACCACACAAACAAACTGTTGCGACCTTCCTACAGGAAGGTCGAGTTCTGGAAGAATACTAGGAAGAATACGAGTTCTGACCTGTCCTTTCCTATCCCTGTGTCTGAGGCAGGGGCCTGCTAGGTAAGCCTTACTGATGAGTCCACTATCAGGTCCCGGACGAAACACCCCTTCCCATTCCTTTTCCTTCTCTCTCGCACATCAACCCAACAGCCACAAAACGTACAAAACAACAACTACACTTACGCTACGCAAACTGCACTACCCCTTGCTCTATAGTAGTTGCAGTGGTTCTAACACTGTTATCCGCTCGATTGAGTGGGACGTTAACACATTTTCTGCTAATGTCCCATTTTTGGTTCACATCTTGGTTATTTGTCAGGTGTGAAATTAAGTCGTAAAAGACTGGGTCCACGAGAATCGAACGTTGTTGAAGGAAAAGTAAATTTGGAAGTACGCTATGACCGAATAGATTATCTCATAAAATCAATAGGCACCCAGCAAAGATGTACAGCTTGTGGGAGAAAAACCAAGAATATGCGCAAGATGTAATGTTTCGTTGCACGACAAATGTTTTGAATATTTGCATGCTCCATAAATATTATTGTTGTATTATTTTGTAGAAAACTGAATAAAAAATATATATAATTTTAATTTTGTTTTTTTAGTATACTATAGTACATTCCGCCAATGTCCAAAAAATGGGACGAGCTTTAATGTTTATATTTAAATAAGAACCAGTTGGTTAGTTAATCATTATACAGTTAATTTAATTTTGTTTTGTATTTTTGAATTGCGATGGATAATGGTTTAAAGGATAAACATTTGGCCCCACGCTATCGGTCTTCGCACACATACACGTACACACACTAAATATACAATATTAGAATTCTAACTTCCATGTCTATGCATTACCACACTATTTTTGAGCGTAATTACACTCTACTGTGTTAATCAAATTCACGACACAATTCGAGTTGACACGGTTTGCAACTTGTCAACATGTTCCGGATACAAATAATAATAAGATACATTTATAGAGTATCGTACAGCGTCACATGATTTAGAGAGACTGACATAACTGATCTCTATTAGCCAAATTATGAATTGTGCGTTATGTACTTTCTTGTTGGACGCGAATAATTGATCAGATCGTTGAATTACTGTTTGAATCACCAAATCCAACTGTAAACATACCGTTTAACTATTTGATGTGCGACTGTTGGTAAGAGAAAGGAGTGAGAAGGAAAAGGAATGGGAAAGCGGTGTTTCGTCCAGGGCCTGCTAGTGGACTCATCAGTAAGGCTTAACTAGCAGGCCCGTGCCTTAGACATAGGCATAGGAAGGGACAAGTCGGATCTCGTGTGTATAGAGAGCTTGGCGGACTCTAGCACTTGCAAGAATGGTAGTCGGTAGATTCCTCTTAATGGTTAGGGCAAGAAGGTCGCCACAAAAGTATTTGCCAAACATGCGTTCTGAAGTTTTTTGTTAATTTATACTTGCATGTCTCGAAAGTGTCAATTGATGTATCGTTCCACCATTGTTATGAGAGAAACTTATGGTGTGCCAGGATAATACCATTAACTTTTACCGGCAACCCCATCACAAGATTTCTTCCACTACTTTTAAATTAGATTGAATTCAAGAAATTTTTGTAATAGGAACAGTAATTTATAATAGTAGCTAGCGCGCCACAAAATAGAAAAAAGTCACCTCGCGTTAACGCGATTGCAGTAGTTTATATCATTTTGTCCAAGAATAAATTTCGCGTGTGAAATCGAGAGGTGCTAGAACAATCATGTCAAAAACCTTTCAACATAACTTAACGTTTAATTAGGGTTACTTTAAGAACATCAGAGAATAGGATAATTCTAAATTTTATTTGAGATACTTATTTGGGGTGTTAATTTTGGATGCAGAAGAACAAAAGGAAGTGAAAATAGTTTAGGATTTTTAAATTTCTCTTTGAACACGTTAAACCGGTAGAAGAGAAGCAGCTTTTGAAACTCAAGAATTTATGAATTCAAATTGATCCATATTCTCGCTACCTTTGTAAATAGTCGGTAAATTACTCCTAATGGCGAGGACAGGAAAGTTGCCACAGATGTAATTTACAGTTAGCGATTGTATTTGGACGAAATAAGAATTGTAATACTTAAACGTGTTTGATTAATTTCTCAAATCCTTGGGCGTTGAAATTTTCTGTAAACGCGTGAAAATCCGTGGTGTGAAAATCAGAATGTTATGTCATCAAAATTTTCACTGACCATTCTTACCCCCGTCGCCCGCCTTGCCTTGGATCTACGCATAGTAACTCGCTTTACGCTCGAATTTGAACTCTCCAGAAAATTATGCGGTAGCGCCGACCAAGCTAATCCCACCGTATAATTAACCACTAACAACCGTCCTGGGTTCTCGTACCAACCTACGCCATAACTCATGGCTAAGCTACCTACCACCACCGGAATCTATGTATACAGTTTTACGCATACCAACACGTATAATTTTGTCAGCCACTTTTACAATAATAAAAAACAGAGTAATTACAATTGTTCTGAATTATTACTGCTCGCTTATGATATTTCTTAGCTGAGAACTAGACTAACTTAATTTCTATTTTTTTCAAAACTGTATTATATATACAGTAGAACCTCTCATAGATGAACTAATAGAGAGACAAAACTGTTCAGATAAAAGAATTTTCAAATAATACAAATTGAACATGAACAATCACATTTTCTTCTACCAAATTTTATTTATTTGAATGAATATTAAAAAGGTTAATAGTTTGTTTAAATATTTATGCATCCCATATCTCTTTCAGTGTTAAATTCTATGATTTTTTAAGATGAAATATTATTAAATGATCCACTGCTCAGGTAATAGAACATTTGGGTGCGAGATTCAGATGATGACTGGGTTCGTATAAAAGGAGTTCTGCTGTACTATCTTACTAAGTAAAAAAAGAGTACCAAAGCAGTGTACACGTTATGGACCATGTGGTACGTTAGCAACGAAACGCTACATAACTATCTCGGTATCCCCTTTGTCGCTGACACCATCCACGAAAGAAGTAGAAGACACTTCACCAAATTAAGTGAACATTCAAATCCTCTAATTATACCGCTCACAAAAGAACACGATAATGGAATATTAAAAAGAAAATGGCCAATTGATCTCAAATGAGGCTTAGGAGGTCTTTTCAATGGAAAAGCCCTCATCATGCCAGAAACGGACAACGTATCAACATATCAGCCCATAGAATCTGTATTCTGATAGCTGATTTAAATAAATAAATAAAAGAAAACGTTATGGATCAAATTATTAATACAAGCATTATTTATAATGTCCGGACATTGTGAATAATAACAAACAAAATTGGACAATGTGATAAATTTGATATAGTTTATTGTAATTTATTACACTCATTGGTCAATGTGAATAATGGTAACATCTGGTAGGACGTAGTGATAATTGCGATACTTCTTCGACGATATTACACGATTCGATTCGTTGTTGTATCGTGTTTAACCCTTTCACAGTGTAATAAAATGACGAACAGCGCACGAGAAGCAGTTTAAATAGATAATTACTCTGTTGTTGTCAAAACCTCTAACATTTTTTTGTATTAGACAGAAAAAGTGCATAATTTCGATTGTTTCAGAACAATAAATTTGATTAAGTATGTTATTACGGCACGATTTAAGGTACGAAATTTACCCTGCTGTACTTTATGACTTACCTGAATCTGTATCGTATCAACACTAGAACTACCGATAAACGAAGTGTACTTATTTACATGAAAGAGATCGAATTAAAAATTGCATGAAAAAATATCGAATACATAGAAAACAAATCTTTATTTTTACCTTCTGCAGAAAATCATAGTGAATTTCGAAAGCTTTACCATAGTGAACTTATAAGATTGAAAATAAATAATCACCAATTGATCATTTTGACTGCTCTGGTAGTTCTAGTGTTAAACTGCGAAAGGGTTAAAGACGGTTACTAAACATTGTAGACACATGCATACGCGTTTCTTTCTTATTTCACGGAGTAAATGGACAAAAAACGGGAAACAAGAATATGTAAACGACGTAGAGAGCAAAATTGAATTTCGAAATGAATTCCATAAATAAGTACCAGATTCGGGTTACACTTCGATTAAATTCCGACTAAGTTTGAAATAAGTTTGGGTTAAGTTGGTGTTATTCTGTTAAAATTATGTTACCTAAAGAAAATGTTTTATTCTTAGTATCCGTTCAATTTGATAAGTTAGTAAATATTTATTAGATTGCCCGGTTATTTTTGACTTTACTTATAATGGCGTATAAATCACTTGATCCATAATATATACATTTCAATTTCAAATGAAAAAACGTAATTGAGTTAGATACAGATTTATAATGGATGCCAAATTTTTTATTATGCCATAAAGCAAATAGAAAATAAACAGCTTTCAAATATGAATGTTTTTTACTTGAGAGAATATAATATTTTTAATAAGAAAAGAGCAGTATAAAAGTAAATTAAACGTTCTTAGATACAACCGTTTAAATATGTACATACGTAACCTAGTTTATATTTAGTTAATTCAAATAATCGAAGTTCTGCCGTACCATTAAATGATCCTAATTAATCAATGCATCAAATGTTAAAAATTAAGTGGCCTTAAGTTAACTTTCTTAAATTTAGATATAAATATTTGTGCTCGTATTTACAGTAAAGGACAAAAGTTTAAGACGAGAGGATAATGTAGAACATACTTTGATGGTCTGCAGATGTTACCTGTACATTCATTTTTATTATTATACAGAATGCAAATTTTGTTTATCATGCTGCTTCTTATAAATTAGTTAGTTTAATTTCGTTGACTCTTTGGTCTTAAACTTTTGTCCGCCACTGTAGATGTTTGAGCAAAACTATTTCTGCAATCTTTATTTGTGTCTACTTTTTTACTCATTGAAAGTACAATCTAGAAACGAAGATCAAACCACTACGAGTTTTACTCTCTGAAGTCGTAAGACGACAAAATTAATTCTATTTATAGTAGCATAATTTTTCTCATCAGAAGTTGCTTGCCCCAGCTTTGCAAATGTATAATTAAAGATCTTAATCCTATTATCTTCTATTTAAAACATTAGTACCGCTAATCTTAGCTTTACGTCGTCGCGGCTTTTATTTTAGAATACAATGTACTTACCTGAATGTCCTCGCTTGGAACAGCTTTACATTGTCGTTGGTGCGCGACTGTCACTCTGTTGTTTTTACGATACGGTTCTTCACCCCTTGGGTACACTAGCCCCAACGTGTTCTTTAAAAACAACTTCCCTTGCACACGGTCTTTTCAATAGTTACTGCTTGGTAACTTCCTCTTTCCCGAGTGGACCCTTCGCGAAAGCATGTCACTTCATCGTGCCACGTCCCCTAGGAAAAGACCAGGCATTTTCATTTACACACCCTTTAATCTATACTTCTTACAGCTACGTGGAAAAATCAGAATAACTATGTTCCATACAGTACACGAGATGGTTCCTGGTGAAAAAGTTAAGAAACATAGAATAAAATTTTTGTTCTCCATATTTTTTTATTTTTGTTCATAGTTGTTTGATAAAGCGTTAAACAGAATAGTTATATAACATGATGAAGTTTAACGCCTTAAATCTGAGGCACACCGTATTTTTACTAAATATTAACGCCATATCGTAACAATTATTAGCAAGAATTAAAGATGAAATCTATAAATATAAAACGACATGTCCTGACTGACTGACTGATTCATCATCGCAGAGCCTAAACTACTGAAACTAGAAACATGAAATTTGGACAATGGGTTTCTTTTATGACATAGGCACCCACTGAGGAAGGATTTCTCATATTCCACCCCTAAGGGGGTTAAATAGGGGTTGAAATGTTGTTTGAAAATCCGTCGATTTTGAAGCAAGCACTATGAAAACTGGTATTTAGCTTTTTGGTTAGAAATAAAGAAATACGCGTTTCAACGTTTTTGGAAGATCAGCTCCCAAGGGGGTAAAATAAGGGATGAAAGTTTGTTTTAAAATCCGCTGATTTAGAAGCAAGCACTATAAAAAACAAAACGCAAGCGACAACTAGTTTTATTATAAAGTATCGACTGTTTTAGCAGGGAAAATATTTTTGATATTCGATGACCGATGAAATTTTCATTGAAAGCTATTTTAGTTTCAAGTTAATTTAGAATGAGACCCGATGTATTTATGACAGTTACTGCCCTACATCTTTTTCTTATTTTTGGTGGCTACGAAAAATCTTATCGTCCGTATTAATTGAAGATGTCGATAAATTTAACGGATTATCCCATGAAATTCGTGATTTTGCTGACTCGGCTCCAGATAGCGAGGGTGAAAAAGACTTTGAAGAAATACTACCATTACGTTGCCACAAAGGAAACGTTTCACTCGCCATCGATCGCGGTTATTGCGAGTCCGCAGTCAGTTTACGTTAACGGCGTGGTCATTATCTCATGAAAGTTTTTTCTATTTTCTTTCTTTTTTCTTATATTTCACTTTTTATTACAGAAAACAATCAACCGTACATTCAGTATTTTAAACGAATACAACGTTTTAAGTGTTGTAATACTGATAAATAATATTCTTACCTTTGAAATACAGTTTTATTGATATTTCATATTGTAACAATATACTAGCGATTATGTTATTACAAGTTATATGTCGTATAATTTTATTAGTTGTTATTATATCATATGCTATAACAATTATATCACGAGAAATGCATATTGCAATATTTATAACGATTCTATTACATATTGCTACATTCATAATTTAATAAACAAAATTAGAAAGCTTGAAATCTACGTAGAGATTTCTTTCTCTCTCTAAATATTATAACTTCTGCTTTGTTTTGAATATTTTCTATATTTTTGCATTTCATATGCATGTTGTACCTTTTAGCATGTCTAAATTTGTCATAAATGCATAATAAATCCGTACTCTATTGATTACAATAAAACGTCGATTTTCCGAATTAATTGAGAGACAGATCCATTCGGATAAATAGTTCTTCGAAATTTTTTATTATAGCATAAAACAGACAGAAATTAAACAATTTTTAAATACGGATGTTCTTTAGGTGAAATAATAAAAACATAATTAAGAGAAATGCATGTTACGTTTACGATAATTTGTAGAAAATGTGGCTTGTACTTCAACATGGAACAGCATTTGCAAAAAACTGAATCTGGTATATATACACTATACGAAAGTCGGTTCACCAAATTTTACAGCAGGTAAATTCGATTGACCCTCTACCGAGGCGTCATAGATTCAATGTTCGCCTTCGATCAAAAAGTTTATTTTCTCTGGAACGACAATAATCGGATTTCCCCAGCGTACGACGTAAATTCCGTTTTCTATAGACGGATAACAAACGAGTGACAGCGGAGATTGCTTATCCTGGGGGAATAAAGCTAAACCAATTATTGCCACCGGTACTCTGGCAGTGCTGAGAAATTGCACTGCATTTCTTTATTAATCAATAAAATGTGTATTCTCTGAAAACGTTTCGTTAATAATACGATTTATAAATGAGGTTGTCTATCAAAATATTGTATCCCTTATTGAACATTTTATTACCACTGGAAGTAATCTTGTTTCTTTAACATTGCAACTACCAAGACCGGTCAAAATAACCAATTTGTATTTTTTCATGAAAACTTGGTAAATTTATTGTGATACTTACACCTTTGGAAATTTACTACAACTTTTACCGTAATCATTACGGTTTATTTCCCTAGTATTAGCTATTTTTCTAATATAATTTTCAATTTGATTTTTTAATCAAAAATAATAAATCTTTTTGTACCACACTAGACTTCTTTGCGAACAATACTAATTTGTTTAGAAACTCTGTATATAAAATTGTGTAAACAGACGCCTCACCAATTACTGTCGTTTTATGCGACATATATTTCTGTATACCCTATAACGTACTTTGATCCTCTGTTGTATACTAATGGGGATTTACCCCATTTAATGATTTAAATAAACAAATTAAATTAAATTAAATTAAATAAGTGTATCCTAACTTTCGGTAATTATAGTGTTAAAGTAGCGTGAATGAAACATCATTCAAAAAATTACGTTTTTGGTAGCCATAAATGGACTTAAGCCATTGTCCAAATTTTTATTTTAAGCTAAGCAATACGTTTCACTTTGCATCGACTAATTTAAATTAACGTGTCTTGTATGCGTCTTAACAACACGTGTAACCCAATTTACATCTTCCCTTATCCATCCTCTACAACATCTTCCTCCCTTACATTTCTAGCCTCTGACCTACCATATGAATTTGCACCACATCTTTCCATTTTCAAGGTCCTAAATCGTAAAGGATTAAAAAGCAGGAGAACTGCTCAATTTATAAAACTTAATTAACGCGATCACCCTTAAGCGCGTCGATGAAGGATTAAGTAGTTAAAAGATTAAATTAGCACGGGGATAGACGCTGACCATTCGTTGCCGCGCAGATTAAGAAGCATCTTAACCCGTTATCGAGCGAAACTGCGAATTACTCGGCCGAATGGAATAAAAGTAATACGAGCGGTGTGCGCTTATCCTCGTTTAAGAGAAGACTGCTCGTGGAGACAAAAACTTCAACGAGCCCCGGAGATCCGTCGCGTCGTCATCCCGAGGATAATGGGAGACGCGAACAGGAAAAACGTGGACGAGAAAGAAAGGTACACGTGATAGTGTAAACGAAATGAGAGAGAGGAGAGAGAGAGAGATTCAGTGTGAAACACAAGGGGAATATAAGGTAAAGAACACGAATTCAAGTGAAAGAGAAACAAGTAACAATGGAGGTGAGAGGGGTAAAAATGAAACGGAAAAATAAATGTAAGGGAAAGGTAGAGAAATTAAAAGAAAGTGTAAGCTTGAATTCGACGGGAAAGAGGGAAAGACAAAGAACATGCTCAGTTATACAGGTGTACTTGTGAAAAGCGTTGGAGATGCAATTGAGCAATCATGCCGCGGTGTTTTATGATTACAGTAATAATTACAACTGCATTGTGACACGCAAAAGTCATATGATGATAATGCTATAGAAGGCTCGTATCAATATAATTAGTCGCTTTTCTGACAAATTTCGGTCCATGCACTTACAGGTATAATCGTCTTTTGGATTACACGGATTTTCTTTCAATTTCGGATTACACACTTTCACTTTTCTAGTCCTTAAAACTACAATACTACATATATTATCTAACTTTGCTTTGTTTCACCTATACCTGAACCCTACCATCTCATTAAATAAAATAAAATTCCTATATATATTATTATATATCTTGGCGAAAATTCTTTCGCCACGCATTTTTGTGCGACGAAAACAAAGGCTGCTGTAAACAATACCTACCGTATAATGGAGTATAGATGCAATCGCTTTTACGGACTGGTTACAAAACATTCTTGACAAAACGTTCGATGTAAACGTTTTTCACCGATGTACGTGCTTTTTCCCACGTTCGAAAACTGAAAGCTCTTTGTGCTCTGTGCCAAAGAGTTTTTAACGCTGTTCGTTTTGTCAGCATATCGTGCGCAGTACTAGGTATTTCGTTACAAAAGAATGCGTGCAGAAGACAGGGCGTCAACAAATGACTAATTTTTCATAGCACGCGTTACGCATATTTTAAATTCAAATCTGCATAAACCAACATTAAGTCTTTGTATACCGGATGATCAAGTTTGCAATTAGCGACTGTCCGGTGTATGCATCACTCGTTTATTCTTATTAAAAGTTGTATCCATTTTATTGCAGTTCATCGTGTTGATGTAAAAGCAGTAGCTTGTTAAATCTCGTGCTGCTTTCGAATAAATTTGCTAAAGGTTTTGATATTATTTTGATTAATTTAAAAACAATTTGTTTCATAACGTTCAGTTGTTAGTTAAAATGCTTAAAATTGTTTGCATGAAACCTTTTTAACTTTTGCAAACGAAAAGTCTGTTCGGAGGATTTAAATGCACGTTATCCGACCATGATACATAGTTTTCAGGTTTAATTTTTATTACAAATTTGCTGTTTTATGTTGCAGGTTGGATGACGAAAAATTGGATCTCATTAATGTAAGTAATCTAACATTAATGCATACCGATAACGAATGGATCGAGTCAGAAAGTATTGAAATATTGTTGCTATTGGCAATATTTACCTCATTTTCAATGAAAATACTCCGCTAATAAATGTACATAAATTGTAATATTGTATTGGAAATACGAAAATGTTATAAAGAAAACATATTCTGTAATTACCTTTATCTGAAAGTAAGATTAGTATCGATTTTAATTATTAGTATAAGTATTTGTATTGAATTTACAGATATATCAATTAATTTTTCGTGAAAAGTAAATTTATTTGTTTCGTTATTTGCGATAACAATTTGTCTGTTATTAAGTACGTAAATGCAGAACTATATCATTATGTTAAAAAATAAAAACGTTTTGAGGTATAAAAATGTAAATAAGGAAGCTATGATATATTTAAAAGAGCGGAGGTAATGTTGCAATGTCTGTCTAATGGTGTATTCAAATTTATATACCCTGTAATCATAGCAATTTATGTCGAGAAAAATTTCATGTTAAAAACATAGTTGTAGCAGTGGTAACAACTTCATAAACTTTGTGCCAGTTTATGATACTTTTTATCTTCGCTGTTTCTCAGCATAAATTAATATGATTTAAGGAACGTAAAGATTGTGTGTGCACATTTTCGTGCCTTACTCTGCTAATCCTTGCCATATTAATAGCTCAGTTGTTATAAATCTTATCTCATGCGAAGTGTTACGCTTTTAATACAGCAACAACTAAAACTTGGAATAGGTAGTGTCATGTGTATTTCTGTTACAGACATCTTTTTATTTTTGTTACGAAGAACATGTTTCTTCTATTTAGAATTTATATCATCCAGTCTAATATTGTTGGCCACGTGTTCGACATTACTTGCTTTCAACACCTACAATTATTCTCTTAACTTATTTTCTTAACTGTGCGAGTATAATATGCTCCCTTGAGCGAATTAGTTACATATTTTATTCTTTTTATCTTGCCTTTTCATTTTAGTGCTATTATTTATACTAAATTAATTTATTCACTGTCAACTACGAGATATCTCATAGTTTGTGCTACAAGTTTAGATCGATTGCAATTGATCACGGAATGAGTTTATAGCCTAGAAAGGACGAACGAATGTTTCATATACTTTTTTTAAAAAACAACAAATTTGAAATCACTTTTTATCATCAAAATAATGACCCATATTTTCTTTAAAATGAAATCTTGGCGTCCAGGGCAAAACCCTCTAAATTTGCCTAGCAGTGAATGGGTTAAGTACACATAGTTGAAAAATAAAAAGCTTTTGCAATAAAAGTAAATCACTTTTATGAAATAATAACCGCTTAAATTTGTTATAAAACGTCAATTTTTTGACGCCTCATATAAAATGAATAGTGTAACGTGGACATAATTTCGCAGCGATAACTGAGGGAGATCCTGGACGCCAATGGATCCTGTAATGCTCACTTTCAGTTTCGAGAGTTCAGAAAAGGGTATTTGAGCGTAAGAGTTAACCTGTACGTAGGGAGATCCGGATTGAACTCTTGGTAGTCTCAAATACGACGCTTTTTGAACTGTCTCGGTGCTATTGCGCTACTGATCATACTGCATTTTAGCATGGCCTTTTTATACGGATTTGGGTAGCTCCGGCTACCCAATCACCGTCGTTTTAGGCCTAGCGGGGTAGTTTATGGCACGGAGTACCTGGCTCCGTGCTGACCGCGACCTTCGTGGGGCGTACTTACAATAAATTCCCTTAAAAGTAACTTATATACTACGCTTAAAATTATCGCGCGCTACAATAGCAAAAAAGATTAGGCGCTGCCTTTTTTATCGTATTAACTGCACTAAAAATTACAATCTGTATGGCTACGATTTTATAAGGTTTATTCAATGTTTCAAATAAAATAGCTCAGGGTGACATTAATTGGACAGGTGTCAGTAATTGGATCCCCTACACGCGGCGCGATAGCGCTTATCTTCTTGGTTTGTACCGAGAATCAGTTCCCAGATATTTGTAATTTTTCAAATGATACCTAGAATCAAAGTATATCACTCGCATAGTTTATGTGACAAAATAAAAATAAAAATGCGACTGACATGCATTGATAAAGTTGAGCTCGCTGATCTCGAGCGAACTTCTAAACCGGTTAAAACTATAGTACAAGCGTCCCTCGGCTTTCGCACATTCTACTTTCGCACATTTTTTAAACATTTTTAAGTTTTTACGGTCGGATGTTCACTCTGAATGGACATCGTGAGTCGAGCAGGTTACTGGGCTGCCCCCTCTCAGGGGACATCAGACTTTAGCCATCAGACTACAATGTTGTTCCGATCAATACTTTAAAACACAGTTTTTGGTGCACATTTTTTTACATCCCTCTACTTTCGAACATTCAACATTCGCACACACTTTCAGGAACCAATTGTGTGCGAAAGTCGAGAGGCGCCTGCAGATCTTCTTGACGTTGAAATAGAACAGCGTGATCGCGCTGCGTGGGACTCAAACGGTTAAAGTTACGTTATTTTTAGTATACTAAAACTACGATAGTACAGTATTATCTATAAACTGACGGATTCGATGGATCGTGAACGGTGTACGCTACGTTATAATTGCGACAGCTTTTCCCCGCTTCCCGATACAGATATACGGTAGGCGGGACACTAGAAATGGAGCATGGTGGATGGACGCGTTTCTACGTCGTATCAAACGTTACCGGCGTCGTAGCAGTCTAATGCACCACGTCGCGGGCAGAGCTGTATGCGCCAAATAACCGGAAATTACCGGGCGCATTTCAATCAGAGCACCCGGCAAGCTTCGTACACGCGGGGCCATCGTTTACTCCGCATAATAGCCGGTCGTATGATAATCTCGCAAATCGAGCTAGGGAGCACCCCCTGAAAACCGATTGCTCCGTTCTCTGGCAAACCTGCACCCCTTGCCCCTCTTGACAACCCCTCGCGCGCGCGCGCGCGCGACGACGATCGATCGTCAAACACGGCGAAAAGGCATATTTGATCTGTTCGCTACATTTGTGATAGCTTCTAATGCGGACTCAACCTAGGCGAATCAAATGCCTTGGCTCGTAATGCTTCACCGTGTTTCACGCGGAATTGCTTTCACTTTTTCGTAGGATCTGTAGTACCGTAGCGTTAGAGTATTTGTAAGAATACAGTTCTAAGGACCGCAACTGGAAAAGAACGCTAAAAGTGATAGCGGGGGTCAACTAAACGAAAGTCAGGACGGAAGAAATCGTGGACGACAAACAATCCACCGATGGGTCGGTAATGTTTTAGCGAGCACAGGGTGAGAAAGAGTGCATGGCGGGAGCAGAGAAAACTAGAGGCGATTTTCTTGGGGAAAGAAGGATCAAAGTTGGAAAGAAAGTCGTGTAGAGTTGGAAAGAAAGTCGTATCGAGAGTTGAACCGAAAGTTGAGTTGAGTTGTTTATAGAGTTGCGTATTGTTGTTGGTTTATTGACACAAAATAACACAAAATGACTTCATGTATCGGATATAATTATTGAATTCTATATCCGACTGAGGATGCAATAAATTTCATTTCAATTTTTAATAAGAAAAGCTACATATGGCGGTAATTGATGGAAGAATTATTAAGTAATTGATATTACTACGTTAATGCAACTTAATTTCATTCATTTACGACGTTTAGAGTACTTAACTTTTAACTGATAATTTTTAATATTTGATACTATGACGATATATCGTTCAGGCTGGAAATATAAACAGTCGCACGTGATTCATAGGTACGTATAACAAAGTCATCCTTAAATATGAGCGCCTGAGAAATGAAAACAGAGATATCGTGTTTATTTAGGTTTCCTGTTAGTTATCGTTGAACGAATAGTCGAAAATACGATAGTATCTTTTTAAAGCGGGAATATTTGATTAAAAACTGTGTAGCTGATACGAGTCCGTAAATACAATCAGGTATTTATGATTAGCATTTAGCTAGCTGATGATCCGTGATTCGGATTGATTTGACTCCTAGGAATCTCGCTAATTTATGACCTTTCACTAAATTTCATGTCACCTTCTATAGTACATCATTGTATGTGTTGGAATGTGTAAATTAGAGTAGTAATCGCGACATCTGAAGGTAATTTGTAATAACGCGTAGCCACATTTCTGTGACACTTCTATTGCCTATGAACATTATCTCACGTATCTCTCTTGTGCTGACAGTTAAAACGAACAGTTATTTTATAAAAGTATTAAATATAAAGTGATGTGATCAAGTACAATCTAGAGCTTGTTAATTTTCACACACCAACTAACAGTATATACAGTAGCGGACAGAAGTTTAAGACTAAAGAGTCAACGAAATTAACCTAATTAATTTATAAGGAATAACATAATAAACAAAATTTGAACAACTGTATGAATACATCTAGCACCAACACCTTACGGTTGACCTCGTTGTCGATACGACGTTAAGTCCCCAATTAAAAAAAAAAGGAAATTTGCATTCTGCACTAATCAATGAATAGTGTTCTCCCATAATAATACTAAAAATGAATGTACAGATAATGTTTGCAGACCATCAAACTAGGTTCTGCATTGTCCTCTCGCCTTAAACTTTTGTTCGTTAATAAAAATGTATAGTATTCCACTTAAGGAGATTAACTCGCGGTTAAACAATATACCTCCTTTATGATCAACAAGATTTTCAATTTATTTTTTTAATACATGTGACAATTTTCGGGATATTACAACGTTTCCAATTCAACGAAATGCTATGTACGTATTAAGTTTGGAAAATGCAGAATCACAAAATGCGGGGAGTATGAATACAGTCAACCCTCCTATAACGCGGTACTCTCAGAACGCGGTTTTCATATAACGCGGAGCTGAAATTGCGACAGCCCTCCTATAACGCGGTACTCTCAGAACGTGGTTCCCATATAACGCGGAGCTGAAATTGCGACAGCCCTCCTATAACGCGGTACTCTTACAGCGCGGTTTCCGTTCAACAACGTCCCATCAGTTCTTTCCGTGCACCCAATAAATGATTTTAACTGGATATGTTTATATAGACATTCAAGCTTATCTCTTAGCCGTTTACGACATCAGTTTCAGTCGTCTCAGAGCTCTTTCACAGTACGTTTCGTTGATAACCAATTCTTTCCAAAATTTTGTTGCTGGCACTTCCAAATCTTGATTTACAAGATGTGCATAAAGGGCTAAATTTGGCTAAAGAATTAGAACTTCATTTCATTCAAACTGATCATTCAACGGTGCGCTGCGCAAACTTTAAAAGAGAGTTAAGGAATTGCTTAGCTACCTATAGAGAGGTTTTAGTGGAGTTAGAAAAAAAAGCTACAATCGAAAACCAATGTGAAGATGAACCAAGTGAGGAAGACATTTTACCCATTAAAAGAAGACGAGTTAGGCGACTCATATTTGACAGCGAGGATAAGTGTTAAAAGATTACATAATTTTACAAAAGTCTTTCTTTTTTTTTGTTGGAAAACAGTTTTTTAGTTTAGATTTTGTTTCATTTTTTTTTATCATTTCCTTATATGAACTCTTCAATTCAATAAAAATAATTTATAATTTATCTTGTCTTTTGTATTTATTGGTCTCCATATAACGCGGTACGAATGATGTGATTTGTACTAATTCTGAGTTTCTTATAGCGCGGTTTCCATACAACGCGGTAGACGGTTTCCATACAACGCGCTACGAATTAGCCTGGTTTGTACGGTTAAATCCGAGTTTCTTATAGCGCGGTTTCCATATAACGCGGTACGCACTCACCGCGTTATAGGAGGGTTGACTGTACATATGTCATAATGTAAGGATAACCTGATTCGATGCATTAAGGATCTTCTCGCATTAGGATCGCCATAGGCAGCTTACCAGTTAATTACCTGCTATCCTTAATTGGTCGCCCCTGAGTGTCTGACTTGGTACACAAAACGGAAACAGGTTGTATATACCGTGCCCCGAAATTACAAGGGAGAGTTTCCCAAATGTAAACCCCTATTATATTTAGTAACAGCTTTTTTAAAGCAACACTGTACGCTAAAAGATTTCTTTATAACATGCCGTTTTACGAGAAAATCGCCGAAATTGAAATTGAAAACTGCGTTTCTAAATATTTAATGAACCGTTTAGATTAAAAATATTTTTTAAATAATGTTTTTAATAAAACAAGAATATAATTTCAGTACCAGAATTGTGTACTTTTAAACTAAGAATTTAATTAAATGAACAGTTGTTAGAAGAATTCGTTCGAATGTATAAATATTATTGTTTGCACAAAATTGGTAAAATTGTTGGATACGCATAAAATTATAGAAATAATTTATGATGTTCCCAAGGATCATACTGCATTACACACAGTGTTTGTTTTTTGGTGGTTAAAATTGATACCACAACTGTATCCATGAAATGGTGAATTTAACAGGAAACTGCAGTCTCAACAATTTTCATAAGCATATGCTCCCCGCATGGTCGTCTTTACCTTAGAAGCTGTACAAAGTACGTGAGCGTTCAACAGTAATTACGTTTCCTTTGAGACGGTCTGCCCCTCGTTAAACCGCACTTGTATCAGAACGCTTTAACCACTGATGCTAACTTACCATTTGTAACCGCCTAATAGGTATTGTAACCGTGCGCATCTACCTTTATATGTCTATTACAACAATTTACGTATTCCTATTTAATGATTCCATTAATATCCTGTTAATGATTTTTGCAATAACAAAGATCCAAAATAACAGCCAACTTAACATTTTTTTCACAAAAAGTAAAAATTAATTTTTGTTTAAATGTAAGTCAGTTAAATAAAAGATGTTGCGCAACATTTTTAATGACATTTGTATATATATACATTAATATTTAATATGTAAATTTTTCGTTTAATTTTACAAACATAAGCTTTTATTAGTTTTGCTACAATTTTCAACACATTCACGTGGTATCCGTCACCCAACTTGGTATACGAAAAACGTATTCAACTCTTAAACCAGGTACTTAAACCTACAGATGGTAGGTAAACAACAGATGATGAGAATTACCTGCACAACAGTTATTGCTTGTAAAATTAAATGCTAAATAGCAGTAACTGAAAAACTGTGTTGCCTCCCGTAATAATTATCAATAATCAAAACAAAATTCCGGTTATTAATTAACTAATAATTAAAAAAGCATTCGGATCATTTATATCAGTTACCACTAATCAAAATAGAATTTACATTCTCGAAAATGGTTGTTCATAATCAAAAATTCATAATAAAACTCGTATACCATACATTCTAAAGCTTATCTCATATCAATTATGATGTGTGTGTAACTGTTTACGAATTTTTTATGGACGTCAAAATGCTTCATTTCTATTTTGATATTTGCTTCTTAACCCCCACATGCCGGGCGGATTTTGAGACAGTCTTGATGATCGAATGTAGAAAGTAATTGTATATAAAATTTTCGCAGTTTCAACCGCATACATGAATTTTATATACAACCAACTGTATGCGTGTGAACGTAAACGAATGAAAGTCAAATCTATTGTACGATAAATAATATAAAAGCATTTATGGCTTGGTCAAAATGGACTCTGCTCCGTCCTTTTAGGGTTAAAAGGTTAAAGATTACTTGATCGTTATAGAATGTTACTTAACTAAGTGTTACATACTGTTAGGACCAAATTCATATCCATGTAGATGCGAGAAAGCGCAGTTTGAAAGTACAGTGTAGTTCAACTATTTCAGACATTCAAAGAACGTTGAATGCTTCAGCGAAGCTTGAGGGAGGTCGCATATGTACTTGCATGTGCGTTAGTGTTTTGAGAGTAATTATTGCATAGTTGAAAACAAAGTTCTACGGAGTCATAGTTATTGTTCATAACATAGCAGTAACTGTGCATGCTGAGTAAATACGTATTTCAACCAAACTTTAAAATCCCTGTAAAACTAAGGGCTGATTCTGTCGTATTTTATTTTGTATTATAAATGCTTCGAATTCCTTCACTTCAGTTCACAAATTTCTTCTACTAGGATGCAATAAAGTCTAGTAAACAGAGTATGCATTAACACAAACATAATAAGGATGCCAATATTTATAAACATAAATGATTTTACCAGACTGATCTTCAAATTCATAGTTTTGCAACATTAATCTTTTTTGAAAGGTAAAATTAGAAGAACTATGCCAAGCTAGATCGAAAAACTTTTTAAAATGTAAGACAGTTCTAATTAACAAATAATTTGGCCACATTATATTTATACTTATATTTATGTAATACTTTATATTTATGTAAAAAAAAATATTTAATTTACTGCTTCTTTTGTTTTTTTATTTAATTTACACCTAATGCATCTTTTATAGCTTAATCGATGTACTGTTTAAATTTCATTTTAGTACTTTTCTTTTTTTGAATAAATTTTTATTACCATATTCTAGAATAAAGTTTTTGATTAATTGATGACAAAAGTAAACAAGCTTTTGATTAAATATTAACCGAAAAAAGTTATATCTCTAATGATTAATAGCTTTTTAAGGAGCAACGTGATGGTTAGTGATGGCTAAAACTTATTATAGAAGATAAAATGTAACTTTTATCCAGAAGACTGTTCTTTACATATGCCGTGGTCAAGATCATTGGAACTTCCCGGTATTGAATATTTTTCTGCAGATTCTTTTCCACATTTACATGAAATATAAATACTCAAAAAAGTGCACAAAATATATTTAGATATCACTTCTTTAGTTATGATTATAAAAATATGAATTTGCATAAAAATCCATGATCTACTTATAAGATTAATTGATTGTACCTGTTACATCTAAGCTTTATACTTTTACAGCAAAAACTGAATATATTTTCAGAAAAAGTACTACGTACATCTGAGATATATGAACGAATCAGTCGATGTATATATGAATTATATGAATTTAAGTTTTTCTCGCACTTGGTGGAAAGAAAAAAGTAGGGAGAAGAAAAACCACAAACACTTAAAATAGGAACTCTGAAAGCATTTCTTTTGAAAATTTATTAATTTCTTAACAATTTATTAATACCTTTTATTTATTCTTTAAAAGTATTTTAAATTTTAACGAATGCTTGTTCAACTTATATATTCGTGATTAAATGCAAAATTATGTAATTAGAATCTCATGATTTTTTACCGTGTACACAAAAAGATTTCTCCGAACCTGCTGCTCCAGGTTATAATCTATTCAGTGTATACCTAAATTCGTTTCTACATGCAGCTGAAAGCGTTCCGCTTGATGTAAAAGGTATTACGTTTGAACTGATGTTATAAAAGTGTGGGATTCGTATCATCGATTGGCGTTCGTGCGAAGATTTCAATCGAGGTCACACCGTGACTTAACTCGTAACAGAAAACCGGTCCGCCCAGGACATTCCTTTCCTCCGTGTCGCGAAATATTCTCTTTGGAACGAAGAAAAGAAGCGTGGAACGGATTCCTCTTTGCGGACGTTCGCCGCGTAATAGGAACGTTTTTCCCGTTCAATGTGTACGATTGGCTCCCCTCGTAAAAAAAAGAAAAACGGGTATATCGCAGGAGAGCCAGTCCTTTTTTGGATTGTATCCTATTTTACAGCTTCTTTTATTATTTTTCAATCACACGCTGGCAATACGCACGATATCACTCTGAATCTGAATATCAATCTGAATCACTTGAACAGATCAAAAGAAGCTACACGACTTCACATGATTATTACACGATTACACATTGAAATTTTATGCGCTCGATACCTCCATTGTATTCAGGGATTTTCAACCCTTAAATGCATGATTATCTCTGATGTATGGCATGAACGCGGAGTGAGGGCTATTTTTGATCTTGCCTTAAACCTAGAACTACCGATGATTACAGTGTACTTATTTGCAGGAAACAGATCAAATTGAAAATTACATGAAAAAATATAGAATACACAGAAAACAAATCTTTATTGATACCTTCTGCAGAAAATCATAGTAAAATTTGGAAGCTTGATAAAGTGAATTTATAAGGCACCTATGAATAATCATCAATCTGTCATTTTGACTGCTCTGGTAGTTCTAGTGTTAAATGGATTATCTTTTCTTACACCTCGAAAAAAAATATATTATGTAGACATGTACATGCTAATGTAGGAAAAAATAAAGAAAAGATCTTTTGTATAATTTTTTTGTAATAATGTATTAAAAACTGTCTGTTGCATATCTGCAACACTATGCATTTACTAGAAAATAACATTTATTAATTACATATGAAAATTTTTGAAAGAATTCTTTACCTTGGTGAGGCAACGGGCTATTCCACACTTTTCACACTTTATTTGTGTGTATCCCTTGCATCCATGCATTTTATACCGGCTGCAAACACAATTATCAGGTCAGGGACCAATATTATCTGTTGTAATGCTCTTGAAAGAAAAAGATGTGTTGCCACTCGACAAAATATATCATATGGATAGTGATAGTTCTACAACAATACATAGTAAGTGAATACTAATGGCTTTGAAGCGGTTTGAATGATATGTTGTAGTATTACAACGATATGTATTTAAGGGTTAACTGAAGTTTGAATCCTTCATAATACGTACGAGTGGAACTCCCGAGTCTGGCAGCATTTGCTATTAAAATGTTTGCGAGGAATGCCGAAAGATATGCCTCGGGGCGATAGATAAGGCGATTCAGAGATCGAGAAAGATCCTTCGCGATACATACAAAAGTTAACCGTTTTCATATCCATTTTTATATTTACATTGTACTTACAATAAATTAGTTATATTTAAACAATTTTTTTATGTAATAGTAATAATAATATCAATAATAACATAATATTTTTTTAATTTAGTATAATAATAACATTAACTACTTTACTTTTTAAAAGTATTAAAATACGAACCAAATCTACGAACTGGCTAATGTCCCAGAAAAGTAAACTAAATACAAATAACAAATTACTCATATACAAATGTGCAATAAAACCAATTTGGACCTATGGAATCCAGCTCTGGAGAATGGCAGCAGTCACACATCCATAAAATGGAAAGCTGACAAGCAAAAATACTTCGCACAATAATAGATGCTCCTTGGTACATCAGGAATGACGACATTTGCTAAACATTAAATGTTCCCTCTGTACAGGAAGAAATTATTCGACTAACAAACAAACACAAAGTTAGAATCAACACCCACCCAAATCCACTAACAGCAAACTGCTATGCAGACACAATTAGAAGACTAAAACGCAAACATCCAAAAGACTTATTAGAACCACAATATATATTATATATATGTCACCAAGTTAATTGTAGTACTTACCGTTAAAAGTAACGGAAGTCAAACGCTACTAACTAATATATAAATATTTGTAAATATTTTTTAAACAAACACAAATAATAAAGGAAAATTAAAAAAAAAAAACTTTACTTTTGTACAGCTTTTGCTATCAGAATATCTGAGTACCCGAAATACCGAATGTCCAGGCTCAGTTCGGAGTATTTGAATATTCGGATCTGGATTTTAATATAGAAGAAAGATTCGCAAACATCCAAATGGATCCATGTCGAATATTCCAGTATTCGTTAATCTAAATCTGTAAACATCCAAGTACTCGGATACATGGTTTCAGAATAACACTGGAAATCGAACTCGGATATTTGTGATCCTAATATTCGTAAATCCGAGAAATACTAAGAGCTTTATTCTATTCGCTGTACCTAATATTAAAGAATACATACGATTAAAGAATCCAACAATTCTTTCCATCTCTATTTAATCGCTATTTCCTATAGGAACGAAAGATAAAATTTGTACTCAAGCACATTATTGAAAATGGGGTTTTATAATTACTAAATAAAATACACTCTTGTTTAAAGTACTTTAATACTTTATTACATAACACGAGGAAGGTGCAACTCTATCCGAACTTCACGAACTTTGTCATAAGACTAGCAAACGCAGTGGTCGAAATTCCGACGACCCCGTCCGGGTCCTCTAGCCCCTTTGTTCTGTATCTTAACGTTTCCTTACTGTCTAAATTGCCAGATGTGGCTTGAGTTCTTGGAAGAAACTCTTCAGAAAGTGCGTTAAAAGAAAACTGGTTTTCCGTTAATTTTTTCTTCGTAATATTTCTGTATTTAATTTCTAACATACATGATTTGAGTTCACGAAAAATGTCAGATTAAACTTTTGAGCGCTATGGACGAATATATGCGTCTGACGGAAGTTGCTCGTAGGGACTATGAACGCATATATGCGTCTGTCAATTTTTGTTTTTTTCACCTTATGACTTCTTCCGTGGCCACACATTTCGCCGTTAACCTTTTAGTGTTGAAGAAAGTTGCTCGTAGGGACCATGGACGAAAATATGCGTTTGCCAATTTTTTCGATCTTTCGCTTACTGCAACGCGATTGTCAGTGTACAAGTAACAATACTTGGTCTCCAATGATCGTGCGCCGCTCCTTCAAAACACTTAGACCAAGAGTATTCAGCGCTCAAGGGATTAACTCTGGCCACGGTAACACGCGGCCGTTTCGCGGTACAGACAAACGCAACGAAAGAGTTGCGCATTCTGTCGCGTTGCGAAGCTCTTGATCGAAATGATGGCCAGGATACTTAAATAACAATTTGGTTAATGACAGTTCCTCAGCGCCAGGCCATCAGTCATTATTGCACTCCGCAATAAAATAGTGCAAATAATGAGACTTTCAGGTGACCCCCTGGGTTCTAGGATTTTACAAACTACAGCCCTAAATCACCCCTTGTGTGGGCCGTACCTTCCCCCTCCAAGTATGACCGGCAAATCATCTTGTTCTTGGAGTAGTATCCGCCCAGCCAAGGGCATGTATATACTGATAGCGCTTGGCAGGCGAAAAATACTAATAGTCTATCATTTAACTCAAACGTACCGTTTTTCGATATGCAAGAGTCACGATATAACACACAAACATTTTAATTTAAAGTTACTTTCAATGTATCCAGAATAAAGTATCAAGTGTTTCTTTAGTCACTACACCGGCATTATTCTTATACAGTCCACTTACATATAACTAGTCGCATAAAGTTAATTCGGCGTGCGACGTACGAGTTTAACTACCTAGATACGGATGGTGGAAAACGCGTATACGACACATTCGCAGGATAAGAATGTAAATGCTCGTTTGCACGAGCATTGGAAGCCATTGAACGGGTGTTCAAGTGGATAAGCGTTCATATTTTAGCGCATCATCCGATCGAACCACCTTCGACCGACTCCCTCACAATAGATCGGCGCGATGAATCTTCGGCCACAGATTATCCTCCGCAGAATTGGCCGCTACTTAGTCGTCTCTGCGAGGGAAAAAAGGACGTTCCGTTCCATGAATGATACGCCAGTTATCGGGACCGTAAATCGCGCGACGAGCATCGGTTTCGCCTAGGATTGTAGGAGGATGAAAGGGGAGCGACACTGTGAATGGTGGCGTGTCCGAAGTAGAAACAGCGTACGCCAGGTCAGCCAGCCAGGATTCCGTGCATCACAGGAGCAGAGGAACGGCTGATTTATTCAGAAAATTTTCACCGCGAACGATTCTAGCTCGGCGTTGCTCCGTAAGTCGAATAATTGCCACCGGTGAGGATAAATGAATCTAATTGCATCTAAAATTTAAATAAGACTGCGGCATTTGCATTTAATACCGGTATCTAACTCTGGCCGCGCGGAGCTCGATAAAGGCACGAACGATTCTTTTCTCTCTTGACTAACCCATTTTCCGTGTTCGCGTTTGCGCGATATTTTAAATGTTCTTTTCTTTTGTTTTATCTTTCTCGTTCTGAGAATGCAACGGTTCGATTGCGTTTTCGTTTTAACGCACAGTTCGCGAAGAAATGATAGCATATCGTACTGACGTGATCAATGAGAAATTTTTAAGATAAAACGCTCAGAGGTTATGATGTCCCATTTTAATCGAAAATATGCTGCTCTTTTAAAGTTTATTCATAATGTCTATTCACAGTTACACGACTCTTATGATAAATAAAACGCTTTAGTAAATGCGTTTCTATGTTTAAAATTACTTTTTCTATAATTTGCATTCTTTGAAACAAGTTTTATACATTGTTGCCGATCAATATTCGTATAACCATTTTCACACGATTTTTTTTTCACTAAACACACTTTCACCGTATAAAAGAAGAGTCAGGTTTAGCCTATATTCATAAATCATATGTAACTTTCAATGTTTTTGCGATCTTTGAAGTAAACGTACTGCAATGAACAACTAATACTAACATATCTAGCTGTCGAATAAAGAAAATAGTGAGGCAAAAGATTCAGAGAACTAATTCTAAGTCAACTTTTAAACCTCCAAAATATTTTCGCTTATAGAAACAAAACATGCATGCTTTGAAATTCTCCCCTCAAGATTATGCAGCTTTTTAACCAACGCATACTCCAACGTGCTATTAGCTGCACACAAGCTCCGCCGTTCACCCTGCGTAACACGCAGATGAAACAAGAATGCGTATCAGTCTCAAAGGGACAGGACCAGCAACGACGAAACGGGGTAATTTACCACTTAGTGTCATGCCTTTCTTCTGTTTCACTTGACGGGAGGTCCCTTCCAATATACATGCATAGTGGACGCAAAAAACGGGGCGTGGAGAGAATTCCTTGTAGCAGCGGGAAAACACGACGAGAGAGCCCGCTCGTGGGATGCTGATAAGGGTGCAGGAGTTACGCAATATTGTGATAAAAGAGGAACACCGCCCCTCTCGTGTAGTGATAAAGGGGAAAGCGTCGTCTGTAGAGACGTACAGAGACGCATGTGGTGCCTTGATGGGGGGCGGTGGAAAACAGGGGGCGCGGGAGAGGTACTGCAACAAGAAAAGAGAAGGAGAGAGAGACGAAACTAACGAGGATAAAGGGCTAGCGTAATGAACAGTGCGCGCCGAGATTCATGCCAACGTGTAAGAAAAATTGGATTCGTTGCATCACTCTTACGTTGAAAACAAATTTATTTCAACATGTAACATACGGTTCCATTGTTTCAATTTCTTCTATCGTGTATCACCAGGAATTTATTTTCTAATGTATGCCAGCATGTAAGAAAAATTGGATTCGTCGCATCACTCTTACATCGAAAACAAATTTGTTTCAATATGTAACACACAGTTCCATTGTTTCAGTTTTTTCTATCGTGTGCCACCAAGCATTTATTTTCTAATTTTATTTTACGCGATATTCAAAATTCTTTTTTTTCCTTTCTTGTGTCAAGTTTTGGAGTCGCATTAACTTTATGGTTAGCGACTATATATTATTCTGGATTGTTCTGGATATTAGGTTGGTCTATTTTAGCAGGTTCACTGCCGCGACCTGTATGGAAAAACCAATCGCATAACTCAAGCTTTTCTTGCATTACTTTTATAGAATATGTCACACATATTTACATGTATACTTAAAGTATACCAAGTCAAGCTATATTTTATATAAGTGTCACATATACACTAATGGGCAAAAGTTTAAGACGAGAAGCAATGTAGGACATATTTTTATGATCTGTAAACATTGTATGTATATTATTTTTTTATTACTATTATGGTAGAACACTACTTATATATTTTTTTATTTTTTTTTAATTCGTGTTTAATGTCGCATCAACCTTCTGGTTATTAACGATGGCTTGATACTGTTCTTTTGGGTCTAGACGGTTATATTTTGTGATAGATGTTTGCTTGTTTTAGATAATTTAGGTTATTTTCAACATATTTCTGTGATGTTAAGGTCGCTAGTAATGTTATTTTGTATTTTTGCCTCTGGACATGGTATCTTTTGCATTTAAATAGTAGATGATAAGTTGATATAATTTCGTTACAATAATTACATATTGATGGCTTTATTTTTTTTTAAGAGGTATTCATGTGTGAGTTTGCATTGTCCTGTTCTAAGTCTTGTCATAATCATTCTGTCTCTTCTTTTGATGTTATTGGTAGGCATTGGTTGGTAAAGTCTTGGGTTATTTCATGTGTTTTTGTTTTCCTGGAGGTATTCCATATTTGGTTCCATGATTGTTTTTCGCTGTGATGTATTGCAACGATAAAGTCTTGATAAGGAATTGGTCTTCGAATGCCATCCAACGGTGACGGTGTTGCTGCTTTAGCTGTTATGTAGGCTTCCTCGTTACCTTTATTCGATAAGGCTATGTATTCTTTCTTTGTGGAAATCATCTTTTAATGGTAGTTTAGTCTTAAGAAGGTTTGGATAATTATACACAACATAATGTTGTGTATACGTTAAAACAAAATACATTTTTTTATGTTTAACTTTTGAAATTAAGAATAATTCTTACGAGAATTATAAGAGATTCTCTCTATGTTCTTATAAGCTTGTTTAACGTTGTTTCTGATTCTAGACAATTTTTCATATACTAGGTGTTCACGTTATTATAAACCGTTTTTCTCGTAAATACCGGATGGATAATAAAAAATTAAAGAGGACTTTATTGTGTTTTATGATCGTAATCGTAAACAAGTGATAATTAGTCTACTTTTTATGTACTAATTAAGAGCTGTATCTCTTCTATTTTTCGACAGCGATGCAACGTTCGATTTATTTTGAAACGAATCGATTCATACACGTATAGCGTTATTTATAAAAGTAGCATACAATTCTGTCTGTTATATTCACATCGTTGTCATGTACATTTTTTTCGCATCGTTACCGGTTCAGTGTTTCTCTTCTCCGTGTATTCATCAGTTTCTGTTTATTTTTCAAACTTGTCTGGTTCGAGCTTCTAGAAAGTTTAAAAAAATATTGGCAATTTGTTACGCGCGAGTTTTCAGTCTCTTTTTTCATTTTCTTTCTTTTTGTCAATTAACCGCTGGATCATCAATTTTTTTGTATACAATTTTCTATAAGTGTCTACAACTTCCAAATTTTCAGATGCTTATAAAGGAATATAATATAATATAATTATCGAATTTAACTACCTACAGGAAAAATAACAGAAATAATTTGTATGCAAATTCATGCTTTGATAAATAAAGTTAAATAAATGAAATCTAAATAAATTAGTATAAGATCAATAATGTAATTGTAATGTATCCTGTGCAATAAAATCTCTAGAATAACCTCCTTTTGGAGGTTGAAATTGCATTAATAAAAAAAAAAGAAAATAAAGATTTGTTTCACTCTTTAAATATTATAACACGTATTTTGCTTCAAATATTTTATCTTTGCATATGTGCATACGTTTACTTTCTACATATTCAATTTTGTCAAAAATTCATACAAATCTGTAGTCTCCTTATTATTGTCGATTATTAAATTTATTAAATCTAATTTTGGTGCACAGTAATTTAGCCATTGCATCGCTTTAATTGCAGGTATCGCGATGAAAAGTGTACTGAAACAAAAATTCAGAATTTCCGTTTCTCAAAATTACTTTATTAATTACTCGTTTTAAACGCGCGAACGTGATTCGTTATATATTCGATAAACTCTTCTTCGACGTTTGACGAAAGTGCAAAAAGCCTGACGGGGGTCGATGAAACTGTTAACGAGGTGCCCCGTCTGCAATGCAATTGGCGGAGAAAAAAAATAATTAAAGACGATGAAATTAAGCGTTCGCACGTCCATGGTGTTCGAGGCCCCATTTGTTCGGCTCCGTTTTAATTATCAGGCGCTTGCCATTAGGCCGATATTAATGACACACGCTCGCTCGAGCGTAACTCCCTTCTACCACCGACAGCACAACCGGTCGACGATCGTTTGTTTAAAGCAGCCGGAAGTAATATCAGCCGTTTCTTCCTCCCGGATTCTCTCAGCGTGCCTTGTGAAAACAAGGGAAGAGGTTGGCCCCGTGAATCACAGAAGATTTAAACTAACTTGTTCGCTTATCGATTGCTAACGTTTTATCGCTCACGATGCTTCTAACGTAATTATCAGGTCGCAGGCGTACATTTATCCTTTCATTTGTTAGCGAGAGAAACATATTTTCTTGTTAGAAATTTGAGATGAATTTTATTGTAATTAATCTTTGACTTCTAAATACTCCCGATCGAAATTCTTTGCGTGGACGACGCTCTATTAGCAATTGTGTTACTCTAAATGGGAGATCGGAAAAATTGACAAACGCATATACGCGTCCATAGCAGTCAAAGGGTTAAAGAATTAAATTGCGAATATTTTTATTGAAATTGGGATAAACAAGATTTATTATCTCTTCCTTGCTTTTTATTCTACACTCACTCATTATTCTTAAATAACGAATAAATCAAATTTGTTCGTTACAAATAACTTCTTTAATATTGTTCTGCTGTGACGTTTACTTCAAACACAGAATAGCGAACGTTCTAACAAAAATACTGTGACGCTTCGCAATTCGCATTGAATTGAATTTATTATACGTTTAATTGTATGAAATACTTCTACTTCAAAATTGAAAATTCTGAAAAAATATAGATAAGAAAAAGTCTAACATACATAAAACAGTCACGAGAACAACACTGTTGTCCAATTTCTGTACGACACAATTTTGTGTAAAGGTTAAGGAAAGTTTTTGAATTTTGCTTATTTGAGACACCCTGTATAAATAAGTACTATATAGTCCTCTAAATTAAACGAAGTACAATTACAGTTAAGGCAGAGTAGTATACGATGTTGAATTATTTCTATTTGTTCATTAAAGAAAAATGGAAATTAATAAATTTTGAGATTTCCAAAATTAATTAGAAGATATTTAGATATCAGTGCACTAATTCGATAATCTTGAAAATTTGATAACTATATTTATTGTCAGATATACAACTTTTATAACCAAACTTGTGCCAATTTACAGCAGCCAATTGAATATCTAATTACATATAGCTACTTGTAATCAATAAACGTTAAGTTTTATTTAATAATATGTATTTCAAGAAAAAATATGTATTACTTAATGTAACCGCCAACCACTGAAAACGTAAAATGTTTTACGATTTCCTTTTGCAATAATGAAACTGCAGGAAATTACGTACGAATCAAAAGAGAAGTTATTGACACCGACGAGTATCGCCGCAACTGCGGAAACAAAAGCTTTCTCTAAATTATTGACTTTGTACCACTATGAACCGGGTCTCACTGTGTACCACTCTCTTCTACTTTTGAAATCAGCCAGCCTTCTAAGTAAGCAGCCATACAAAAAACGTAATGCGCACGATATAGCCTGTGAATGGAATAATGCAGAGTATTAATTGGAACAGGGAAAGAGGTAAATGCTCGAGTATGAGCTTTACCGTGCCAGCGAGGGGGGTGTGGAGGCGGACTTAACTTAAACCAGCTCCATTCGAGGGAGACTAGCAACGAAAAAACTCGCGTCTGTTCCGTTATAATATCGCACAGCCCGGTATTATCGCCCAGACAAATAAAGAACAGGAACGTTGTACAGTGGATTGTATTTATTCGGATACGCTTCGGATTTGAAACGTTGTGTGCGAAACAAAACGAAAGGAGGGGAAGGAGGGGAAGGAGGAAAAGAAAGAAACTCGCAGGAATGAGCGCAATTCAAATCGAGAGTAGTGGATAAAGAGAAAAAGAGAGTTAAAAAAGAGCTGGAAGTGTAAGATAATGCGATTTCAGTGAAGGGAGCAGAACGGTTGGTTAAATTTCATAAAGTTTTTATGCAAAGCGTTTTCTGATATCTGTCGACGAAACAAACGAAATGAAACATCTGAAAAAGAAACAAAATAGAATTCTTTGTAACGTCTTATTTTGATTTTCTTTTAAGTCTTTATCGAACGTGGAAGATCCTTTTCGCAGAATTAATAAATATATTTATGTAGTAGAAAATGGCTTTAAATTGGGTTTACATATGTGTAATATATTTTAATAGTTTGTTCTCAGATTACACTGTTTTACTGCTTTTCTTAACAAATTTTATAACTTCGCTACATAATATTTTGTTATGTGAACTTTGTGTAATGAAATATACCTACACGACATGAAGAAGACATGTTTGTAAAATTGATACAGTAAAAAAGCTATAATAATATAATTTATGGATAAATTATGGACTAGTGATCACAGAAAAATTATTTATTCTTTTTAAATCAATGTTCTCTAAATGAAAGTTATTTATTCCCTATAAAAATTCTGTACAGATTATATTTTATATAATCTGATTATAAAAGATTATATTTTATACTATATGAAATTTTTATAGTTTCATTTACGGAGTATTAGTAGAGTTAAATGAGTAATTACGAGACTTCTAAATTTTATTTTTTGATTTATATTGCAGAACACCATTTTACCTGAAGCCGTACACTTTTGGGAGCGGGCACTCATGGTCCGTGAAACGAAGAGCACTATTAGATTGAACAGGTAATTAATTTTATTAATTTATCACAGAATCTGACAAATGTAGTACACGTGAAATTGATTTTTAACTCATAATTGACACGATGACCGTGTTGTCACGTATATGATGGAATCCATAGGACCTTACAGAATTGTTGAAATATTTACAAATAATTAAGAGAAATGAAAGATCCTGACATTGTGAATTTATACTTATTACTTCATTTATTAACCACTGTATTTTTTAATAAGAAATAAAAATAATCTCTAAAAAGTTAAAAAAGAGAAAATATGTACACAACGAATGTGTCCAAAATTACAGATCAAACAGAAATTGGTGGGGTTCGGTAGAATTTAGCTTAGCAGTTATGGGTTGATACGAGTCTATATGAGAATATGTTATGGAAGTATGTACAGCAGCGGACAAAAGTTTGAGACGAGAAGACAGTATAAAACATAGTTTTTGTTGCGTCCTAAATTAGGTACATACAGTAACGACCATATACCTGCCTCGGTAGAAGGGAAGTGGGTGACAGCCCTCCCTTTCTACAATAACTATAAGCAATGTGATTGGTTCGGGCTTGCAATCACTTCTACTATAAATATCGAATCAGGCAAAAACAAAATACAAGTACAATCAAGAAACACAACTCAACACAATTCAAGGACATAGAACAACTCATCAAAAGATACTCAGTACAAAAAAAGAGCCATTCAGAGATACAACTCAGTACAATCACATTCAAGGACACAGAACAACTCACCAAGAGATACTCAGTACAAACATTCAGAAATCAACCTCATCAAGAGGAGAAAAATCTTTCGCCACACAAGGCGGTCACGAAAAAGTCGAGAAACTTTCGGGAGCAATACACCGCTCCCGCAGTTATACCGACGTACAAAACAGTTTTATGGTTTGCAAATATTATCTATATATTCATTTTTATTACTATTATTGTAGAGCGCTATGTATTGATTAGTATAGAATATGAACTTTTCTTGTCGTACTATTTCTCATAAATTAATTTATTTATTTTCGTTGACTCTTTGGGCTTAAACTTTTTTCCGTTACTGTATATAAGCACATGCTTTCACATACACCAGTATAACAACAGCTGCTGATTAGTGAAGTTGAGGGATAGTAGTAAAAAAAAGAACCTGATTCTTCTACAATTCGAGAAACAACAAATGAGGAGATGTTAAAACTGATATGTTCTCGGTTATTAATACATTAAAACATTTTGTTAACGTAACGTTCACACAATTGTAATTAGAACTAATACCGTTTTTATGAGATATTATTGATATTTCGAATAATGTAATCAGTTCAAAGATTTGTATACGCTGTTTTGCATGCATATCCATACGCAACTGTCGTTGCCACGTTCATTTGCATAGTGACCAAAATGCTAAGGTAAAACTGTGTGAATATGCATTGTACGTATTTGCGTTTGCCTAGTGGACTCTTCTCCTCCCCCATCCCCCAGCGATTTATTGCAGTAGATATGGACGTACAACTCATATTATTAGCGTCCTACGTAAACATTCCCTGTATTTATCATACTCGCTAATGCGCACTCATCCCGTATTCCCAATAATTCAAAAACCTGTTCCTGATGTTTTGTTAACCAACAAAATGATGATCTAGCGCTGGTTCTTTAATATTCAAGCTATCTATTGATCTCTCATTGAATTTTAATGAATTATTGAATTCAAAATGAACTGTTTGCGTACCATTCGTTCGTATCACTTGTTTTTCCCTTGGTAATGTGTTCACGAAAGCAAGATCAATTGCTGGTTAGTAAGCGATGATAAATAGTTTTTAAAGAATAACATATTCTTTATAATGTTTAACTTAGAGTTCTATGAATTCATAATATTTTTATTAACCCCTTGACATACAATGACGAGTCTGACTCGTCATTCATTTTACGGGCCACTGTAGACTTTGACGAGTTAGACTCGTCAAGAGCTTTTTTCGGCGAACGCCGTGCAGTATACAATTAGATTACATAGTTGCTTCACTCGTGCGTCGATTATTATTTTTTAATATTATTTAGATGTTCTTTATTAACATCAATCTGAATGAAAAATCCAAATTTCAAAATAAAATATACTCTTTCTCAGCCTTCACGTAACCGTTCAGTTGAGCGAAATTAAATGGTATTTTTCGGTCGCATCAAGTTCCATTTAATTCGTATGTCAAGGGGTTAAGAAAAAACGGGGAGGTGAATTTTGTTAATAAATATCTATGTTACTTTAATATTTCTATTATGTTATGATTATTAAGAACAAATAATAAGAAGTAATAACGAGCTGTGATGTTTTGGATACAACTAACTTTGAATGTAATTGCGATAGAAATTCATTAACATAAATAAAACGATGAAATCACAGTAAAAGATATGTTGCTGCATGATACGTTTACTGGTATGTACTTAAATGCTTACACATAACGCAGATACTTGTGGTTTATTCTTCGTTGTTTTTTTCGTTAAAGCTACTATACTTTAACCGCAGGCACGTGAATAGCTAAATTTACGGAATTACGTTTCTACGTTACCGAAATATAGCGAAAAAGCACTAACGTGGAACTGTGTCCGCGTATAATCGGGCACTCTTGTGGTTTTCATAAGTTATAAACACCTGTGTTGCACTTCTTGTGTTTTACGTGTATATTAGGTCTATGCAAAAGTTCGCATCGTTTCTTTGTGCAGACCCAATGTTTATTAGAATTGTATAATTTTTCCACTTCCTTTCGACTATTTCTCGGTATCTTTTAGATGACTTATTTGTAAAAATTTAAACAGGAGAATAAACATACAACGCTTTATAGTGGCATCAATTTTCATAGACGGTGGAAGTTTTTGTATGGACCTAATACCTTTAACTGGTTTCTCTTTCGTGATTATAATCAAAGTGATGTTTCAAATGAAACCAAATCCTTTCATATTTTTCTATAACTACTTCTTATTACCTTTTTCATATTTTTGTATAACTAATTCTTATTACCCTTTTTATATTTTTATATAACTTATTCTTATTACCCTTTTCTTTCATAAATTAATGCTATATGCGTAGACACACGTATTTTCTAAATTTTAGTTTGCACTAAACAATTAAATAATCCATTATCTCTATCCCACCTAATTTTTCATTAATTCTAAAAAAATATGAAGTTTGAAAAATTAATTCTTAACGAATTATATAAGAAAACATATTTAGAATGATTATAACAGAAATGTTTCGCACGATAATACGCACCTATAATAATGTACCTAATACGACTAGTTTGAATTGATACCATTGAGAACTTCGAGCTAAATTACATCAAAGGAAATTTGCACGATAATTCGATGGGTAACGAATTGTACCCATAAACGTATACACCTGGGCATAGGTACATACTGTGATAGGCAAATTTAGCGGGAGACGTGTCAAAGGAGATTCAATTTGATTTCAACGAGGCGAATAAGGAATTAGAGCGAGTATCCTTATACTAGAAACGATGAACTACATCCATAACGTTTGTCGACGTAGTGTACATTATGAAATGGGGATTTGGAGACATTTTACGTAACGTGCCATTAGAACAATGAGGACCAAACCTTATCACAACGAGACTATACTTTGTCTCTCACAAATACTCAAGAGTTATAGTTTTTACTAAATAAGTATTTTTATAAAGGTATTATTACTCACGTAGATACAAGATGACGCAAAATAACAATATTCTATTGTTTTTTCGATAATTAGATGATTTAATGCAGTAATAATGTAAAAAATTTACTTTGCCACGCGCTTCTTTTTTTCTCTTCAGCCTCTTCTTGAGAGCCACGTGAAGTATCTAAAAAATTGTAATAAAACATAGTAAGAGTTGTAGGAATTATTTATTGACCGAACGGGTTTTATACATAGACTACTGTCAGGATAGTCTCTAAAATGGCAACTATTATGACGGTGATTATTACAACAAGCTGATATAACGATATTTAACGAACGATTAACAATTAACGCAGAACGATTAACGAGAGATGAACGATTACGAATAACGATGAACGAATTGAACGATTAAGGATTAAGACCTCGCGAGGCTCCCTATTTATTCGCCTCTAGCCTGATAGGCGGTTCCTGCCTTTACCAATCAGGACCATCAAAAAAATACCCGGCTTCGATATCTCCACTCGGTGCAAACTTCGGTGACGCTTTTGAATTTGGGACATCTGCTGTTCGCATCTTCTTTGATCAGATTTACGGTGGCGACCCTTTATTATTACAAACGCAGGCATTGTTTGAAGCGGCACCTAAGAGAACGCGGCGACATCTTGACTTTGCCGCGGGCCGCCCAAAGAAAGCAATGGCAATCGGCATTTGCTATTAATCTCTGCCGCTCTCCTTATACAAATGCCGATCTAATCCGCAAATTACCTACAGAGTAAAGCTTTTGATATATTTCTCATTGCAATGTTAGGCTAGAAGAGCATAGAAAGCATTTTGTTAGAATCCATGTTTTAATTCATGTAACTTTTAGTATACAGTTATCTAACAATCATATCACTGACATTAGTAATTTTTCAGTGTAGTCTATCAACAACTGGAAATATTGCAAACGACCCTCCCAATTTTCGTGCAATAATATGTTTGTATTTAAATTCATATGAAATGATACATGGATACCTATATACTAAAAATTTTACGGATTCAAATACGTATAAAGTGTTACGCATACTCATAAAATAGAAAACTCTATATTAGATTTTTAACTGAAAATGATTTAAATTACAATACTTTTTCCCTAGTAAAATCTTTTGTGTCTATTTATTAAATTATTGTTTCGTACATTATTAACAAAAAAATATAATATACAAGTAAAAATATAATTATTTTCTATCCTTTCCCATCCCTCTCCCATTTAAACAAAATACACGTTCTTTTTGCTGCCGATGATGAAAATGGTCTAAAGCAAAACAAAGAATCCAAATTTTAAAGCTACTGGTTCTATGGCATTGTTCTTTCTCGTGTACCTGCGGGAGTGAAGTTATTTTATCCGTTTTCGTAGTGCCTTTAAGGATAATTACCCGTTTCTTTCGCATCTCACTTTTATCTACACACAGATACACCCGGTGTAATTTCAACGTAACATAAATTAACGTAACGCAAACTCAGTCTCGTTAAGCTAATGGTTTGAAACTCTGTTACGGTCTTTCTCGAAGGAATTTAACTAGATCAATTTAAATATTTAACAGAAAGTTAAAATGAAAGTTGCTAAGTGGTTCGCTCTCCGGAAAAACATAAATTGTTTGCAATGCAACAGAATCTTTCATCGCTCAAAGCTTTATTTAAATCTGTTAAGCTTGATTACGTTTCATAACACACAACATACGGTACAGTAACTTCTTAACAGTTACGGAATATTTTTTACTGCTTTTTCAGATAGGAATAAATACACAGTAGGTAAAATTAATGTTGACAATAACCACATGACGTATAATATTATAAATATTTTAATTCGTGAAAAATTAAAATGTCCTAACACGCTTACAATAAAAGTCATTTATAATTTTTGATATTTTTTCTTTCTCTTTTTAGAAAACAATAAATATAGAGTAGGTAAAATTAAAGTTCAGTGCTTTATATTTCAGTAAAATACATTTCTATGTTTTACATTACTTTTTATGTAGTTTATGTTCTTTAAAACATCTTTCATACATTTTTGCCCATCAATCTTTGCATTACTTCTGTTTACACGAATTTCTTGTATACACTATACTTTTGGCATGCAAAAGAAGGGTCAAGTGTATCTTATGCAGTGAAAGTCAAAACTGAACATACAGCTTGAAACAACAGAATTTATTCAATAAGTCTTACACATACGTATATCATATAACTTCAACATTATTCATATCAGTGATAAAAGTGTACAAATTAATAATAAAGATCATAAGTATATTTAAAGTATGCGATACGTACAATAGCGAACAAAAGTTTAAGACAGGAGGACAATGTAGAACATAGTTTTACGGTCTGCAGATATTGTCTGTACATTCATTTTTATTATTATTATGGTAGAACACTATTTATTGATTAACATAGAATACAATTTTTACTTATCATGCTATTCCTTATAAATTAATCAGTTCAATTTTGTTGACTCTTTGGTCTTAAACTTTTATTATTTGTACGTCATATTGGTATACAACAAATAATTTTGCGTACATCAGTTCTATAGAACGTACACCCGTTTTCGACTTCCGTTGCATTCCTTAACGCTAGAACTACCGACAGAAAACTTTATTTAATACTATTTGTACCAAAAGGTGTCAAAAGACACTTTTCAAATTTTAACTTAACATTATTCTCTAAATTTAATCATTTTCCCACAACTAATTTTTTGACTTTTCGTACAACAGTTATTAAATTAATTTAGCGATATCATTTTCCTCCAGCTCATCCTGCATCTAAAAATGTGCATATAGTATACCTGTTTCTACCATGAGGTGTCTTTTGACACCTTAAGGATTTCATAACAGTGTCTACTTTTAAACCGTTTTACATATAAATATCAACAGCATTTTGCAGCATCATATCAATTGTAATCTGATTAGGGAATCCCGATTTCAGTTGTAACGGAAGATATTTTGATATTTGTTTGTTTTTCGCCATGTTGCATTTTGCCAACCACATCCTTTCCAAGTAGACGAAAAAAGTGCCAAATAAAGTATTGCTCAGGTAATAGAGCAACAGGAACTTGCTTGCGGTGCGAAAAGTATACGTGTGGGAAGTGCTTAGTAGAGCAACCATTGATTTGTAAAAACTGTGGTATTGAATAACGAAAAAATTTTATTACAATGCTGTTTTTATGATTATTGTTTTTTTTTTTGTTACAAAGATTGAATTTTTATATATGAGATTGAAAGCTTGTTAAGTTAATGATATTACAATGTTTGATTATCTTTCTAATAAAAATCAAAAAATGAAGAAGGTAATAATTTTTCACTATTGTTCTCGTTATATTGCTCAAATTATCTATGTTTAACTGATGATTTGAAATCGCGACAGTTTTTGCTATTATTTGCATTCAAACGCAAAGGTGTCAAAAGACACCTTTTGGTCAAAATAGGTTTACAGAAAATTGTGATAGAAATAGTGTTAAAACTTTATTTATACCTTCTGCAGAAAATCATAGTAAATTTTAGAAGCTTAGTAAAGTGAATTTATAAGGTTGCTATGTATAAACAATCATCAATCAGTCATTTTGACTGCTCTGGTAGTTCTAGTGTTAAATAACATCTCGCGATTAGTGAAAGCACAAGGATAAAGGAAACATAACGAATCAATATGCGAGACAGACTCGAATAATTACTGTATTATTGAAGCATAAAATTGTGCGAGTGCCTCGTTTACGATTGCAAATCCATACGGTTCACATTTTCCACCGACAGAGGATACATTTGAAAGTCCTAAAGCGAGATTTATCTATTCCACGCTTCCCTCTTCCGTGAGCCGAACTCTGTCTCCGAGGATACAACAGAGGAAGCCAAGTTTAACCTCACTTATGCATTTCCCGGCGCGTTCCGCGGGATCCAAGGTGCTACCGAGTCGCGGATAACGAAATCCATGCGGCGAATCAATTTTGCACGAGCCTTCTGGGATTTCCAATGATTTTTGACGTTCCGGTTGAGCTTCGACCGGACGCGAAAAGACGAGGATTCGAGCGTGAAGCGAAGGAACGGGAGTGGAAGGGCGGGGGGACGGGTTTCCGTGGCGCGGAAGAGAATCCGTTGCATTATTCAACGGACGCGCACGGAGCACACGCTAGACGGGAAGAAACCGTTTCTTATTTTCGCAAACTCTGCTTGGTGTCCTGACACCGTGAATTTGTCCTACCAGCGCGTACATGAGAAACGATAAACAAATCCGCCGTAAGATCTGTTGGAGGGAGCGTCGAATCATGAATCAATTCATTACGTCGAGTTTCTTATTCTTTTCAGTTTCTTACGTTTTTCGTTAGGCTTCCAATTGAAGAAATAGATATCGATCTCGTGGAGGATACTTTTATTAAAGGCGGAAACGAAAACTTTTCAATGCGACCATACACTTTTTTACTTTCTTGTTTGGGAGATGACTTCGTTGAGAGGATTTAGAAATTATGTAGGTTATTTTATCTTCTTTCTCGGATTAAACCAAGCTAAACGTATTTAACACGTTCGTCGCCCAGCATGATTCGACTAAGTTTCTTGCTGGACCCAAATTCGATTGCATATAAAAGTGAGGTAAAAAAAATATAAAATCAGCAAAAGTTTTAACTTTTTATCTTTATTTTATGTATTTTATATTGATATATATATTATACTTCAATGCTTATTCCATTGAATTCCTTTTAAAATTCCAAATTAAAATCTTATTTAATTTTAAGAAAAAGAGCATCGCCCAAATATAGGAGATGTAGCGACGAACGTGTTAAGTATACGCACATGTGTTTCAGTAACCTTGAAAAAATGAAAAGAATAAATACATTACATCTCTATCGTGGAGAAAATTATTCACAAATTCTTTGCTTCGTGATTAAATTGCGATATATTTAAAAAGGTAGTTTATTGCAAATGAGAATAGCGTAACATCCAAAAATAATGATGGAATATTGAGTTTAACTATTTTTATCGTAGATTAATAGAAATGCTTAATAATCTAAGGCTCAATATAATTGTAGGTATATCGTAACATATCTATAAATACATTATCTATATAAACCGTAATAAGATAATAGTTGCGTCCAAACAATTGATGTAAATGTTATCTGAACGTCAGTATTTGGCACTAATTACTATCAGTTGCGGTCTGCGCTAACATGCAAGCAACGTCATTTGTCTTATAAGGAAGATGGACACGTGGTGCACAATATTGATCTGAAGCTCCACAACAGGCAGTGTGACATTAGTTACTGACACCTAAACTAGATGCTGTTATCAATCTTCGTCAGTACCACGAATGAGACTGGACATGTTTGTTAAACGCAGAGTAAAACAGGAAGATACAAATGTGAAGCAAATTGGTTTAGTAATTTATACGTAACATGTTTTTATAAAAATTCTCCTTCTTTCTCGAAATGAACATTTTGACCATACGTATTCGTTTTACTGTCAATCTACAGGTATTTGAAAATTAACAAAATTCCTAATTATGTCACAAGTTTCAAGATTATTCAAATGTAAGTGCAATTTTGTCTGATAAATACTGTACTCTGAATAAGTATGCAACGAGCATAAAAATGTATTACATCGTATTATGGTATAAGCGATCTCATCAACGATATAGAAACTTGAACGGTGTTCTGATGAGTTAATCCTTTGCGCGCTATAATTTAAGTAATTTCGTCTGAAATTTACAGGAACAGGAAAAATCTTGGACTTATCCCCTGATAAATGCAAACCAATTTTCTACACGCAACGTATCATAAAGCATATTCCATTACAGGTAATATTCTCAACGATCTAGAAGAGCGGATTGCGTACCGATTACATACATATATGCTCCTTTTTTCATAGAAATTTTTCCGTACCTATTAATCGGTTATTTAAATATCCAAGTATACGCAATTTTAGAGCTGTTGCATAATTAACATTAATATTCATGAATTATCGTGCAACTTGATATCAAATTGCTCCTATACCTATTAATCCTACAATGATACACTATTTTCTTCTCTAAACATTAAGTATTATGCTGGATTATTTCGGATTATTACAGATTCAAAACTTACAGAAAATCGTGCAGAAGGTTTAAGTCTCAAATCATTTGTTTACATGTTTTTTCAAATCGAAGCGATCGAAGATTCACGAAATCGAAATAGCAATTGTGTGTTCCATCTAAATCGCCGTCTAAATGCTCCCATTGAATTACATGCACGATAGATATTCGTCACACGGGAATTCACGGAATCTTCGTGTGAAAGAGGTCTAATAGGATCATATAGACGAGATTCTACTGTGGTGTGGAATTGAAAACAAAACGTTTATCGAATATGGTAGCTATAACGATAAATACGCGAAAACAGATGGGTATTAGTAATGATTAAAATTGGTTGATTGTAGTAAAAATTCACGAAGTTCCGGTTCATTCGCTCGTTTAGGTACTCTAAAATCCATTAGGAGAAAATGCACGCAAGCGCCACTTCACCGCGACCAGTGGGTACCTGTTCAAACTTTTAATCGGATCGTTTCCCTCGTTTATTCTTCATCTCTTGGCCACTACTCTCGCGTTTTATTTCTCTCTCGTTTTATTCTTTCTACTTTTATCCTATCTTTGCCAGTTTTTATATGCCTGCCAGATTTCCTTGCCGCGAAAATTATCGACATTTAGGTGACCAAACGATCAAAATTCCTTGGATACAGAAAACCGTATTTAATTTGTAAGAAAACTATGTGAGATAATTATCGTGCACGTTGTTCACAGGAAACGAATTTATTCATTCTGTACTGCCTCTAAATAATGTTCTTACATGAAAATAAAAATGTTTGTATTTATTCATTCTAACTAGGACCAAAAATAATGTTTTTATTATTTCGTGTTTTGATACGTTAAATTTGAATACAGCAAAACAGATTTGTTATCGTATTAAACAATTCATACAATATACAGAAAATTTGAAGGTTCCAGACACTGTATAAATACTTACCAATATCTTTTCTGTATCTTATTAAACAGCTTTTTTATATAAGGCGACCAGGGCTCACTTATCTGTTATAAAACAGAATCGAACCGCAAAAAAGGTTGAGAAACACTGTGCTACATATTATAACATTGCTCTGTTGGTAGCTTGTACCTGTACTTTTATGCATTCAATATTTTGTAAGCAATAAATACATAAAGATCCTAAAGATGCTTGTGATCTGATGAAAGCAGACGTAGCAAGAAGCAATTTAATAATCATGGGTTTTAGATGATGTTATCAATGTGAAAAGATTTGAAAAAAGGAGATAAAGGAACTGACCGGTATGTGGCATGGTTTCGTTTCTGCCATACGGTTTTCTTTTATCGAATTGGGCAGATCCAATAGGGATTACGAAGACTGGCTGGGATGGTAGAACGGGATAGGATGGCGTCTCTTGCAGGATTTTCTCAGATCCTCTTCCTTCGATTCATAAATATCCTCCGGCTATAATACCTCGCTGAAAAGGCTCCCATGAGTATCTATATGTGATATTCACTATCGAAACAACTTCTTCCCTCAACGTCTTTACCTCTCACTGTTCGTGAATCAGTTGCTCTCCGTCAGATATTCACTTTGTCATTCGCTTGGTAAACTCATATACGTAGGTATAGCCTGGCAAGATTTGGTTGAAATCAATTAAGCAAACTTTTTCTTCCACGTATCTATTGCTTCAGCTCAAACATTCTTCTTCCGCACAAAACAATATTCTAACGTTCTCACAATGGCAACAAATGTCTAAATGTTTCAATATATGTATATAAACATTGTTTCTTTCTCAAAATATTTGAATTGCATAAAACTATTCATTCTATAATGCCCTCTTATTATGAAATGTCTTTTCGTTCTGAGGTTTAATTAAAAAATATATTGTATTCATTATCCGACAAATATAAGAAATACTTAAACCTCCGTTCTGAAATCTAGTATTAGTATTATTTAGTTTTAGCAAGATAACAGCCAAGCAAATACCCTACTTCTAAATTAAGATGAAGTAATTATTAAATAACCTTAGAAAATTATTCGATAAAACAATTATGGAAAGATTAACCCCCTTGACTTATGATTTTTTCGGTGTCCACATATGCTAGTGTTAGTTGTCTTCTATCTTCAAATAGCGTCAAGTATAAAATATTAAAATCTAGCACACAATTTATATTTAGTGATCCTCAATGTTATAAGCTAAAACTACGATTAAAATTAAAATTGAATTCTATTACAAATATACCACAGTTTTGTTACATTTAGCCTCTAATCTTTGACACGAGTATAATTCGTTATTATAAGACACAAGTTAAAAAAATGTTCATGTGCAATAAGTTTTAAGTAGACCCATTTAATAAATATTTACCGTTGTTTTTGTTAATAACAAAAATACTCAAATTCCTGATGGTATCAAAATATTCGTCTAATGTTAATTTTATTAAAAACAATTGTTATATTATTATAGTATTATTAATTGTACGGCTCCAGACATTTATGTACGATAGTATACATATAATGAAGCAATAAATAAAATTTCTTTGACTACATTAATCGACGCATCCTCAGACTAACCAGAAGAAATAGATTCAGCATCTGACGAGTTTACGGTAATGCAGAAAGTGTGTCAGTGCAACAAATCCGCACTCTCGGCATTACGTGGCTCGAGTACGCTTGAGTAGTGCTTTCGAAGTGCTTCAGATTCCTTTAAGTTCGCCGAACGATAAAGTTCTTTGAAAATCCCTATCGGTGACTCTCTGCTCACACCGTTTGTAGAAGAAAATATTTTTAACTTTCCAAAATGCAGGTACGTACGTACTTTGTATTTATTTATTGATAACTTATTGCTACAGAAATTGTAAGTGTAAAGTAAGAAATAAATATGATTTTTAATAATAACAATAGCACATAAACACATAATACATTACTATATCATGTTAATTAGCACCCATTATCAGAATATCGTTCCCAGATTGTTCCCAGATTCTATTATCCGAACAGAGTGTCGTCTAATAATAGTTCTTTACTTTAAAAAATTAAAAAAAATTAAAAATGAAAGAGATATAGAATACACAAATATTCAAACAAACTGTTAATCTTCGCAATGTTCATTTAAACAAATGAAATTTGGTATGTGAAAAAGTAATTGGTCTGTGATTTAAAAATTCTTTTATCCGAATACTTTTGTCTCCCTATTAGTTTGTATACGAGAGGTTTTGTTGTAATTTCTTCAACGAAAACTAGCAAGAAATATCGCACATTATAGATAAGGACAGAGAATTCTTTGTTTAGGTTTTTCATACCAGTTCTCGCTGGATGAAGTACAGTCTTCATTTTTCGGGTTTTCAAACATCTTTCCAATTATTCTACTCTTTTAACGCTTTATTCTTCGTTATTCGTTCTCATAGTACCTACAAAAATTGCATAATCCTCTCCTTATCTTAGAAAAAGTATAGTATACTTTTTCAGAAAACAAACCGAACTCTTCTTCGCAAATTTAGTAATCTTAATCGTTTATATTCTAGCGCTAATCGATTTAGTAATTTCTTCTGCAATTTATTTCCCACGTTCAGAAACTCTATTCTAACTATGAGTAGTCATTAAATTCTGTATCACGTCCTCCTTCGCTTATTTTCTGACGTACATCTATGAATTCTTATGAAAGAATCTTATGAATTATACTCATCACGTAATTCGCGTGTTGCTAACTATCTTTTTAATCTTACTTCTACTCCCTTCTTTGTGTCAGTCTTCACTCATGCTGTGTACATATACTAAAGGGTTTTCTATCCGTTGATATGTAAAATGAGTTATTATTACTATTATTATTACTGTTATTAAATAATGAATGTCTCACGAGTAAAATTAATGTTATATTCCGTTACAGGAAATCGAAAGTGAAAATTTTCCATTTATTCGATATTACCATAATACTTATGCATACGTTTCAATGTATTATAATGTATCGTATTGCGTTATAACGGCGGTTGATCCGTTAATCTGATCACACGGTCGCTCAAATGAATTTACATAATGGACAATCAATTCGAGAGTTCTCTCGTTCGAAAATTTGTGGTCTAAACCATTGAGAGCTTACAGCTGCCGCACCATAACTCCCACTTTTATACGACTGGCTGTCATGTGCACCCCCTTTCATTATCAGTTTCGTCTTCTGTCCCTTTCCCTCCCTTATCTTCGACCCTCTGAAAGTTTGTCGGCAACGTGGGCATCGTCAAACTAGACGTACCTTTAAATTCCACCGGATTTACGGTTTCGATATCGTTTTAACGACCGACCTAGAAATCGAGCGGGTGCTATTAGTTTATAGAGATGGAATGCTTTCCGTAAATATTTAAACGGTTTCCAGGCAATTTACCGTTCCCGCGAAATCCGCTGTTCCTCCCATTTTCTTCTTCTTGCGGCAGTTATCGCGAGAACGTAGGGAGGAGAGCAGATTTCGACCGTCTTTCTATCGCTGACATCAGGCACATTTGTGCCGTGATAAAATCTTGCAATTTCAGGGGTTTCAAGGACCTGCTGATATCGGTACATGTTATTCCGGGGGAATTACACGCATTTCTCTTACTGTAAGTATCGAGAGAAAAAATGGTTTTGAGACGAAATTCTATTTCAATACTGCGCGTATAAGTTTTGTTAACGCTAGATTTACGTACATTTCTTGTATATGTATTTCTAATATTCATATATTAAGAAATAGGTATACATCAAAAAGAATTTGAAATTGCAAAACTGAGAGGGAAATAAATTTTGGTATATTTGTATCGTTCCATAGATAAAACTCAGCAAAAATTGCTAAAGATAATAGTAATTATTTTTGCAAATTTTACTCATGAAGTCCGAAACCCTTCAAATTGTCGGCTCCCGTAAACCAAGTATTAATCTCCATTGTAACAAATAGAAATTATTTTTTTCTTTTTTATGAACTTTATGTGTACAATCTCGTTCATAAGTATTATAATTCTAAAATGTAATAGTTAATTCTAATTACGTAATTTAAATAGTACACCGACACTAAAAATTTAACGTGCAATTTTCAGTGTAATTAACATGATAAAAAAGGCAACCCCTAATTTTGTTGCTATTCGTTCTGTGTAAAATAGTAAAACATTCAAATGGAAAAGTAAAGTAAGAAATACAAATTTCTTATTAACGAGAGAGGAAACGATGCGATAAAGAAAAGTTATAATGATACAATTAACTGATTAATAAAAAGAAAAAATTTTAAAGTAGGTGCAAGCTTATAAAATTTAAAAACACCAAGGAACATGTCATCTTCTTACGTATACTCTGGTGCAGTTCGATCGTGAACATTTATGTAACAAAGTGCACGTGACGGTTTCCCTCAGAGGTCCTTTTTATCCTTCGTTCTATCGTACTATTGCCTGCCCCCCCCCCCTCACCTTTATCGCATAAAGGTATAGGCACATATCCATGGATCGATATCGTCCAAATGCCTCCAGATCACTGTCCTCGATAGCCATATCGATCTTGTTTCTGCTTTCTGAACGTTTCACCTATTGTTTAAACGAGAGCGAAGATCAAATGCGAATCAAAAATAATACAACTACGATTCATATGATATTCTTGTACCGTGGGAATAGACTCAGTATCAAAATACAAAAATGACAAATTTTGTTTTATTTTATAGATTTTTTAATGTAATTATTATAACTGAATATAGTGTTAGTGATCAGTGAAAAATAAGGTAATTATTTAGAAAAGGTGGGGGCTCATCGATTTCGACGATTTTTGATTATGTTATAGAAATCAATATTTTGAACAACTTTTTCCTATACATATAACCGCCGCTCGGCCTTAGTTTCTGAGATTATTGCAAAAAGCTATTGCTACTACTACAATGAATATTGCCTATAGCGATGTGACTGTGGTAGCGTGTGTGGAAGCGTCGAGTCGCCGGTTGTTTATGGTTTCTATGCATCGAGACAACCGACAATGGACGCGTATAACGGGTGTGTTTAAAAACTCGATTTGAGTAGCCGGAATAAGAGAGCCTAACCCAAACCTTACTTAAACCTAACTATTCTACCTAGTAAATAATTTATAGTAATAGGTTCGTACACTTAGTACAATACATCTCACCATAAATCACTCTTTGTTCAATTAAAAAATCAATTAGTGTATTATAACTGTTGCATATATTTAAATATTCATACAACTTCATTCTGAATTCTTTAACAGCAATGCGTTCAGTAATGAGATCAATGCAAAACTAGATTTAGCTTGACACATTATACATTATTCGTCATTGGTCGCTATGCCGTTATTTATTAGAAACAAGAGATAAGAGACGATCGTGAGCTGACGCATACAGAGTCACAAACGCGTACATATAGATAGAATTCATTGTAATAGCAACAATTGTGAGGAAAAATCTCGGAAACAAAGGCAGAGCGGCGGTTATATGTATAGAAAAAAGTTGTTCAAAATGTTGATTTCTACCATATATTTAAAAATCATCGAAATCGATGAGACCCCCCCTTTTCTAAATAATTACCAAAAATAATTAGATAATGCTTAATTGAAGTTGAACATAACCTACTCGTTTGTTGATTAAATCCAAAACAATATTTATTTATTATGATTAAATCCAACACTGTATTTAAATAGTATTTATTCACTGTATTACATTTAATAGATATGTAAAATTTCAAATTAAACTTTATAATATAATTTCATGAACTGTGATTTATTAATGCATTGTATAATATTGACAAAAAACTTGTATTATTATTTATTAATTGTTTTATGTTCCAGAAAGTGCGAAAGTAGTCAGGTCTTCGTTAAAGATCATCATACTCACTGTATAGATAATTGTCGTCCTACTACAATGTGCGGTGAAGTAGTCGTCCCCGAGGATCATCTTGACGTAAGAAATAAATTATTCTAATAGGTTCATACATAATTAACAAAGATAAAAGTATTACATCCTTTTTCTCTAACGGGGTTTGAAAAAAAATTTATTATAAAAGAAATTTAATTAACTATTCATTATTAACACGTTCCGTGCCACGTGGAGCGTATACACCCCACGCTGAATTTCCCGTTCAATACCGGTGGGTATTCATGAAGAATTTTTTAAAAATTGTAATCATGGTTTTGTACTACTAAAAAATTGTAGGGCGTACGTAGGTTAAAAACATTGTTTAATCGTAAATCGGAAAGTCATCAAAAAACGGTGTGGCACGGAACGTGTTAATATATTTCCGTTTAGTATTTTTTTCAAACCTTGTCATACAAAATTCTATTATTTCAAAGAAATTGGATATTGTTATCGTGAAAGAACAATAATACGATTTCACGAGAAAGGAATTATTCAGGAAATACAAAGAAAACAGTTTTATTTTAACTAACCTTTAATTAAATAATAAAAGAAGTATTTGGTGATATTACGAACAAAACAAGTGTTAGCATATTGAAGTAAATTTTAAATTGCACTTGCACTAAGGGATACTGATAAAATGTTTCGGTATATTCCAGTTTTACATTTCTCCAACTCTAATTATTCTTCCGAAAAAATAATATTATAAAATACAAAATCATATAATCTTTTCATAAAGCAGTTTTATTCTGACATGCAAATTAGATGACTCGTTCGCCCTATACATGTGTATACATGTGTCAGTGTATATTGTACAAATTATAAATAAATTTCATATAACTCTAAAATTTTGATTTCAATGTAAGTTTTTAATAAAGCTTCGCGAGTATATAAAACTTAATAATATATGCATGGATGAATTTTCTTTTTATCGGAATACCACTTTAAGCAGATGAAGACAACGTTAAAAGTTTCTACGCTTTTTTTCGTGTTTTAAACATAACTTTGTAATGGTACATGATAAAGCAAAATCTTAAAAAAAAAGTATTTAATTTTTAATGCTTTAGCACCTTGTCATGAAAAAAGATCTATGAGAAAGTTGTATTCAAAATATAAAGAATCGTTAAAATTTTGAGGATTTTTTTATCCCCTTCAAAAACATTTCCTGTCGACAACAAAATTCCCCCATGTGTGATTTATTATAATTTCTATATCTACACAAACTTTTACTGTAATCAGAATTGCAGAATTAGGTGAATCTCCTTGTAATATAGTGTACGAATACATTTTGAAGTTACTGTATATTAATGAAAAATAAATTGTAATGTATCTATTTATTTTGTGCTCAGGTCTGCAGAACGTGTAACGCAACTGGTCACAATTGCGGTATAGCGGAAGGAAGCAAAGCAGGTCCAGGTATAGACGGTGCTGATTTTGTCTTCTATGTGTCTGCGATGCAAACTGAAAGATGCCATAAAGGATTAACCGTGGCTTATGCTGCGCATTGCCAACAGGAAGCAGCCCTAGACAGGTATGTTCGTTGTCTAATTATCCACTGTCAGAGTAAATTACCTTACTGTACATCCTGTACTCACACTGTACATTACACTTTTAATATTCTATCTTTTTCTGTTCGAATCTTGTAGAAATAAAAAATTAATTTATAACAGTGTGCAGCAAAATATTTACACGAGATGTATAATTAATACCTGTAAATCATTTCTGCTTAATATATTTCTTTTTATTTCTTAATGTGATGCAATCGAAACATGAGTCAATATTTTCTAGGCCAATAGCTGGTCACGCCAATCTATGCCCGAAAAGTATCGGCACGAAACCACAAGAGCTGGAAACCTTACTAAGCACCGTGAAACATGAGATATTACACGCTCTAGGATTTTCTGTAAGCTTGTACGCCTTCTATCGGGATGAAAACGGTGAGCCTAGAACCCCAAGAAGAAGCGACACAGGGAAACCACTGTTAAACGAAAAGTAAGTATGCGTTATACGTTATTTTTATTTTATAACTGTTATCTATGTATTATCTACTATACGCGAGAACATTCAATTGTTCTTTCTAATAAACGGTAGGGATGAAGGGAAAGTTTTATTTTTTTCTCTCCAAAATAATATAATAATACAGTTAAACTATTATAAAACTATTTAAAACTACTTAAAACTAGTTAAAACTAAATTATATATGGGTATGTGTGATACAAATGAAATAAAGACGTTGCTCTTTATATACCTATATTTCAATTTAACTAAAAACGGAAGAAGACAATTTATACAAATTAATCTAGTTAAAATGTCAAAGCTATAAAAATTAAAAATGGTTTATCACTTATAGATTTTCGTATACCATATATTGCTTGCCTATTATTGTTAACTGCTCTTTACATTTTAAAACAACAGATATAATGTAATGATTACAATATATAATAATTAATATATAATTAATTTATCTCTGTTCCTATTCGTTACTATCACACTATTATATTATGGATAATACATCGTGCGCATGCATTGATATTCTTACTTTGTGTTAAGATTTCTATTATTTTTAAATATTATTTATTAGAGTTAAGGCGTTCAATGTTACAAAATTCGTTTATATTCACAGTAAAACTTATTTTTGATTAATTTCTGGTTAATCCTCTGAAATAGTCGATCTCTGTTAAGAGTTGCTTGCAATTTGCGAGCCATCAAACTTGTAAAACTGCTAATACATGTATATTTAACACCTTTAACATGTAAATCGTGCGAAAAAGGCATTTCATCTGAATTTGACTCGTGTCCAGGACGCGACAGCTCTCTTTGTTCAGTGGCGACGTGTGTTTTCCTCTGTTTCGCTTTTTCCTCAAGTAGGTTTTCCCCTCACGTATTCTCGAACTCCGACACCGAGTTGGTGTATCTGCCTTTAAAATTGGAAAATTCCTAGTATTCCTGGTTCTAGCCAAATCGACGGACCGTAACGAAACTGGTTCCGGCGTTGGCAGACGAGCACGTTGCTCGCTTTCCACCATCCTTTTTTTTTCTCCTGTCGTTTCTCTTACATTGACTTGTGCTGCAGTAACATTCTCATTATTTCTGGACCACCTTCCACCTTTCGGTGTTCCACGATCTGTCTGACTGTGAGCTTGCAACTTCTCCACCCCTTTCTCATTCCCTCCTCTCACACTGTGTCTAAGCCTCCTTGCATAAATCTTCTTAAATTTTACATTCACAGTGGACTACATATAATATATGAATACGAAGAAATTTCTATCATAACCGCTGTATAATAATTACTTCATAGTTTTTGTTTTACTACTTTCTTAGCAATTGTAAACATTGTATAATATGAATGCATATTTCATTTAAAAAGTCATCCGGATACCATTGTACTTGTATTTATCTAATACTAATTAACCCTTTGCACTCGAGGACTCCAGAGCGGAGCCATTTAAAATTTGTCTTCAAACTCGAGGACTCTGTTATGGAGACAATGCAAATAACTTTCAGTTCATAACAGAAGGACGAAGACAAATCGTGTATAGGATATTCCGCTCTTGGTTTTTTTTTATATATTATAACATTTATATCCATAATCAACAATGACTTTTCTTTTAATGTGCATATCATTTACTTATACGTGAATACGATCTTTCCACTGAAATTGCTTCGAGTTACTGGTAGTATGAATGAGAAAAAACTTCGAGTGCAAAGGGTTAATCAACCTAATTGAATTATAATCCTTACGATACTGAAAATATAAGTAAACATGAACCTCATAAATTACAATTAAAAAATAGATAGAGTGCCTTACAATTTTACAAACTATAACTCATTATTGTTATTATTACATCATTATTATATCATTATTATTTAATTTGTTGTTACACTATTATAATTATACTACGATGCTATGCTATAATTATACTGTATGATTATATACTGTTGTAATTGTACTATATAATTATAGTATAATTCGTTGTAATGAATAATTTTTTAATGAGTTATCTTTCATAAAAGGCGTTAGACGCTCCAGAAATATTAGTAGCTATTAGTCTGTTGAAAGTGAAACGTTAGATACATTTCTAAATCGTCTTGGCAGTGTTCGTTTTCATTGTAGAAGAGGAAACAACGATAGTTCACTGAATGAGGAAGTACTGATAACAGTCGTACGTTCGTTGTACATAGGTTACAAACGCATCAGTGGAGCGAAAACACGATCAAGACCGTGGTCAGACCATACTGGCAAGTGCATGGTGGCTATGTGGAAAGGTCGATGCAAATGATAGTGATGCCCAGGGTTCGTGCCGAAGCTCAGGCTCACTTCAATTGCCCGGAACTGGAAGGTGCAGAGTTAGAGGATCAGGGGGAGGATGGCACAGCGCTAACACATTGGGAGAAGCGAGTGTTTGAGGTAAATCAGATATGCACGATCAAAAATAAGCTCGTTTACCCTTTCGGTATTTTACAAATTTTCGAGTTTCGTTCAGGAATATCTTGAAAACTATTCGTTTTTGAAGATTAATATATTTTTCGTAAAAATGAAAATATTCATACGCTTTCTTTTCTATTTCATTGTATTTTTCACTATATAAACTTATTTGATAAAAGTAAAGCTTTGTTACGTAAATTTAAATTATATTAAAAATAGAAAACTGAAATATTGGTTCAAGGTACCTATTTCGCAGAAAATCTGCGAAACCGATATATCATCTCTGAGGTACTAAAATGATTAAAATTAAAAAGTAATACACACGAATTTAAAAAAAAAATGAATAAAATTTTAATTCAGGTGTTTCTAATATAACATTGCATACGCTCACTGTTATAGTTATAGTTATTCATAAAGTAAAAGTAAATTATTATTACTTGTATTTTTAGAACGAAGCAATGACAGGGACACATACTCAAAATCCAGTTTATTCGAGAATGACACTGGCACTGATGGAAGATACGGGATGGTATAGCGCAAATTATTCAATGGCTCAAGAATTAGGCTGGGGTAGAAACCTTGGTTGCGACTTCTCAATGAAGTCGTGCAAAGAATGGATATCTACGAAATCATCCCGACTTTCGTACGTACTATTAATACTACAATGTTTAATTGTACATACAATTATAACAATAAACGTCCAAATATAAAACAGGAAAGGCATAAAAATAAATCTAGAAATTAGTGTATATCAAGTGTTACATGAACATAAAAATTTGTTTAATCGCTGATTTTTATATTGCTTCACTATTAGAATATAAAGTATGGAAGTAGATAATGTTAATATGTATGTATGTCGCGTTTTATAAAATTAACGGTAAAGACTGGTAAAAATGACTGGTTCGTAATTCATCATGGAAACTTTGTGAATTCATTGTAATACCTACACCTTTGAAAATTTACTGTGACCTTTACTGTAATCATTACGGTTTGTTTCCCTTGTATTAGGTATTTTTTAAATAAAATTTTCAATTTGATTCGTTCGACACAAATAAGTATACTCTAACTCGTCGGTAGGTTTAGTACTAAATAACCTAATATAAATCATTTATGCTATCAAACGCTTGATATTTTTTGTACATCTGATTATTAATTTTCAGAGGGAAATCTATTCATCCTTTTTGTAACAAAGTGAAGCAAGATCCGTTACAAACTGAATGTACCGATGATCGAAGCTCGGTAGCGTTATGCAATCTAATTAAATACCCACAACCACTACCCAAAAAGTATCAGGTACGAAATAATACATGAGTATAGACCAGTTTATACAATAAATCGTTTCTTCTAACCATTTACGCTTAATTTGTGAATTTGCATCCTCAAACTGTTAAAAATGTTCAAGCTACAAATTAACCTGAGAAATAAGTAATGGTTCTAATCATAAACTTCAAAACTGTATACTTCCGCCTAAAATATTCCTTGTTGGTGAAATAAAAATTATTAGCGTTTACTGACTTTTTCGTAAATAAATAGCAGTGTATTGATTTTTTGTTCCTTAGAACTTCGATTCTATTCCCCATGTCTCAGCTGGAGAGGAACAATACTACGGGGGCTCGGTATCTCTAGCAGATTATTGCCCATACATACAAGAATTCACGTGGAGAGCTCGAAATATAGTAGTTAGAGGTTCTCATTGTCTATACGAAGAGAACAATCCTCGTAAGTTCGTCGCTACTGATAATAGGAATTCGATTCTAACATAAGGATGAAACTTGTTACTTCTTGTTTTTGTCAATTACACTTTTTAGTGCAGCAGATGGAGTATATAATTTATTAATTCTATTAATCGGTTTAACTCAACAGGTCCAGATAAAAACTTTGCTTTAGAGAATTATGGCTTACATTCGAGATGTTTTGATCATACAAATCAGATGTGGGAAGAACGAACTTGCAAACAAGCCCGACAATGGCAGCATTGGGGTTCCGGATGTTATCAGTATAAATGTGAAGCCGGCAGATTGCACATTATGGTTAGTATTGCAAAACAAAATTATACTCTGCATCGCGTAATTATGCTATTATCATTACATTATTTTTGTCGTATTACAGGTTGCAAACTACACATACACGTGCTATCATGCTGGCCAAGAAATTGCTATTAGAATCCTTCAAAATGGTTGGCTTCATAAAGGTGCATTAATTTGCCCACCGTGTAAAGATATATGTCAGGTAAGAATAAATTTTTTACTAAAAAATATCGTTTTCATTTATTCTTTGTGTTTTGACTTATAACTATATTACAAATAATAAAATCAAGAAAAGAATGTACATCGTAGAATATATGTCGAATTATTTATCGCTGAAGATTAAATTTCCGAATTATTATTTAAATATATTGATAAAACATTTTTGTATTTTATATTTGACTCAAACGGGACATATATAATAGAGTTTATATACATTTTATTCTATTCATTGCGCATTTTATATTCTTTTATAACGCAAAAGCAAAAATTATACAGCAACTTCGGATATTTGCACTGTACTTAAGAGTTCTTTGAATTGTTTGTCACATTTATAGGTTTTTGTCTAAGTATTTTTCGTATTTCTAAGCCGGAGATCAATTTTTATAGTCCAGATAAAACGGAAATTCGTATTAACAGAATCCGGATAAACAGAGACCCATTGTACTTTTGAAATCTAAATTTCGGAACAATTAAAAATAACTCGAGCTACTCAAGTTTTATCAATCTTCATTGATTGAAGCTACGATAATGTGCCCTTTTTCAGGCGGAATTAAAAGAAAAACACGAAGGTTGTAAGCCAGGAGATGAACATCCACCTGCTACATATTATCACAGAGACAATTTATACTGTGCATCAGCAGGAACATTTACAAATTTATCACCGTTTGTTGCTTTAATTTATATCTTTATCTTTAGATGATGCGTAATCAAACCTAGATAATATTTTTATCGCTATCTAAGTTAGGTCAGCGAGTTACAATGACATACCATCGAAATAATCGTTTAAAAGCACTTCCTAACCGCGATATGAAGTGTTTGTTAAACAACATAAATGTATCCTTGGAACCAAGTAATAGTTTCGTAATATATCAACCGAGGTGACAGTTCTATTTTAATAGTTTTTAAAGAACAAAAATACTTCTTCAGCAATTTTTACATTTCTGATGAAGATGTAAAAAATACACGAAACACGATTTAGACTCTACATGCGTAAGATATTAATACTCATCATATTCCATAACAAAGGTATTTAATATCACAGTAATAAATTTGACAAGGCATTTTTTAAGTGCCAATAATAATAAATATATAAAGGCTGATCTATTTTGATGGATTCGTTTATCCCAGAAAATATGTCGAATTGAAGAGAAAGTAAAGAATATAGAAAAAGAATGAAATATAGTATAGTTTATTAAACAAAACCTATATTTTCTAGTATAGAAAGAAATAATATATGATAAAATAAGAATAATAATAATAAAAGTTTTAATGTATAACGTATATAAAAATAATTTACATGCAAATTAGTAATTCGATAGAGTGATTGTACAACTTCAATTTTAAATATTAAATAATTTTCTTCCAAGTTTAGATACTTCAGGTAATATAGCAGATAAAATAACAAAATAATTAAATGGAGCGAAATGAATATGATTAAATTTATTAGCAAATAATTTTGGACAGCAAAATAATTTCTAATAATAACCTTCTTTCAATTTAACGTATATTCTGTGATAAGTTTACGTAAAAATAAAAATGGATCATCCTACACATATATACACATACGTAATTACTTATTTATAGCGCTCATTTTGTTATTTTTTTATGCGAATCGTTATTAAAAATCATTCAATATCAGTTAGTAATAAATGAAGATAAGTATTTACATTTGAAAGTAACAAAATATATGTATAAGTGCCAATATTATCTGTCCTCTTTTACAAAAAAGTTTTAGTTATTACTTATACATATACAGTATCTTATTAACCCCTATTTATGCTTCATGGAAATAATTTTTTTAACATTTTTTTATCGAAAAAAGAACGAAAACATTGATTGATTCATTCCACACATTCGTTTATTTTATTGAAAGAACCATTTCGTAAAAAATTCTATCAAGTAGTAACACTATCGTTGTAAAAAGTATCTTAAAAATAATATTTCAGTATCACTTTGGATATATTACAAAAAAATGATGTAGCAAAGCATAAAACAGCTTTAAAAACAAAGTTAAAAAATGTTTCATCATGTAGACAATTTTCGAGAGTAGAATTAATTTATCTATAAATAATGTAAATATCATAATTTGCATTTAACAAAATAAATAAGGGTTATATATTAACTTTTGCTATAATTTCATGTTATCTTGGAAGTATCTTCATTTACAAATTATAAAAGCTTTTGTTTATTTATAAGACTTATGGCAGTTGTATAATTTGCAATGTATTTTTAATGTGGAATATAAGTTTAATAATTGGAGTTAAATACCTACCTATTCATTGCATATTTTTAGTTATCGTGCTCAAACTTTTATTTAAAAGAATATGCAAAATTGAAAGGCAGATATAAGTTTTTCATTATTAAAATGGAATTAGCCTGAGATAACTTTCATGGAGAAATTAGTCAGAGAGCACGATATCATATCCATAAATATAAACAAAAGTATTAGAAAAGATCAGCAACAAATAGAAGCACTCATTATGAGTTGTGCTCGAAATGCTGTGCATTTAATGCAAATATTAATAAATGTAAATGACATTTCTATCAAATAAGTAATAAGAATAAGTTTGTACATATATTATGAATTTAGTAAATAAAAAAAGCTAGAGAAACTTTCTGAAACAGCAACAGTTCATGTTTGCGGGAGAAAATTACTTATATCTAATTAAGCAAACACTAATTAAAATATCTGTTATTTCTTTTTGTTATATTTGCGTATGAAACAATTTTGTACACAATACAAAAACTGTGAACATTCCAAATCGAAAGATTTTAAAAGTTCAGAATGATATTGATAACATGTAAAATATTAAAGTTAGTTACATATTACAAATGTAGAAAATCAAGGTATTTGTAGATATAAAAATATAATGTTTTATCATGTTAAATATCCTCATAGATTACGAAAAAGATTGTACAAAGTGTACTTATCTGTTAAATATTATTTGCGTCAAGTTGCAATTATAGCGACGTTATATAGTAAAATTTAATGCTTCTTTTTTCCTTTATACATTCCATTGCAAATAACATTGGGTTCAAAACTTACTGTAATAGAATTCAATTTAGTGGTTTGATCTACAATTTAGTAAAGCTTATGTAAATGCTGCAATATTATATTAATTCTTTCATATAAGTAATAGGAAATAACTCTAAAATATTCCTATAAATCACATTGTTGTTTACATATAAACTGATGAGTTAAAAATTGTAATTTAAACTGATTTTTCAAAATATTGATTATAAGTGTATGATATTGATTTGAATAATTTAAAGTAATTATTATTATTAACACATTCGCTGCCACCAATAAAATGTTAGGCTTTGACAATGGTAGCGAACGTGTTAAACAAAAATTAAAAGAAATAAAACATTTTTTGTTGCTAAAAAATATGTACTGAAACATTCTGACAAAACACTGATGTAAAATAATTTATCGATCGAACAACGTTGTTAAATTAACCTTTTAACTAAGGAGCTAACTTAAAAAGTATTTTCCAATAACCAGTTAACTGATCATTTCCAATTAAAAGGTTAAGAAAGAAAGCTCCGTTTGATGTATATACAGAAACTAACAACTTCATAATATACTTAAGCTTTTTAAAATTAAATATGTTTTCTCAATTGTGTTATAGAATTAATTAAAGATTAGCGATGTGAGTGTACAATTTTTATATAATTGACAATTAAACAATACATTGTTATATTGTTTGTACTGAACGCTGTAATTACAAATACGTGGTTCTATTTTCAGATTATAAGAACATCATCATACACTATATGTTTATAAAGAAGAAAAAGGAAATATATTCCTTGTAAAATTAAATTTTATGTCAAAACAAGCATACTACATTAGAACACATAAAGTAGAAAATAATAAGGAACACAAGAAATCATTTCCTAAAACAGCTAAATAATTGTAGAAATTAAAGCACATAATATAGTGTAATTAAAATTCATAGGAAGTGTACCTTAAAGAAGCAAAAGACAATATTACATAAAAAATTAATTTATAATATTATAGTCCATTCCGTACTTCTTCTTTAGCTCCTTTTCAGGTTGCATACAAAGTACTATAATTTCATTGATTTAAGTGTATTGTTATATAAATGTGCCATGATTATAAGAAAATATTACAGTATGTTTATTGGAACCCAACTTGTGTCTTGTCTTATTGTTATGAGAAAATTATTATTTGTAAAACTTAAATGTATCTATATATATCAATAATTAACCCGTTTCGTAATTTAATTGTAAGAAAATGAATTATTCATAAAAAGTGCATCAAAAAAAAGTTACTGGATTTATCCTCTCTACTATTCCAACACTTAAAAGACATTGTATCATTCCTCTAACAACCATATTCACAAACCACATATAGCAGAAACCTTACAAACCAATAAATGTAGTTTTCTTTCTGTTTTATAACGTTTTGGCTCTATGAATAATTAAACCTTATTACAAAAATAACTTTTACTATTTGAAGGTTGCAAATAAACATTTATTTTCCATTTTTGTAAGTAAAGTATTTTATACAGTTCCATAAAAGATCATTATCATGTTTAATATCATTTTTTTACGTGTAATTTATTTCAAAGTCGATATTCGAATCATAAAATTCTACCTCATATCTGAATTCAAATAGCAATAGTTTGAACTGAATAAATTTTATAAAATAAAGCAAATAAATGAAAGATCCTGTGAAAAAGAATTAAATAAGACAGAAGAGTATAAAACAGATAAAATAAAACGACTGGTAAATTTGTGGTTAAACTAAAATATTTAAAGATATCAGATCTGTAGTACAGTAAAATAAAATAAGATACAGAAAAATAAAGCATGGTTAAATATAAAAGCATAAAATACAATAAAATAAAATATCCCGGAATAAAAAAGAAAAGAGTAAAATAAATTACACAGAATTGAATTGTCCTGAATTAAATAAGCTTGAATAAAGTAACTGAAATAGTGAGCGGAATATTAATATTCCAATTAAGTTATACTGTATAATTCTCTAACTACTGATTTATTTAAATGAAGGACCGGAGCTGCTCTTAGAGCGCTTTAGAATTCCCAATTCTAATAACAACCGATTCCCAAGCAGCCTTATAATGTCCTAAATATCTTGTATTCTATTTAAATTGGTACAAATTTACCAATATTACTTTTGTAAAAATAGATACATATGTATGTATTAAATACCTTAATTTGGAGAGCTGCAAAATTAGGCCCTTTCAAAAATTGACAGATTTCATATGGGGTTTGAGCAGTTTATGGACATTATAATACTACACCACCTAGCAGTGAAATGGTAGTACCAATCGCCCGTGTACTTGTCATAGAGGACAAATACACTTTCATATTTCTCAGCTTATAGACCATATTTTCGAAGTTTTGATGTCTCAAAATAGAGATCTAATTCTTCTGATTGTTCAGTACGGAAATAGTTCATAACTCTTATCTAATAGCTGAAAAATTTGTGACACATGTACATTAGCACTTCGCCGGTAAGTGGTTGTAGTGTATCGACTTCTATCAATTGAACAAACCTTGAAATTGTAAAAAATACGTCTACAGCCAAATTCCTGAACATTTTCTTATGCCTCTTTTTTATTAGAACCCACACTTTCCTCTCAGAGTAATTTCTTTTCGATATTCCTTATAATAGCAGAAATAATTGCTCAGTTAGTATTACTTGGTCACCGCTAGATGGTGTCACAACGTCGAAATCTGTAATAATTTATTATAAACGCTTTTAATTATCAAACGAGGTAAAAAATTGAAACCACGTTGAATAAAAATCAATTATGAAGATCTGTTCTTTGATTTAAAATACGAAAAGTTTAAAAATATGAGCAGTAAGTTCAAAAATAACAACTCGTTTTGTTACCTATTACAGTTTATTATTTATTTAAAAAATAATTGTAGAAATATTTGTAATATTAAGATATACATTTCATATGTTAAAAAAGAAAACAAGAGGATTGATCAATAAAAGATAATACATATCTGGTTTCCGCTACTTGTATAAAAATAAACAGTACAATATCTCAATCAGAGACTTATATCTAATATTCCTGTTATAATTTTTTTATTTGCCGACAAATTTTGGTATATACTTCTCAATTTGTTGAATATTATCACTAGTGAGATTTTAATGAAATTCTCGTTACAATCGATTGAGAAACATTCCCATCACAATTTGATGTATGCTACGTATACTTTTGCATTTGAAAATGTAGAGAAAGTATCTTATACATTTTTAAAGATTTAAACAAAAAATATATAATGAAAATAAATCATAAAGGGATTACAAAATAATTTTAATAGGTAAAAAGCACTGATAAACGTTATATAAAGTAGATTTTCTTAAACTGTGAGTTGCTATTCCCAACGGTTCGCATTAACATGCAAATGTTAAGCCGTATAATAATAATAATTAATAGTAGTAGTAGCAGCAGTGATAGTGACTAGTAGTTCTATATGTAACGCACAAAATTAAATATCTTTTTGTACCAATAAATGTTTTATTTCTTTATTTATTTTATGCACTTACGGTAGAGAACAAAAGTTTAAAACCAAAGAGTCAACGAAATTAAATCAACTAATTTATAAGGAATAGCATGATAAGTAAAATTTACATTCTGCGCTAATCAATAAATAGTATTATATCATAATAACAATAAAAATGAATATACAGACAATATTTACAGACCATAAAACTATATTCTACATTGTCCTCTCGTCTTAAACTTTTGTTTGCATATTATACATATGTACTGTACATATGTAAAATATAGTTTGATGGTTTTTTTATAATATTATTTATCGATTAACATAAAATTACAAATTTTGTTTATCATGCTATTCCTTATAAATTAGTTCGTTTAATTTCATTAGTTTAATTTCCTTAAGCTTTTATCCGCTACCGTATTTATTTATCTGAGATAGCGAAAAATTTTATTCGGTAAAAGGGATATAAAGCATGTCCTATTCAAGCATATACAAATCAGCTTTGTACAACGAAGTATTATACAATAAGCAGTGGGGGGACTAATAAACCCCGATTTTTCATTAGATTGTGTTATCTTACTCTTTAAAAACTCAATTAATACTTATCGAGATAAAACCACTAGGAAAGTAACGACAATATCAGTTTCGCAAGTAGGGAAGATTAAATGAAAAGCATGCCCAGTGATGAAATCAAAGAGGAATGATGTAAGCAATCGTTTTCACTCCAATGGTAACAAAATCTTGTTTCAAATCATTCTAAAAAGCTTATTCTGTATATATTTAACCCCTTGCACTCGATGGCTGTAACTCTTAATCGCCCAGTAATGCTACCTTCAAATATATTCAAGTACAACACATTTACTGAGACTCGCCTATATTGAACTTCATTTCAAGTAATACACTAAAATTTACTCAATAGGACCATTTAATCCTTTGCATCCGAAAATTTACGAAACTATTAGTTGTTGACCAATAGTTATCTCTCTAGTGCAAAGGGTTAATTTGTCCTCAACTTAAATTTAACTGTTTAAAGTACGGTGTCGGATAGAAATATTACAGTAAAAATTACAGAAATGTATATTGTAAATACAACTTTGATACATTTCATCCCTCTAAGCAAGGATTCGTCCTAGAACAAGCCGAACGGGATAAAAGTATGTATGTTACAAGGCCTGCGTATAGATACATACATATGTATGTCTTAGAACACAATGAACGTATTAAAAAAAGAACACGTTCAAAATAATTCAAATTAGTATTCTAAAACATCGTTGTAAAAAAAAACGCTTAAGTATAATAAAGAGGTTACATTAAAAGGAAAATAATAGGTGGAGGTCATGGAAGAGTTTCATGCTTTGTGCAGAAAAGCCTAATCAATATTCAGTTGTCTGAAGGAACCCTGCAGTCCATCCAATTCCATCAGCAGTCTCGATTTGGTCTCCGGAAGTCTCGCACTTTCGTTTGTTCGACTAAGCTTTTCCTCTCGCAGAAACCAGTCTCTATTTTTCTCAATTTTTGTCTTCCATGAGCCTAAGAACAATACATCATTTTAAAAGAGAGGAAAAAATAATAATCATTAGTTAGATTAATAATTAAATTTCCTCGGTTAAAGGATAAACTAATCTAATATTTCAGATTAACATTATAATCGTAGGCGTTCATCGGTAAGTCATTTATTTATTTATTTATTTATTTATCTATCTATTTACATACGGGAGTACACCCTTTAGTGCACATTTTTGATAATAATGGTAAGTCACAGATACACTGGTAAATATAGAAGATACAAGAAGTCTAGTTTGTATGCGATAGAAATTTGATGAGACCATATCTAAAAATAGGATAAGAAACAAAGAAATCGAGTGAACTAAAATAATTATTTACATTGGTGACTATCCTATTAATACAATTATATTGACCGTACAATAAAGGTAAACAGAACCAAGAATAACCGTTTTGAAATGATAACGGACTTCAACAAATACTTGCTCAATACACGGAGAAGTAATACAAATTAGACGACTGAAAAGAGAGTTGTGGACAGCGATCAAGATCGAGTATGGACACATTTAATTGTTTCTATCGAGTCTGTACATGTTGTATATGTGTAAGTCAAGTTCCAAATCGCACAGCCATGTCTCTTGAAGGATAGTAGTTGATAAAAGATAAACGCTCCGTAAGAGAGCATGACTACTCAAGTATCATTTATGTCGTTGAAAATAGGAGGGTTATATCTGACTTATCGTTTCTACATAAGGTCATCAATGGTGTCATAAATAACCCTACTATCATAAGTAAAGTTGATTATAAGATTCCAAGACCATCAATAAGATCTTCGCTAATATTTCGACCTAAATGTCCGGTTTCGAGATTTACTAACATGGACCCTATTAATCGAATTCTATCTGTAGCAAATTATCATACTGCTGCGATAGGCCTGTTCACTCATGATACAACTGCCTTTAATCGTTCATTATTCAGTAAGTGTTCAATAATTTGTAATTGTAACTCTAAGCCTTCTTGTGGCATTGTCGTACTACAGTATAATCTATTATTTATAACTTTATGTACTCCAAAGGACTTGGCCAGTTCATTGTTAAATAAATAAATAAATAATTCGAATTTGAATCATCAATTTTCGGCACGCCGTTGAAGAATCGAAGTAATCGATAAACGTTAAAACGATTTGTAATAAATAGAAAAAAACAACAGACCATTTAATTGATCAAAGGTGCCAGCTTTGCCGCCCCATTCTTTTGGCAATATATCCTTGTCCATGTAAGAATGCAACTCCTCGCCGCCACCAGTGTGAATGCGGAACTTAAAAATAAAGTGTGCATTAGTAATATGAAATGACCATTATGATCAATAGAATTTGATACAATTGTACACTTACTTTCTGAACGAGTCGATCTTTTAACAGAGGATAAAATATATTCAAGATACTTTCTATAAACGCAGGAGCGTGAAGAAAATGAACCCTGTGAAGTCGTAACGGCATGCTATCTTGTACTGCCAGCATTGTCTTTCGGACGATGCTCTGAGTTGGACTACATTTCGTGAAATGAACCACACTGAATCCCTGGTTAATATCAAAGAAATTTAAAATAACAAATTTTTTAATAAATTAATATAATTATTCAAATAAAGTAGGAAATGATGCTCAAGCATTAATGCTTAGATAAATATTAAATTATAGCAATTATAAATATACTAACTAACATTTATGCAAATATATTAAAATTGGGATTTCCAAATAGAGAAATTTATTCATATTTCTGAGGGATGGCGATCACTGTTTGATTCAAAGTCAAACGACCAAGCCAGGTTGGGAATACGATTAGTAAACGAGGAATGGTGGAACGTTGTTCGAGCATTGAACTGGTGGGGAAGGTAAATCCATATACCTTTTTTTACTGACTCGATCACAATCATATCATTTAATTAATATTAATTCAATTACTGCAATTACCGCGATACATAACTCATCGTAGCTGATTATAATGTATTAATTGCATTCTAATTTAATTCAATTTCATTTTTGTTCCTCATGCTTGCCCATCTTACTCGAGTATTCCTTTTTTTTCTCTCTGTATAACAAAGGGTTCACTCCGTTCAAAAAAAGAAAAGAAAAAAAAGTGATTTCCTAGTGATTTTATACATTTTTCTGAATGAACGATTTGGATATGATGTAGATAAATATTTAATAATCCTCGATACGCGAGCTCTTTCGTTATCATCTAACTGAAGTGGTTTCTATTCGTTCACAAACGTGGCTTGTTTCTTTATTAATTTATTAAATGTGTGGCCCTATTTTAAAAATGAGTACCTAAATTACTTCTTTATATGTGCTTTAATTTTCACTAAAATTTTAATTATTTTAATTATTAAACTAATTAACACTTTGACGGCCGCACGTTTCGGAAAAAGAGTTGGGTTTGCCGCCGGCACATTTTGTCAGCTTTATGACAAACTGGCAGGCTTTTGAGGAAGGCATGCTGGCGATATACTGTCACATAATTCATTGATTAACAGTATTTAATAACCAAAATTTATCATATAACAGTGATATAATAAACTAAAATATAATAACAATGTAATATACTATATAAATACACAAAATATACTAACTAAATATAAAAATGAAAAAAATAAAAAAGTAATCATATAATAATTACTCGGCGTACTAGTTCTTAAACAATTAATTTAGTATTTTGATTTTGTATGATATTTTTCAAAGCACAGTCCAACTTGCAATGGAACACTGCATGAGCAGCACATAAATGCAGTTGAGCTTCTTTTCTATTTCTTGGCATGACTGTTCAGAAAATTGGTGTGCAGATTAACGGACTTGTTGACCAGCATTCATCTTTTTCTGACTTTTTTACTAATCCCATCAGAATTATTAAAGCGAGAAATTTTTTCATCTCCTCAGCGTCTGTATCCGTCCACTTCTTATCTTTACTTTCTTCGATATCAATTTCATTAAATCTTCACCAAAGAAAAGGTCTACAGCTGATTGTATACTCCATTCATCAAGCGATATTTGCACTCCTGCTTGTTCCTTACAGTTTTGCATATTACCGGTGCCGTTTGTTCGGGTCCATTCCATTTCCTCTTCGTCGGAAGTACTACTATCCTTCTCATCGGAATCTATTACTGACTTCAGCAAATTTTTCATTCTTCTAACAAGAATTTCGCTTCCACTGTATGAATCTTCGCTGTCATTTGAATCTGGCGCACTAACATTTGACAGACTATCGGCGTACTATATAGGGTAAGGTTGCTCAAGTCGTACCCCTTAAGGAAAAATCCGCATAAAACTTAGGATTTATCGAATAAATAAAAATTAAATGTGTTATTTAAAGCTTGTGTTAATATTGTTGTCATTTATTGTAACGAAATTGGAAAATTTATATGTTTTCATTTAAAATAAGCTATATCTTTAAAAGTCTACATTCGCACGTACAAGTAATCGGTTTCCTAAGTCGTACCACCTATAGCTTAAGTCGTACCTTAGAATTCAATAAAGCAACAATAATGTTTAAAACATACTTTTTATTTATCTGTTTGTATAACTCATAAGTATTTAGTTAGTACAAACATTACACACAAATTTTTTTATTCTTTTGTCAACTCCAGCGCATAAATCATGAACCCATGATTTGCATTTCAAGCATTTAATCATGTTTTCCTCCCGATCTTCTCCACAAATGAAACAAAACCAATCACTTTTTTTCTTTTTAATGTTTAATGCCAATTCTTTTTTATTCTTCCTTTTTATTCCTACGTTTCTTTCATTTGCCGCATTTTTTATGTTTTCTTTATTCTGCGTTGACGTTATTTAAACTGATGAGGTAGAGCATCCACGGAATACTTTGCTGTGATTTATTATAGGAATAGGAACTAAGATATTTAATTGCTGTTTTATTTGGTTTGTAGGCATATCCGTTTCTTCTTCACGGATATTTTTAGTTTCTTGTGTAACCACTGCAGAAAGCTCTTCTTCATTACTGATGTCCAACGGAGGAGTGCCTAAAGAGTCTTTAATCAGAGTCTTTTATCAAATCCATGCCAAACTTCCTAATCCTCAAAAGCAGCATTACCGGCAAACTCGTGTCATAAATGTCAATAAAAAACTTCCCGCAGCTGTTCCGTAGGACGAAACAGTATCGGTACGATTTAGGAACCTCATACTGATACGACTTAAGACATGACACAAGTTACATTTAAAAGAAATGTAACTTAACATTGAATAAAATTAATACGATTTCATTTCGACCAAACGATTATGTAAATTCTTCTGAATTTATATCTAAGAAGTAACATAATTTTAACAATAATTAATGTGCGAAATTAGCTACCAAACATAGGCAGAAAATTATATGAAAATTGAAATAAACTTATCTAATAAGATTGATTTATAACGAGGCAGATTTACGGCAGAAAATGAAATGTAAAACATTTGATTGACTCAAATGTATATTTTATTATGGTTGTATGCGTTGTTATCGCTGTAGTTCATTCAAAATTCAAGTGGTACGACTTAAGCAATGGTACGACTTGAGCAACCTTACCCTATCTCGTTGTCACTTTTACTCATTTTTGGGGATAGGATATTTATATGAATATAAATAGGTAGGTAAATAGATAGACATAAACAGTTAGATATAGAAATCGATACCCCGTAGTCCTAACAAAGTATTCATAAACAATAAGCAACTGACGCTTTGCAAATATTTGTATACATAAACTCAGCCGGTAACTGACGATTGCGCGAAGTCACGTATACGTGAGTTCGGCCGATAACCGCTGGTTCGTGAATTCACGTATACGTGACTTTGGCCGTCAAAGTGTTAAGCAACAAATGGCAATTACGTGTTTTTTTTCGCATTATACCCTGAAAGATCGACATTTCTTCACGGGTATATTTGCTATACACAGCTACAGGTTAATTCTGTATGTAAATATTTGATAAATTTATCTAGAATAGTAGAATAAGCTCTGTGAACGACTATCAAGTAGTAATGGTCTGACAAATTGACACCTCAGGAAAAAAAGATTTCGTATGCACTAATATAACAATTTAATTCTAGGAGACATTACCTCGAGATCAATCACCATGATGTTTGATAGACAACGTTCCTCCATTAAACGAGTATCCAAAACCATAAGAATTCTTCTAGAAATGGCTTGAATCGAAAATTTCTCTATTGCAGTTTCCTTTAGTCGCAAAATGGTCACGCGGTGTCCTTCGTTCGTTAATGATGGTAGAACAAAATAATGGCTAATAATAAATCGAATAAAAATACGATCAAGTTTTAAAATACAGGAAAGCGGAAGTTAAATGCATAAATAATTACATCGATTCGCAACATTCTTGAATTTCTCGTGCAAGAGGATCTCGAACAGCGAAAAACTCCGGGATCGCGGTACGTACGCTGAAATATCGTTCCAAAATCAATTTGCATCGTTCTATGCTGTTCTTGCAACCAAACAAGAATCTCTCGAGCCTTGCGTCATCTACAATTAAGCAATCATTTGTAAACAAAAATTCCTCGCCATTATACAAGACTTTAAAACCAAAAATGAGTGAATATCTTGTGATGATCTATTTCTCAACTCTATTGATAATGGCAGCAAAATTTATAATGATTGTACTAAATTTAGCATTTTCAAGATAAAATTACTTTTCATTAAATCTTAGAGCTTACGAGATAACTACTATATTAACACTTATCTTTTCCTCAAAAATACGCTGCCATTAATTCTATTTACTTTCGTTATTAGTTGGTCTTGAATTAGTATTGTTCACAGTTTATCAAATGCATTTTCTACTTTTCCAAAGTACAATTTTTAATAAACTCAACGCTAGGTCAAGACGAACTAATAACAAAAGTAAATAGAATCAATGGCAGCGTTTTAACGAGGAAAAATGGGAGATCTCCCGATTCGGTTGGCCAAGTGTTAATATTCTTACTTTTAATTTTCTTTATCGTTATTTTCGTTTTACATCATTCGCAACGAATAGGAAACGGTATTAATAAAATCAGACCCATGTGATTAGGCAAATGTGGCTGCTTCGACAGCCACTCCCGTATAGCAGCCACATCCCGCTTCTTCATTTCCGAATCAGTTGGAACCTCTTCATTTATCCGTTTCTGTTGCTCCGCGGTTGGTGGTAACAAAGTCATTATACGCTGTAATGGATTCAATGAATGTTCTTATCTCAAATTTGTAGAATACTATGAGAGATAGGAAAAGTTGCAATAACAAAACGCGATTATGTCCAAACTTCTTGGAATGTTATCTGTTTCCGCTAAAGAGTCAACTTTCACTTGGAGGAAGCATCTTATCGCCAATAGCATGTCGATAACCAATATTATCGGTGACATACTTGTTCGACAAGCTTATTTGCGAGTAAAGTGCAAATCCCGTGGTAAATCCTTTGGTTCTACGCAGACAGAACTGTATTTTTCAACCAGTGCCTTTGAAACCTTGAAATTCTACAATTTCATCGAAAACAATATAAATTGTGTTTGACGAGTTCCTTTCAATGTTTGACAAGCTTTTAATCAGTAAAGAATGAGTGAATTATGATGAAACAAATAAGTATGTATTCGCTGAGTTCGCCTTTAATGACTTTGACCCCAACTCTAATGCTTGGTTTCTTTGAATAGGTATGTCACAAGTTAAGTAATTTGCATTTTTTTTTTTTTATCTAATCTTTGCTCCCAGCGGTGTTTATATTTTTTCTTCGAGTCGAAATTATGAGAACTTTTTTAATAATAATTTGAATAATATTTGGATAATAATTTGAAGACACGAATAAAGTCAGATACGATGTCCTCTGGAAATCTTTTAAAATATTTCTTTACTTAGATATTTTGAAGCTTTCTATTTGAACTTCTTAAAACCTTTTTCCCGTATTTTCACTGCAATTTCATTTCTAATAACCCTAACATTTTTCTATACTTGGGATATTGATGTCAAGAGAGCGCTTTCAAGTTGAAACAGGACCAAATACATCTTCCCAGATCTTTCGAGATTTCCACCATCGTTTTTATTCAAACTTTGTTCTTGGTAACATTTTATAATTTGTATACCTCGACCGAGAAAGCATTTGATCCAAGAAACGTGAAACACGAACGAGTGATTACAGTTATTAAAGGCATCGCAGTTTATCGGTGTTACGCTCCGGACCTCGTCGTTTACGTAAAACTATCGAACCTCGAAGGTGAAACGGTCGTGCATTCGTATGGGAACACCTAGCATCGTGGAAAAAAGAAAATACTGGACGTGATCAGAACATAGATAAGAACCATGCATTGTGTCATAGCCGAATCTTGGGTGTAACTGCTTTTCGTAAGTCGATCGGAGAAAGCTCGCCCCGGAACCATGAAATCAAACCTCGTGTTGTTGAAGATCGCTCGAACGTGAGTAAAATTGATTAGACTGGTATGAATATCGAGAAAATCGTAAAGCGACAGGAGAAAGTGCGATCGATGTAAACAATGGAGACTACGAAACGGGAGGTACGTTTTCCAGCCACGAAATCGGTTATGCCAAATACTTTTAGTCTTTCTTTTTTCATTCAATACAATGATCATTTTGTATCTGAAAACCAGACTGATCTCATTCCAGCTTTTCTCAAAATTTAGTTATACGTACTATTATACGTACTAATTAACTAAATAAAAGAGAAAACAGTAAGACAGTATATGTCTATGTATCAATTAAAAAGAAAGAAAAATAAATTGGACTAGCTCAGCTCTTAGATATAGTAGTATTATTATTTTTACTACAGATAAAATCAATCCACTTATGAAATGATGAGAAAAATGGAAAAACATCATTATTGAGGAAAATAATGTAAAAGTTTTAATTTTCTTTCGACATCTTCAAATCAACAATGTAAATTAGGACACCATGAACTCAAGAATAAAGAATAAATTATCAAATAAAACGCTGGTTATTTATTAATATTTTATTCATTTTTACCTTTTCCTTTTTGGCAATTTTCTCAATTTTCCCATTTTTAAGTATGTATAAGTAAGAGAATTTTAGCTTGTTCAAGTCCGTTTTAAAACAATATCTAGTTGTAAGAGTAGAATGTCTAGTTCCAAGCTATAACTCCATTTTAAATGTTAAGAAAAGAGCTACAGAGCTGTGTATATATTTAGATAGGTGTCTAATAATGCTGCAAAGCAATTTGAAACGAATTCGATGAATTAGAGAAATTACGTCTAAAAAAAGAGGTTATTTCTGTTCAAAAGAAACTCTTAAATAAATTATCGTTTAACCCGTGAAGGAACAAGTTCAGTGAACATCTAACCATATTTGTGCTTCTAATACCGAAAGTAAACAGATTTACACTTAGAAATACAACTAAGTATCGACGGTTTGATCGTTGAAGAATTATAAAATGCAAACCTATGTTGCCTTTAATCATTCCCTGCATTTGGCTGATTATATTAGCGTAAAGTATAATAATGTAAATTGAAAGAAACATCATTTAAAACAGAAATTGTACAAAAGTTTCTAGCTTGTGGATTTTTACTACATATCAGTTGCTAATTTACCGCAGCTCTGTCGTTTTCTGTTACTTAACATCTGTAGTTATCACCGATTTTAACATTATTACTCAATGTAAAACCATATTATATCTCCAATATAAAGCTATTCTTATTACTTCATAATCGACGTACGAAATTTTCATAAGTTCGAGAAAAATATATTTGAATTCAATCATATAATAAGAAACATCCATTCATTTTTACATTTTCATAAATATGTCACTCAATAAATGCTAACTTTTAAACGGTGTTTCTTACTTACCAGAACTCCAAAACCAAATGAAACAAGTTACTAAACTGACGATAAATGTGAAAGAAAAAGAATCGTAATAGTAATTGTACAGAATTAGGTAAAGATCGCGTGTGTAACCTACGGATGCCAACGTAAAACTGCAGTTCCTGTTCGAAGCACAGCGATTCCTTCGACATGATCTTGAATTCCGCTATGTCCCGTGTTCCCCACTATTGTGAACGAAAAAGCATGTTTCACATAGGAAAACGACTAGACTTTCTTTCGAAAAAAAGCAAGTTTCTAAAAACGTTATGGAAATATCTTGTCACTTTTACTAGGATTAAAAAGAACTAAAATTAATTCCTTAAATGAAATTATGAAAATTATTTACAAACATTCTATGCATAATTGTGTTCATGATTAGATTTGTAAATGAAAAAACAATAAAAAACGTTATTTTATTAATTAAGTCGCATGAAATGAGGTAAATCATAAAAGAAACATAAATTTTAGTGAAGCATTTTTCACTTGCTAAATCGCTTTCATAATTACCGGTATAATTATGTTTAAAAATTAGTTAGCTTTTTTAATTAATCTTTTTAATTTCAATTGAGTTCAGAAAATTAATTTTGTTATTCCAAAGATTTTTGTACAATTAATTACATCATCTAGTTCAAGATAAACACGATATTTTTACCGTCAGAAGTTTGCAGCATTTCGTTGACGATATAGGAAACGAGAAATCCTATGAACCTTTAAATTTCAAGAATTTAACAAAAATGTATTTGGCAAAGTGATAATATTGGAACGATTCACGAAATGTTCGATTGTCTTACAATATGCAATAGCGCTTGCATAGCTTGCATCTGGTTTATCCTGCTTTCTACGTGGTACAAAAAATATTGCATTATTACATTTTGTTAACCTAAAACAAAAATTGATTAACCGTATTATTAGCTTCCCAAATTTTACCAGTCCTAAAGACGTCGATTCCAGCGAGTGTTGCAGCTGGAAGAAACCAAAGGAGAAAAAGAAAATGTCGCGTATTATTCAATGTTGTTTAAGCTCCACGGAGGCTCTCGTGTCTCAGAAACCTCTCAAGAAAGATCATTTATTCAGTGAAAGAGCTTAAAAGGATTATAAGTGTCGAGTATCGTTAAGGAACGGGATATCGATTTTTCGAAGAAGAAAAGAAACCAATTTGAATTATTAATAACTTGAAAAGCTAAATAATTAGAAAATTAAACCTCTTTTCCAAACACATATGATAATAATCAATACAAAATGTTCAAAGTATTCTACAAATACTGTCGATAATTCGTAATTAAAATAAAATGCAAAGCGATGATTAATATATTAAAAATTTGTATATTTATTTCAAAAACTTTAATTAAACCGCACTTGAGCCGGTGTGTGCTCAGGTTCTTCAATTTGTGGTTCGATAATATAGTCTTTCTTTTCATCGACGTTCTGTTTAGCATTGAGGTCATTTATAATCATCTTCGTGGCAGCAAGGTCCGTGTCGTTGTCCACGATCTGGACAATCTTTTGCACGGTTGAGTACTCCATCACCACGGCTGATTTTTGGTCATTAGCAGTCTGTGACGCCTCTGACATCTTCATCCTTTCTTCGAGGTCCCAGTTTCCTATCATCTCTCTGAAACGTAATTAATTACGATCAATTAAATTTATCATCACGATAAGATAAATTAAATTAATATATGTAACTTCGTTCATAAACGCGTTACGTATGTTTCCTTCAATCCTCGAGTTTTCGAGGCTACAGAAAACTGAAAAAGGTTTCTAAGAAAGGCTGAACAAAATTTTTCGCACAGCTTCAACAAAACTGTGATAAGATACGTAAAATAAAATTACAAGAAAATTTGTAGCGAAATTTGAACACCATTTCTAATAGATTTTCAATACGATCCTTAATAGAGTTCAAGCCAAGATTCTGATGGAATTCTAATAAAGTTTTTAACAAAATTTTAAGAAAATTTCCAGCGGGATTTTAATCAAATTTTTAACTGTATTTGACAAGAATTAAGCAAATTCTAATAAAGACTCTTTACATGGAGGATAATCGGTCATCACTAGGTGTCTTGCTTTGGAACGAATACTTTGCACTCGGTCGTGACTTCTGCTTCAAACATCTTTTGCTCTTAATCTCGCGATTCACAGTCGAGTTTGATTTACTCTGCTCGCCTAAATTTACATGATTATCCTGCCTCGAATTGTCAGACTTTTTCGTCGGATTGTTGTTCTTCGGTCTCGATACATTGCGCTTTCTACTCTGTTGCATAGAATCTTTCTTAAAGCAGCAACGATGAGTTCGATATTGCCACCTGTCAAATGTAGACATGTGCATTTAACGAAAGTAAATGGAGGCGGTAATGATATTCTAATTATTACCATAACGCGCATGTCGTCACCGTCGAGCTGAACATGAAAAAACAATTTAGTACTGTTAATACAATTAATGGTTCCAGCATGATAACGACACTTTGCGCTTAAGAATTTCTAATGACGTGGTTAAGATGAATCATTAATTTGGAAATGTCAGTCAAACAAATACCGATACCGCAGCTGTACTCGCTTGCAAAATAAATGACGAGCGATAAATTCGATACGATCATATAGAAAATACTTTAATTCAATTGAACAAAATATCAAATAATGAAAGAAACGATATGGACACTTTCACGTAGATAAGATAAATTAAATGATAGATATACGTTATTCGGGTGTAAATCAACGTAAGTCGGATCGATTACTAATACTACACGAATAGATACATATGTTGGATCTGTATGCTTGAACATATGTATTAGCAATTAGATGGCAAGTTTATTAAAGAATATTGAATAGCAAGCTTGAAATTAATTAAAATCACAGATTGCACCCGTGACAAATGACCTGCTAATTTTCTTATCAACTTCCGCCAATGTTCTAACCTTTTTATCGTTATGAATTTTTGTATTTTTGACCAAAAGATATCCTAAAATAATAAAAGTCTAAGTTGTTTCTCTTTGAAATCCTTTCTAAATTCCTTGGAATGCTTAATGATTCCAAATTTTTTATCACTGCTGCACATAATGCTGAAAACCTCTCGTCTCTATCTTACTTAAAAACTGATTCACGAATCTTTTCGTAATCCCTCGATTTCCGTTCAAAAACCTCTCATATCCCATACTTAACTATACCAAGCTCTGGTATGGTTACGAACCATCGTCTATCCAACTGATAAATCCTATCAAGCTCATTCTAAAAGATGCAGCTCAATTTGACCCAGATTTCCGTTCATCGATGCTCCGCATCTCGCAAGTAATGGTCCTAGAAGTGTAAAAGCCACGGACGAGCTTCATCTAGGAAGCGTGTACAGATTACCGTTGCTGTCGACAAGGGAAGCAAACGAGTGATTCAACCCCGCAGAGACGCAGACCTTCTCTCCAGGGTGCCGCCAAGCATTTCTTTTGGGCAAAATGGTCACAATGGCCGCGGTAACCGCAATACAAAAACGCGATCTCTGTGGCCCCACGGCGACGCATTTGTGCGACCAGATATAATGATGACATTACGTTATACGTAAACGTGTCGGTGGCTTTTGGTTACGACCCCAAACAAAACCAGACGCGGACCACCCCAGAGGAAGTCACACATTTCCGGCTACCTGTCATATACATGGATCTTATTTATCTATTATTTATTTATTCTCAATTGCGTTGACGATTAATGTTTGCTCAAGCCAGGGAAAAACGTATAGGGAGGGACGTGTGCGAATTTTGGCTCGAGCTTGGGAAAAGAAAATTCATTTTCATCCTCAGGTAATAACAGAGAGGGTACGGAGAGGGTAACGACTTTCGAAACTTTATTATCTCCACGAGAGAATTCTAGGCGATGAAATCTCCATCGGTGGAAAGGCAAATGATAAGAAATTATAAGTATGTTACAGTTCTTCGTTTTATCATGGTATAAGATTCCAAATGAATATAATTTGGTTAGAAAAATTTTATATCGTTTTTAAGATTATCTTTTAATAAATCTAGATGTAGAAATGACGGTATGTTAGAGATATTATTGAAGAAAGCTAAAATTTATTTTTCTCAAACCCAACGACACGGAAAAATATTCAACTGAGTGCATTTTGCACGTTTTTTTCTGAAAATTAGAGCGGAGAGAATTTTGGATATAAGAGTATGGTGTGTAATAGAAAACAGTATAACAAATGAATATATTTTACTATTGTACATAAATTTAACTGGAAAAGTCGCTAAATTACTTTAATTGAAAATCACATTTGCTATCATCTCGTAGCACACTGTATATCAATATCAATTATTAATTAAAAGAGGAAAACCTATCTCTGCAGTTTTGAGAGATACTTTGGGTATCGACACAACTACAGTGGGGTATCCCATAACGAATTATTTCATTCTAAAACCAACTTCGTTATAGCATTCGTTCGTTATAGAATGTATACGTTATATATACGTAAATTATTAACACAAAATACGTAAAAAAGAGATATAAGAATAGAATTGTACAATAGAGTAGCAAAATGTATTTCTACTATTAAAAAACATACGGCCAATTGTATTTCTTAGTACCTGTTGTACCATATTCGTTCACTGTAAACATTTTGATATAATCAAAGAAATTGTTCGTTATAAGATACCCCACTATTCTTGTGCGAAAATTTTGAAATACCACCTATTTTCGATGTTGTAAGCGTTTTTCGTCTTGTGAAGATTCTTTTGTATTTTCAAAAGAGGTTCGTTTGGCGTATAATATCTTGCTCACTTGTCCTATTCATTGGTGACCAGAGATTTTTCTTTACAACTGATTCTGGTTGAAGAAAGCAACTTTTCCACCTACTGGAATGATCATATATGTCACGCCATTTTTTGTGCGACTGCTACAGGGCTGGCCTAATTTATTGGTCAGAACCTTTGCAACACTGATCAACCACACAAAGGCCTATTTTATGAACTCTTGTGATAATCGCGATCAGCTTGAGAATAGCTTTCACAGGCATAAAGAAATTAGAGATAAAGCTTTACTTTTCCATGTACATAAACAAGTTAATACTAAAACGCTCAATACTATACGAAAAATCACAAAACATTTACTACCTGAACTACGATTGAGGATAGTTTCAATTATATCAATATATGAATGTGTATAATTACAGCGATTTTATATGAAAATAGTAATCTTGAAGACGTGTTTAATAGAGCAGTAGACACATCTAATCCATTCATATCACACGTTAGGCAAAAGATAAAACAAACCACAATTGCCTCCTGAAATTTTAATATTATTGCTCAGTCAGTGCAGCTAAAAGCCTATACATAAATAAAATAATGTAAAATGAAATTAAATTCGAAGGTAACAATAAAGTATTGCTTACGTTTAGATATATAAGCGATATAAGACATAAAGATAATTAAATACAGACTTATTTATAATAATAATTATAAATTCATGTCCTCCGATAATACAGTTTAATAATAAAAATAAAGCTTAAACGGATCCCTTTTATTTTCTGTATGTAAATTAATCGAGCCTCCATCAAATACATGACCAAGTACATAAATGAGCCGTTTATTTTGAAAGTGACGTAAGTCCATTTATGTTTGAATCGAGATACTGAAGGGTTCGCGTTTGAATTTAAAAATATGGGTAACAGATATCATAGTGGAATAATGGTTTTGTGTTTCTAAGGGTGTTAAATTTATCATCCCAATTAGCATAATTAACATTATGTAAGAAATAATATATTTTTGATGGCTGTGAATGGACTTACGCCACTTTCAAAATCAATGAAATAACGTTTTCGATTCTTCAGAAAATATAAGTCTATAGGAAAAGTAATTTTCCCTTGAAGTAAAAATAAATATATACATTTTTATGTCATAAAATCAAAAAATATTCAACTATTATTCTTTGTTATTTCGAATATTTTAATATATTCAATATTCTAATACAGTTTTTTTACAATTTAATTTGTTATAAACAAATTATAGACAAATTGCTGAAAATTACAAGGACATATCCGGAAACCCGTATGAATTCGTTAGGGGATCGAAAATGAAATTTGAAATTAAATTGTTTATAACAAATCGTTTGTAATAAATTCATTGTACATTGATCATTCAACTTCTACTTTAATAATTAAATATAAATCTGTGATATCATAAAATTTTATTGCACAATATTTTCCATATCCATTTAAAACTCTTACAATGGAACCTATGCCACTTTCAAAATAAACTTTTTGATCGCTCCATTAACCAGCAAACTTTCGTGTCACAAAACCTTAATGATTTTAAATATATTAGTAACGATTTGATTCAGAATGAAAAGATCATGTAAAAATTAAGGTAACTAACTCGATTTTTTTGGAAAATGGACTTACGCCACTTTAAAAATAAACGGCTCAAATAATCGAATTAAATCGATTTAGTGTTTCCAATAATAAATCCAACAATAAACAATTCGATAAATCTACCAAAGTAACTAACAATAAAATATTGTTGAAATTAAAAAAAAGTGCATAGTATACCTCCTTAAGCCAGTTGACCTTTGAAACTTTCCTTCTTTTACATAATGACACATAAAGAAAAACAACACTAAGTAAGCACCACAGTATTACAAATAGCCGAATGCGAGATTTAAGGAGATATTTCAAAAACATTGCTGATAAACAGATAAGTATATATAGCTTTGAACATTTACGAACATATTCGTCATTCTGAAAGAAGAGACAGTTCATGATGTTGGGACTACTATACTTCGCTGTACTAACAATAAGTGTGCTCTCAGTAGATCCAACTAATGCTCTCGTCGACTGTGCCAACAACCCATGCGTACAAGCTGGCACACAGCACCCTATTTGCAGATATCCGGTCAGTGCAAAGCAATTATTTCATTAACCATACTATATTATAAATTGTCAAAAATGTAATTTTTAAGGTTTATAGAAAAATATTACACAAAGATTTTCGATGTAACTCTATGAAAATCGTTTTATATACAATTCTTCTGTTTATATTGATTCAGGATCCACGCCCATCACCAGCCTGCAAAACAGTTCATGCGGTTGGAGTTACACAAGATGAAATACGAGAAATCGTTTCTAAACACAATGAACATAGATCGTATGTAGCGCAAGGTTTCGAGGCAAGAGGAAATCCGGGACCACAACCCCCCGCAAAGAATATGGGATTACTTGTACGAATCTAACTGAATTGTTTGGAATTGGTATCGTGTAAAGCTTTTAAAAATCATCTAGATCATTTGAGTGGTGCAATACACAGTGTACGACAAGGTTTAGACGGCAAACAGTTTCATCACGCCTAAATTTCTTCAATCAATTCCGCTCATAAACAAAATTTCTGGCTGTCATAAATTATGTTATTACAAGTAAAAATGAAATGGTAAGATTATTTGCGAAACAATTTTTCCAGTTATGGGATTACCAATTAGAAGTGACAGCTCAAAGATGGGTAAATCAGTGTTCCTTCACGAAGGCCACTTGCGTCGACGATGGTGAATCTCTTAAAAATTATACTCAGTTATAAATTACAATAAACTTAAGCTCGTAAAATCATAATTTGCAATTTTTAATTGTAGACAGATACAGTGTAAACCAACTCCTCGGTTTGAAAACATTCGGTACTAAAAACGAAGCTCTTAACACGACAGTAACTGATGTTGTCAGACTGTATTATAACACCGTTGATAAGATGAATAGGGATGACGTGGCAGAACTCAAGTAAGTCAGTCAATTTTTTAATCAAATGGTGAAAATACGAGATTTAACAGAATTTTTCTAAAATTTTAATCAGGAATCTTGACGCCAGAGGATTCACTCAGATAGTGTGGGGAAAAACAGAAAAAATTGGTTGTGGTAAAATTATATACGATGCCAACGATAAGATAAACTACTTTTTCATGTGTTTATACGCTCCTGGTGGCAACGTGATTGGAGAACCAGTGTACGAAGCCTTGATAATTTAACAAATTACCGCAACTTATTAAAAGAAAGGTCCTTATCATTAAATACCTCGCTATAACTATACGTATACGTATTATACCTGCACATGTACGCTATAACTGTATATGTATTATTTATTGATAGTGGAGCCATACATCTGTAGGGAAAGCATTTTATTCGTAATAACTCTTTCACCAGAATATTCAACAGATCTTGTTCAAATTAATAAATTGATTTTGTAGTATTTCAAAAAACTGCTGCTTCTGTCAGCCCTAATTCTGTATTATTTCTTATCCCTAAACCACGCAGCGCGGCGATCTTAAAATTGTACATGCGGTTTATCTGTCTGCTCCGGAATTATAGGACTTTGAAAATTTCAACATTACCTCTATTTCTTTAAACCACATCATCAGAGTAGTGAAAAATTAGACCTTTTGTAAGACCTTAGACAAAAAAAAAATTTGAGAGACGTTAGGAACAATCTTTTAGACAGCGTTGCAAATAGTCTTATGTAATGTATACGGTCTTAAAAGTGGCAACATTTTACTTCAAATCGTATTAATTGTAAAAAGGTGTACTCATATACTTTGTTAGTTATAAAAACAGTTTCAAACAGAAATGTAATCTCCACCACTGAGTTCTAAATTAAGTAAAGCGTTCTCTTTCGATGTTAATGAATTGTTACTCAACAATGTGACAACATATACATTTCAAATGATCACATTACTTAGCATAACAATGTAATAGTTACCATCACTGTATGCATTAAATAATAGTTACACGATCAGACGAAACTTCTGCCACGATTTTGAAAGCACTCGTCTTGATAGAGTTATCTGATTCAAAATAATTCCCACTAATCCCACAACATAAAATTCATATTATCTTTCACTGATGGCTTCAATAATTTCCGCATTTGTACCGAGTATAGTATATACTTTTTGAACCAAGTTTTACGAAGTTTCATAGAAGAAAATGCGAGTTTCATTAGTTATAGTCCTACAGAATATGAGCAGTTTCCCAATGCAGCATTAAGAATAAAAATCAATAATCGGGCGTCAATGCACGTCAGGATTTACTTGTGCGCATCAAATCACAAGCAACCATTGTTGTAGTTTCTTCCGAATAGAATTAATGTGTTGCGTATTAATTGTTTATGCAATTAGTTACAAGGAATGTTTAAACATTATAGTACAGTCTCGATCAAGCCACTTCAAGGCTTTAACATAAATAAAACGAATTGTATACTTTTCAGCCTACCATAAGCTTTTCGTCGTATTAAAACTGATAATACTTTTTGAGGATTACACCGTATTTACTGATCAATAGAGGTAAACATACACGAACTTGACTGTGAATAGCACAAAAGAAATTTATCAAACATAGCTGATAAAGCTAATAACAAATATAGCAGCATATATTTAATCATTGCTCATAACAAATCCAACATGGGAGTAAGAAGCATGGTTAAATCTCATCAGTGCTATAGATTGCAAATACAGTGAGTGCACAAGAGAAGGTGAACAGCATCCTCTATGTCTGTACCCAGTGAGCATGGATCAATTATGATGTTGGCTATACAAAATTAGCAGCTTTTAATACTTCAATCTCTGTATTTCATTAGATGCGCTTTTAAAATACTTGGTTTCCCAATAGCATAAAAATATTTATAAATTTATATTAATATTTAGATTCCACTTCCATCATCAGATTGCGATAAAGTCTTTTTGACCGGATTTTCGCAAAGTGAACTGAATGAAGTGATTAATGCATACACTACTGATTTTGAAATAGTATCGATCTCTGATACTGTAAGCGTTTTTCATCTTGCAAACATCTTTTTCAATTCTCAAAAGACGTTTGTTCCACGTATAATATCTTGGTCACTAGTTTCATTCATTGGTGACCAAAAAGAAAAAGACTACTTTCCCACCTACTGGAATGATCATACATACTACATGACTGGTCTAATTTATTGCTCAGAGTTTGTGTTCTAGCTGTTTACCTATGTGTTTTGTCTATATGTTTGATTGATACTGCCACCTGTGACGTCCGCGTAGCTATATCATTGACTAAATTTATGTAGACGTTGGTGATAAGACCCTTGTGTTGATTGTTAGGGTCTCAGAATTTGATTTACTATGTGCTCTTAACGAGATGTAGATTAATTCGCATGCATTTGTAAATTCGATGGTAATATTCACAGCCCTTATAATTTGTTGGACGTGTTTCCCCGCACAAAACACACGTACATGACATGTCTTTTCTTCTTTTGCAGGTTATCATATTATGCGATCCTCTGAATGTAACACAGACAAACGCACAGAGTTTTTCTTTTTCTTTGGCGGTTCTTTCAGAGTAATCCAGTTTCGAAGTTTCCGTATTGCGTAGAACTCAATGCTGTACACAGCCGGTTCCAGGTCAACAGAAAGTAGAATTAAACGTGCTTTTGTTTGTCTTTGACTCTCATTGATTATAATTCTTACATTATATCCAAATTCAGACGACTCCTCTGAAATTACCTTTATATGTAAAAGGGTGAAAGTATTTGATGACTATTCTGCACGACTTTTCATCCGTGATTGGCAGGTATGATATATTATTTGGTTTTCTTTTGTATATGCTATCATTTTTTGTACGTATCGGGGACAGCACAGCTTATTTTGATATTTTTATCGGTCATGGTATTTCTAAAGAATATTTCTTTCTTCACTGTTTCACTTAATTTGCATATTATTGCAGGAAACTTGACTACTCCATACACAAAGATTAAGGGCGGTTTGGGAATACTATTTTTGTTTGTGTTCGCGTTTGCGTCGTCGTTTTTGTCCAGCATTAATATTCTGAATCTGTTAGTTTTTGTTAGAGTCGAATTTATGTCTGTTGGATCGTCATTAGCATATATTCTTTTCCTTTTACCTGTATTCACTAATTGTTATGTGTTATCATTGCTAGTTTTCTCACAATCATAATTACATTCTCGTTCTGATAAGGAAAAATAACATGTGGTATTTAGGTATAAAGTCTATTGGGAATTTTGAGTGTGTTGAATTATGTTAAATCAGTTCCGTGTTGGAGGTACGTAAGTATTACTTGTTAGCGATGACTCACCCTCGAATCGTATTTGCTGTAAGCGTGATATTTGTGCTTCTGTGGATGCAGAGACTGTGTTTAAGTTTCTCAGCAAGGGCCAAAAAAGCTCCAAAACTAATGCTGGTAGAAAACATTTTAAAAGCGCAAATTTACTGCCACGAATGGCCGTGATATTGACGAGCAACTACACACACTTCCAGATGCTAACGCACAACGTATATGTGACATCGTCGTTTACCTATAGATATAAATGTTAAAAAATGGGTGGTAAAACTTCACTTTTTCATCTATACAACCAAGTTAATGATTAATCTCAGTACCATGCGCTAACTCACAATCAAAAAATGTTTGTTTTTTGAACTACGGTCGGGGATAGTTTCAGCTATATAAAAACATGAACATGTATAATTACAGCAGCCGTGCATGTAAATAATCCGGTAGGAGTATTTAATAGAGCAGTAGACATATACAATCCATTCGTATCACACGTTACCTTAAAAAGCAGAATACCAGGGCAAAAGTTAAAACAAGCTAAAATTGCTCTCTGGGGTTTTAATATTACTGTGTCCTTCGCCAATACAACTAAAATTTTATACATACATAGATAAATTAATGTAAAATGAAATTAAATTGAAAGATAATGATAAAATATTCCTTTGATTAGATATTTAACAGATGAAAGAGATATAAATACTTATATAATTAAATACAGATATGTTTGCAATAATATTTATATATTGATATTTTTCAATGATATAGTTTAGTAATAAAAATAAAACTTGGACGAATCCTTCTTATATTCTCTGCGTAAAATAATTGTGCCTAATTCAAATACGTAACCAAATTCATAAATAATCTGATTAATTCGGTTTAGTTTCAGATAATGAATCCAATATTAAAGAGTTCGATAAACATATCAATACTACTAACAATTAAGTATAAAATGAAATGAAATGAAATTAAATAACGGATGACGTGTACCCCCTCAAACCTCTTGATCTTGAAAACTTTCCTTCTTTTAGATAGTGATACATAAAGAAAAATAACTCTACGTAAGCAACCACACTATTACAAACAGCCCAGTACGAGATTTAAGGAGATAGTTCAAAAACATTGCTGATAAACGAGTAAGTATATATAGCTTTGAACATTTACGTATATATTCGTCACTCTGAAACAAGAGACAGTTCATAATGTTGGGATTACTATACTTCGCTGTACTAAGTGTGCTCTCAGTAAATCCAACTAATGCTCTCATCGACTGCGCCAACAACCCATGCGTACAAACTGGCACACAGCACCCTCTTTGCAGATATCCGGTCAGTGCAAAGCAATTATTTCTTTAACCATACTATATCATAAATTGTCAAAGCTGTAAGTTCTAAGATTTATAGAAACATATTACACAAAGATTTTCTATTAGGTTGTTGCAAAATTTTGTTTTTTCCAAATTTCTTTTGCTTGTTTCGGGAAATTTTAGGAGAGTTTCTAGTAAAGTATAGAAGTATCTAGAAGCTTTCACAGTAGGAGTATATAAGCGCACACAATCGAGACTGTAGCCAGATTTGAACAAAACGGATAAACGTCAATTAAGAACGATTTACATCTATAAGCACCATCTCGGCACCACTTCAAAAAATACGGTCGATCGAATTAATGCTGCATTCTGGCCTGGCGCAACTGCCGAACGCACCGTGCGCCGTTGGTTCAATCGCTTCCATGACGGAGATATGAACCTTGAAGACAATCCACACACTGGTCGACCAGTTGTTCTCGATGTAGACGCGTTGCGCCAGGAGCTTCAACTGCATCCCGACTCCACCACACGGAAACTGGAGAAGGTTATCGGATGCAACTATTTCAGGATCGACCGTCACCTACATTCGATGGGATATCGCAAAGTTTTTTCGCAATGGACACCCCACGCTCTGACCAATTCCGACCGTGTCGTCCGCATTAGCATCGCCAAAAGCCTAATACTTCTTTTTGGCGTCGATCATTTCAGGAGACGAGCCGTGGGTCTGTTACGAAAACATTACGCGACTTGCCTCCTAGATTTCTTTCGGAGAACAGGCACCGACGCAGCCCAAACCCGAAACACTCCGTCGGAAGCTTCTCCTCTCGGTATTTTGGGACTCGCGAGGTATGATCTACTGGGAGCTGTGGGACAACAACCGCACCATCAAGGCCGACATATACACAAAACAACTTCAAAAAATGACCGACGCCTTGAAGGAGAAACGACCGAAACGTCTCGAAGTCGCCCTTCTTCATGATAACGCGAGATCGCATAAGAAGTTGATTTGCGAATTTCTCGAGAAGCTCGACTGGACTACAGCACCTCATCCACCGTACAGTCTTGTCGTGGCACTATCGGATTACCATCTCTTCAAGTCCCTCAAGCAATATCTACGCAACAAAAAGTTCGACAATTATGACCACCTAAAAAATGGAGGCATTGGGGCCTTGCCCAGCAAATGGCTTAGCATTGTACACTGTAATGGGGATTATATTGTTGATGATTGATTTATTTCAATAAAGAAAAAATAAATTGAAACATATTCTCTATTTTGGACAAAAATTATGCAACAACCCAATATTTAACTTTATGAGAATCGTTTTATATACAATTCTTCTGTTTATATTGATTCAGGATCCACGCCCATCGCCAGCCTGCAGAACAATTCATGAGGTTGGAATTACACAAGATGAAATACGAGAAATCGTCACTAAACACAATGAATATAGATCGTATGTAGCGCAAGGTTTCGAGGCAAGAGGAAATCCAGGACCACAACCCCCTGCAAAGAATATGGGATTACTTGTACGAATCTAACTGAATTGTTTGGAATTGGTATCGTGTAAAGCTTTTAAAAATCATCTAGATCATTTGAGTGGTGCGATACGCAGAGTACGAAAAGGTTTAGACGGCAAACAGCTTCATCACGCCTAAACTTCTTCAATCAATTTTGCTCATAAACAACATTTCTGGCTCTCATAAATTACGTTATTGCAAATAAGAATGAAATGGTATGATTATTTGCGAAACAATTGTTTCAGTTATGGGATTACCAATTAGCAGAAACGGCTCAAAGATGGGTGAATCAATGTTCTTTATCAAAGGCCAGTTGCGTCGACGATGGTAAATCTCTTAAAAATTATATCCAGCTATAAATTATAACAAATTTTTGCACGAAAAATTTTAATTTGCAAATTTTAATTGTAGATAGGTTTAAAGTAAATCAAATTAGGGGTGTGAAAACATTCAATACTAAAGACGAAATTCATAACGCGACAGCAACCGATTTTATCAGAATGTTCTATAACTCGGTTGATAAGATGGATAGGGATGGCGTGGCAGAACTCAAGTAAGTCAGTCAATTCTTTAATCAAATGGTGAAAATATGAAATTTAACAGAATTTTCCTAAAATTTTGATCAGGAATCTCGACGCCATAGGATACACTCAGATAGTGTGGGGAAAAACAGAAAAAATAGGTTGTGGTAAAATTGCATACGATGCCAAAGATAAGATAAACTACCATTTCATCTGTTTGTACGCCCCTGCTGGTAACATAATTGGAGAACCGGTGTACGAAGTCTTGTTATTTCAGTAAATTACAGCAGCTTATTAAAAGAAAGGTCTCTATCATCTAGATACCTCTAGATCATTTTATATGTATTATTTATTGATAGTGGAGCCATACATCTGTGGAGAAAGCATATTATACGTAACAACTCTTTCGCTAGAGTATTCAACAGATCTTGTTCAAATTAATAAATTGATTTTGTAGTATTTGAAAAAACTGCTGCTTCTGTCAGCCCTAATTGTGCATCATTTCTCATACCTGAATCACGTAGAGCGGCGATCTTAAAAATGTACGAGTGGTGCATATGTCTATTTAGGACTTTAAAAATTTCAACATTACTTCTGTTTGTTTAAACCACATTATTAGAGTAGCGAAAAATCAGATTTCTTGTGAGACTTTAAGTAAAAAGAAAAGTTTGTGAGACATTAGGAACAATTCTCAAGACCACGTTCCGAATGGTCTTATGTAATGTGTACGGTCTTAAATGTAACAACATTTTACTTCGAAGTGTATTAATTGTAAGAAAATATACCTACGTACTGGGTTAGTTATAAAACCAGTTTCAATTAGAAATGTATTGTCATCTACTGAGTTTTTAATCAGGAAAACTGTTCTCTTTCGATGTTAATGAATTGTTACTCAACAGTATGACAACATATACATTTTAAATGATCACATTACTTTGCAAATCACTATAATTGTTACCATCAGGGTATGCATTAAGTAGTAGTTACATGATCAAACGGAACTTCTGCCACGATTTTGAAAGTACTCGTCTTAATAGAGTTACCTGATTCAAAATAATTCCCACTAATTCTTATCTTTTACTGATGACCTCGATGTTTTTCGCTTTTATACATAGTATACTGTGCACACTTTGAACGAGGTTCTACGACGTCTCAGAAAAAAAGGCGAGTTTCATTCGTAATATTAGTACTACAGGAAATGAGCGGTTTGCCAATGAGCATTAAGAACAAAAATTAATGATCGGGCGTCAATGCACGTCAGGATTTACTTGTGCGTAGCACACCATAAGCAACCATTGTTGTAGTTTCTTCTGAACAGAATTCATATGTTGCGTACTCATTGTTTAAGCAGCGCTCACATTGCTTGAAGGCAAATTTAATTGGTTACAAAATATATTTAAATATTACAGCACGGTCTCGATCAACCCAATTAGAGGCATTAGCATAAATAAAACGAATTGTATTCTTTTCCGCCTACCATAAGCTTTTTGTCGTATCAAAACTGATGCTGCAAACTGATAATACAATTTGGGAAGCACAGCGTATTTACTGATTAATATGGATAAACACACATGAACTTGACTGTGAATAGCACAAAAGAAATTTCCAAACATAGTGGATAAATCAGATAACAAATATAGAAGTATATATTTGTTCATTACTCATAATAAATCCAACATGGAAATAAGAAGCATGGTTATGGTGCGGCTATATTGATTTATCTTGGTTACATCGATGGAAAATCTCATCAGTGCTATAGATTGCAAATACAGTGAGTGCACAAGAGAAGGTGAACAGCATCCTCTATGTCTGTACCCAGTGAGCATGGATCAATTATGATGTTGGCTATACAAAATTAGCAGCTTTTAATACTTCAATCACTGTATTTCATTAGATGCGCTTTTAAAATACTTGGTTTCCTAATAGCATAAAAATATTTATAAATTTATATTAATATTTATAGATTCCACTTCCATCATCAGATTGCGATACAGTCTTTTTGACCGGATTTTCGCAAAGTGAACTGAATGAAGTGATTAATGCATACACTACTGATTTTGAAATAGTATCGATCTCTAATACTGTAAGCGTTTTTCATCTTGCAAACATCTTTTTCAATTCTCAAAAGACGTTTGTTCCACGTATAATATCTTGGTCACTAGTTTCATTCATTGGTGACCAAAATTTTTTCTAAACAACTGATTCTTGTTGAAAAAGACTACTTTCCCACCTATTGGAATGATCATACATACTACATGACTGGTCTAATTTATTGCTCAGAGTTTGTGTTCTAGCTGTTTACCTATGTGTCTTGTCTATATGTTTGATTGATACTGCCACATGTGACGTCCGCGTAGCTATATCATTGACTAGATTTATGTAGACGTTGGTGATAAGACCCTTGTGTTGATTGTTAGGGTCTCAGAATTTGATTTACTATGTGCTCTTAACGAGGTGTAGATTAATTCGCATGCATTTGTAAATTCGATGGTAATATTCACAGCCCTTATAATTTGTTGGACGTGTTTCCCCGCACAAAACACACGTACATGACATGTCTTTTCTTCTTTTGCAGGTTATCATATTATGTGGTCCTCTGAATGTAACACAGACAAACGCATAGAGTTTTTCCTTTTCCTTGGCGGTTCTTTCAGAGTAATCCAGTTTCGAAGTTTCCGTATTTCGTAGAACTCAATGCTGTACACAGCCGGTTTCAGGTCAACAGAAAGTAGAATTAAACGTGCTTTTGTTTGTCTTTGACTCTCATTGATTATAATTCTTTGATTACACTGTGGAACAAATTTAAACTTTTTTTCTGTTTTGCAATATGTATTGGGTGATAGTTGTAGGATTAAGCTACCCAAACAAGAATCCGGAAGTAGAATTGCTCTATCACCTTCAGTTTTCAAAAAACACTAATTTTTGTAAAGAAAAAGTAGATCTTGACCAGAAATGAGGTATGGTGTCGCAACTAAAAATGTTAGACAGGTCTAACTTGGCTCAAAAGATAGAGGAGAGATTCCTGAATATGCCAGTGTAAATAGTTATAATTTTTTAAGCTTCTACTTAGTTATAAACAACAGTCAAAGTGTAAAAAAGCGCCGAAATTCGTATTTTTCCGATATTTTCCCCGATATTTTCTCATATTTACGAATATTTCGATGTCTAGCATAAAAATACTACATAACATCGGATTCTGTAGACTTTTCTGAAGTAGAAACCATTCAACAGAAATGGTAAAGCGACTTCGAAGTCGAACAATTCGAGGAATGATTCGTCGGCAACGTAGACACGACATTTTGCCGCCATGTGGCCCATCGCTCGCTTGTCTCCCGAACCGCTGCTGCAGCAGTGCCGTAGCTACGCGTGAGCAGTCGTCACACCGATCACATAGTACACTAGTTCAATAACTTTCTGTGCGTAATGTTAAATTTTTTCTAACATTCTAATAAATTCTAATAAATATTAATACCGTTTTAATAGTAATTACCAAATTATGAGAATACGTTTAAATTTAATTTCGGTTAACAAAAATTTCAACAAAAATATTGGTTCACTTTTTGATCTATACAACCTAGTTAATGACCAACTCTCAGTATAATGCGCGAACCCACAATCAAAAAATATTTGTTATTTGAACTACGGTCGGGGATAGTTTCAGTTATATAAAAACATGAACATGAATAATCACAGCAACCGTGCATGTAAATAATCCGGTAGATGTATATAATAGAGCAGTAGACATATACAATCCATTTGTACCACATGTTACTTTAAAAAACAGGATGCAAGGGCAAAAGTAAAATCAAACTAAAATTGCCCTCTGAGGTTTTAACATTACTGTGTGCTTCGCCAATACAGTTAAAATTTTATACATACATAGATAGATTGATGCAAAATGAAATTAAATTGAAAGATAATGATGAAATATTACTTATGATTAGATATTTAAGAGATGAGAGAGATATAAATACTTATATAATTAAATACAAATATGTTTGCAATAGTAATTATAAATTGATATTTTTCAATGATATAGTTTAGTAATAAAAATAAAGCTTTCACGGATCCTTCTAATTTTCTCTACGTAAAATAATTGTGCCCAATTCAAATAAATAGCCAAATTCATAGGTAATCGGATTAATTTGATTTAGTCTACGATAATGAATCCAACAATAAATAATTCAATAAGCCTATAAAAACTAGTGTACCCCTTTAAACCTCTTGATCTTTCTTTCCTTTACATAATGACACATGTAGAAAGCAACGTTACGTAAGTAACCACATTATTATAAAGCCCGATACGAGATTTAAGAAGATATTTCAAAAACAATGCTGATAAGCGGATTAGTATATATAGCTTTGTGCAGTTACGTACATATTCATCATTCTGATAGAAGAGAAAGTTCACGATGACGGGGTTGCTATTCGTCGCTCTATTAACTGTAATTTTAATAGATCCTCTTAATGCTGTCATTGATTGCAGTTACAATAGGTGTATGAGTAATGGCAAACAGCACCCTCTTTGCAGATATCCGGTCAGTGCAAAGCAATTATTTCATTAATCATAGTATATTATAAATTGTCAAAGATATAACTTTTACGGTTTATAGAGAAATATTATACAAAGATCTTCAATTTAACTCTATGAGAATCGTTTTATATACAATTCATTTATTTATATTGATTCAGGATCCACGTCCATCACCAGGCTGTGGTATAGTTCATGCAACTGGTGTTACACAACATGAAATGCAAGAAATCGTTTCTAAGCACAATGAATATAGAACGTATGTAGCGGAAGGTTTCGAGACGAGAGGAAAACCGGGACCACAACCCCCTGCAAGGAATATGGGATTACTTGTATGTGCATAAGTGAATTGTTTGGAAATGATATCGTGTAAATCTTTTAACAACCATTTAGATCATTTGAATGGTGCAGTACATAGTGTACGATAAGATTTAGACAGCAAACAGCTTCATCGCACCTCAACTGCTTGAATCAATTTTGCTCATAGACAAAATGTCTCTGTCTCTCATAAATTACGTTATTGTAAATAAATATGGAATGGTAAGATTATTTGAGAAATAATGATTTCAGTTATGGGATTACCAATTAGCAGAAACGGCTCAAAGATGGGTGAATCAATGTTCTTTCTCAGATGCTGAGTGTGTCGACGAAGGTAAATACCTTAAAAATTATATTGTGTTATAAATTATAATAAACTTTAGCCTGCAAAGTTTTAATTTACCAATATCAATTGTAGAAAGATTTAATGTAAATCAAATTACGGGTTTCAAATCAAAGATAACTATAGACGATGCTCTTAACACGACAATAACTGATATTGTCAGCCAGTATTATGACGGTGTGGCGACAATGGATAGGAAAGACGTGCTATCATACAGGTAAGTCATTCAATTCTTTAATCAAGTTGTGAAAATACGAAAGTTAACTGAATTTTTTTTAAATTAATTGTACAGGGATGGTGGTCCCACAGGATACACTCAGATAGTTTGGGCAAAAACAGAAAAAGTTGGTTGTGGTAAAATTGTATTCGAATTTCAAAATTCTATAAGTGTATTTTGGATGTGCTTATACGGTCCTGGTGGTAACGTGGTTGGAGAACCATTGTATAAAGTCTTGATATTTTAACAAATTACCGCAGTTTATAAAAAGAAAGGTCTCTATCATCTAAGTACCTCTAGATCATTTTATATGTATTATTTGTTTATAGTGGAAACCATACATATGTAGAGAAAACATATTATTCGTAACAACTCTTTCGTTAGAATATTCAACAGATCTTGTTCAAATTAATAAATTGATTTTGTAGTATTTGAAAAAACTGCTGTTTCTGTCAGCCCTAATTCTGCATCATTTCTCATACCTAAATCACGCAGCGCGGCGATCTTAAAACTGTACAAGTGGTTCATGTGTCTGTTCAGGACTTAAAAAATTTCAACATTACTTCTGTTTCTTTAAACCACATTATTAGAGTAGCGAAAAATCAGATTTCTTGTGAGACTTTAAGTAAAAAGACAAATTTGTGAGACATTAGGAACAATTCTCAAGACCACGTTCCGAATGGTCTTATGTAATGTGTACGGTCTTAAATGTAACAACATTTTACTTCGAAGTGTATTAATTGTAAGAAAATATACCTACGTACTGGGTTAGTTATAAAACCAGTTTCAATTAGAAATGTAATGTCATCTACTGAGTTTTTAATCAGGAAAAGTGTTCTCTTTCGATGTTAATGAATTGTTACTCAACAATGTGACAACATAAACATTTTAAATGATCACATTACTTCGCATATCACTGTAATTGTTACCATCAGGGTATGCATTAAGTAGTAGTTACACGATCAGACGGAACTTCTGTCATGATTTTGAAAGCACTCGTCTTGATAGAGTTACCTGATCCAAAATATTTCCCACTAATTCTTATTTTTTACTGATGACTTCGACGTTTTTCGCTTTTACACAGAGTATACTGTGTACAGTTTGAACGAGGTTCTACAAAGTCTCAGAAGAAAAAGCGAGCTTGACTGGTTATAGTTCGTTTTGGTATTCAATAATCTTTATGAAAATGTGGCTCCCTTTTCATTAAAGGTCAGAGCGACAATATCTACAAATTGAATTGTACAATATTTAGCGAGATATAGGTTTCATGCACCCAAACAAGCATTATTGCTATACTCCAGCTGTTTATGTAAGTGCATATTTTTATGGAAAACGAATAAAGCAATACAATCTAACGAGAAATATGTATTTTACTTGGCATTTTTTGTATAATTGTAGCCAATCGACGTCGGTTTATGTTTGCGTTATGTAGACAAGGTGATGAAGTATTGCCAGCCTGGTTTTAATGGTTTAATGGTTAGAGCAGTTGTCGAGAAAACGAAAAATCTGGATTCGATTTCCAGGTGTAGGCAATTTTTTTTGTTTTATTGTATACAGTAGCGAACAAAAGTTTAAGACAAAAGAACAATGTAAAACATAGTTTTGTGATCTATACATATTATCCGTACATTCATTTTTATTGTTATTATGGTAGAACACCATTTATTGATTAGCACAAAATGCAAATTTTATTTATCATGCTATTCCTTATAAATTAGTTACTTTAATTTCATTGACTCTGTACTTTAGTGAGGTCATAGCCATTAACACTAGATTGCCGGAAACGAGTCAATTTGACTCAAACATGAAAATTGAAGTTTTTAAAAATAATAAAATTTTATCTTCAAGAAAGTTTATTCAAAACAATTTTTACATATATATTCTGTTTTTGAAATACATTTTCCGCAGATTTTTTTATTACATTTAGCACAAACGCCCTTACTTCTATTCCTTTCACATGATATTTGAACTTGACAAAATCATAAGTGAGTCAATTTGACTCACTTCAGTGATCTAGTGTTAAAGATTGTAAGAACAAGTATCTGCATTTGTTAAGGCGTTTTCTTAATAGTGCCGAAAACTAAAGAACAAATATGCACCAATTAGATCATGTGATGTAGAGCGATTGATTTTTGTATACGAAGTAACTGCTACGGATAAGCATCATCAATCAACGTCATCCAATCTGGAAAAAATGCTTGTCATTTACTGCAATTCGAATTATAAAAAATTAGAATAAATGTATCGCCAATGTTGTATAACTTCTCTTGATATCAGCATATTTTTCTGGGGGGGAGTAAAGGTAGGAGGGGAAAGAGTTTATAGTCTCACGTATGCGGACGACATAATGTTAGTAGCGGAGGGGGAAGAGGAGATGAAGGAAATGATAATGAGACTAGAGCGGTATCTGAAGGATAAAAGGCTACTGCTAAACACAGATAAAACCAAGATAATGAAATTTGGAGTAGGGGGAGGGGGAAGAAGAAAAAAAGTGGAATGGAAATGGAAGGGGCAGGAGATAGAAGAGGTTAAGGAATATTCATACCTAGGATATAGGTTAAGTAGGAACGGAGGACAGAATAATCATGTGAATAAAAGAGTTAAAAGGGCAATGAAAGTTATGAGGCAAGTATGGGGATTAGGGAAGAGGTGGTTGGGGAAGGAATGGGGGAGAAGGGTATGGTTGTTTGACAGGCTGGTGTGGCCGGTGATGGGGTATGGGGCGGAAATCTGGGGGTGGCAGGAAAGGAGAAAGGTAGAGGCGATACAGGAAAGATATTTGAGATGGGTGATGGGAGTGGATTGGAGGACTCCGGGATATATGATGAGAGAAGAGTGGAAGAGAGACCTCCTGAGAATAAGGGCAGGAAAAAGGGCTTGGCTGTACGAAAGGAAATTAAAAGAGGGAAAGGGAGGGGTGTTGGCAGGGGAATGTTACAGGGAGGGAATAAGAAAAGGAGAACAAGGAAGAGAAAGGGCGGGCTGGTGGAAAGAAAGGGAAGAATTCAGGAAAGAGAGGGAAGTGGAGCAGAAACAGAAGGGAGAAGGGCAAGAAGTAGAGTGGGAGAGGATAGAAAAGAAGGACAGAGAGAGACAGGAGGTAGATAGGAGTCAAAAAATACAAGAATCGAAATATAACAGGTGGTATAAATATGTGAGAGTGGCTGGGATGCCGGAGTATATGAAGGAGAATTGGGCCGAAGAGAGGAAAAGAAGGTTAGCGAGATATAGAATGGGAAATGAGACGAAGGAGGGATGGTACTGGTTGGAGGAAGAGAGAAGGAGGTGCGGATATTGCGAGCAAGAGGAAGAATCATGAGAGCATATTTGGGAGGTGTGTGGAAGAAGAGAGGAAAATATAAGTAGCTGGCAGGAGAATGCGGCGAGAATTTTGGGAGAAAGGGGTGAGGGGGAGGCATGGTTGAAGGAATGGGAACATAAGAAGAGTGGCGGCAATAAGGGAAGTAACCAGGTATAGACCATGGGGAGGAGGAGGTGTTAGGGTGATCTATGGCTATTACGATTACGATCCCTGTTAGGTTAAGACTGTTACTATGTTTAGTGTAGTTATTAGGGTTAAGTATTGTTATTATTATCATATTATTATTATTATTGTTATTATTATCATGATTATTATTAATGTTATTAGTATGGTGGAGATATTAGTATGATCGTTAGTATTATTATTGGGTAGCGGGAGGAGTATAAGTGTATTACGAGAGAGAAAGGGATAGAGAAAGAGTGATTGTAAGTAGGTTAGAAGAGCGAGTGGAAAAGGCGGTGAACAGTATGAATGGGATAAATGTAAGCTAGATATAAGCCAAAGAGATGATTGTAATACGGCGAAGTTGTATTCCTAGATGGAAAACAATAAAGAAATAAACTAAACTATTAGCATATTTTTCATACATATTTATGTTGCATGAACATCCGTAGCCTAGTCATCGCATAGGCATTTGTTGTAATGCATCCGGAATCTATTCCAAATTACATGAAGAAGGGCACATCAAAAAGTGTTTTGCCAATTCGGCGAATAAGAACAAAAATTAATGATCGGGCGTCAATGTACATTCGAATTTATTTGAGCGTATCAAATTACAAGTAATCATTGCTGTAGTTACTTCCGAACAGAATTTACGTGTTACGTATTAATTGTTTAAGCAGCGTTCACATTGTTTTAAGGTAAATTTAATTAGCTATGAAAAATATTTAAATTTTACAGCATAGTCCCGAGCAATGTTACCAATCAATATTATTCAAGGCTTTAGCACCAATAAGATAAGTTGACTTCCTTCCCGCTCATCTTAACTTTTTCATCGTATCAAAACTGATAATAGAATTTGAGACTCATATCATATTTACCGATCAATAGAGATAGACATAAACGAACTTGGCTGTGAATAGCACAAAAGGAATTTATCAAACAGAGCTGATAATGCAGATAACAAGTATAACAGTATATATTTACTCATTACTCATTTTAAATCCATCAGGAAAGTGAGAAGCATGGTTATGGAGCTGCTATATGCATTTATCTTGGTTACATCGTTGATAAATCCTATCAGGACTATCAATTGCAAGGATAATGAGTGCACAAGGAGAGGTGAACAGCATCCTCTATGTCTGTACCCGGTGAGTATAAAACAATTATGACATTGGCTATACAAAATCAGCAGCTCTCAAAACTTCAATCTCTGTATTTCAAGAGATGCACTTTTAACCCTTTGCGGACGTGTCGGATATATCCGCCCAACTCTCGCGCTGCAGCTGGCATTTGTCTGTCGTAAACGACACGTATAAGATACGCATGGGTATACTAGCCTAAGAAGTCAAGTTGGCCTAAATTTGTTTGTTTATGATTTTGTTAGATTTTATGAAAAACTTATTTAAATACAGCTTTAGTTTTTATAACACAAATGCGCGACGTAACTATTTCCTTTACTGCTCCGTCCGCAAAGGGTTAAAGTATTTGGTTTCCCAATAACATGAAAATATTTATAGGTTCCACTTCCATCGCCAGATTGTGGTACAGTTCTTTCGACCGGATTTTCACACAGTGAACTAAATGAAGTGATTAATATGCATAACAATTTGCGATGGCATGTAGCGCAAGGCTGGGAATTTGCAGGAAATCCAGGACCACAGCCTCCTGCATCCAACATGCAAATAATGGTAGATATAAACAAGTATCAATTAGTCACAACTAATGGAACTTTTTATACATATTACATACGCATAGGTGTACTTCATACATATTCTCAGGCTATTTACATAGCCTATCTTTTAATAAAGTATAAGACATACGGAAAAAACACTTCAACTGTGTTGTAGTTGATGCCTAAAACTATTTTTAAATAAACAGAGGGTCTCAACTCCTTAATAATGGAGAAAACATAACGTAGAAATTGAAAGTTAGAAACATTAATCTGTTTGCGAAAAATTTGTTCATAGGTGTGGGATGATATATTAGCTGAGACGGCTCAAAGATGGGTAAATCAATGCAACTTTGCGCCCGCCTCTTGTGTCGACATGGGTAAATTTTCCAATAACAGTACTAGCTTTTTCTTTATCAGGTATTAATTAATTTAATTGCAGATAATTCAAAAGTAGGACAAATTAATGGTAAAAAAACGTACAACAACGAGATCCTGATAAATAATGTAACAGCAAGTGATATTATTGAATTGTTTTATAAGCAAGTAAAACACATGAATCGGAACCATGTATTACAACTCAAGTAAGTTGCCGAATTTTTTATTCGATACAATGAATCAAAATTGTCGAAGTTTTTGTTGAAAAAGCAGAATTAATGGTTTACATATTATTTGAAACAAACTAATTGTTTGTAAAATTGATTGTACAGGAATCTGGACACTAAAGCGTACACTCAACTAGTTTGGGCAGAATCAAACAGGTTGGGCTGCGGCAGAATCGTTTATCAAAAGAATTTTAATGAGTATTCATATTATATGATGTGTTTGTATAGTCCGGCGGGTAACAATATCGGAAAACCAGTGTACTTAACATAATAGTCTAAAGTATCTTACTACGAAAATGGTGTGTTTTTATATTAATAAATACTTTCATTACATGTCCTATAAATTCTCTGCAAGCTAATAATTTTATTGGTAATTACTCAGAATTATAGCCACCCCACCGATTCAGACGATGTTAAAATCAAGTATGTACATCATTCTGAACAAGCTTTTCCTATACTTATTACAGTTGCTCGACTTGTTTCTGAGATATTCGTGTCAATATACTTACTCATATTAATTTGTGCCTATGATGTGAAATTTTAACTAACGTGATCTGCCGCCGTCTTAATTAATTTATTTTAATCTAATCAAATCCAACAAATCACACTTGATCTACCAATTACATCCGGTTCCGATATGTCATGGCAAAGTAATATCGCGTAAGCTAACATTTCAAAATACAAGGAAGAATCAATGTAATTACACTGACGCTCTATTGCCGAGCGGCCTTTGTTTAAAATTACTTAAAATTTGAAAATTGTTTATATTAATGTTCCTGAAAATATATTTCAAGGTCACCTATTGGTGAAATGGTCATGACTTCGGATAATTATCGTTTTATTTAACATCATTTAACAAACTCCTTACCTTTTATTAGCCACTATTCTTTATCATTAACTATAAACAGTACTAGAATTTTGATATAGTACCTAATCTGTTATAGTTATACTTGTAATGAATGTACATAATTTTTCAAATGTAATTAAGAACTGTGAGAGCTTTGGAGCTTCTTGAATTGTTAGAGCATCCCTGTTACCTTTTGTATTAATTGTGCTGAGATATAAATTGGTAGCATAATATTGTAACGATGAAAAGCAAGTAATAATCACTTACAATTAAGTCTGATAGGTATTCCATTCATAGGTATACGAAAGATTTTTCCAATTTAACCAAAAAATTATTTCTTTTTTTGTCATTTGAACAACAAATGTCGGACGTCACTATGCGAACATCACAGCATGACTATCAATACTTCTTACACTCATTTTTAAGGTAACCCTAAAACAGTTTGGTTACCTTAAATAAATTAACTATTAAAAATGTTACTGGTGCTACATATTTATTGCATCTAAGTAAAACCAACATATTAAAAGTGTTAGACTAATTCGAATTCTAAACTAAAATGATACATTTAAACCTGATTTTTTATTGCATGTAGTTTGAAAATCATACCTGGAAATATCGTTGAAATCATTATTCTTTTTAAGTGAAATGCAACTTTGAAGAGAAAGCCTAGATATAAAAACAAAAGATCGCTAAAGTTTTAAAAGATATTATTGTTGAAAATCTAATAGAATGAAGCTAATATTAGTAAGCATACAGTTATTATTACAATATATTTTCAATAAACTTATAGCACATTTCATACATTTATTGTACATGTCGTTAGAGTACTGCACAGGGCCGGCGCAAGACAGGTTCAGCGCGTTCACCGGAACCCGGCCCCGCGGTCTACAAAAATTACCCAATTAAAAAACACCGATTTTAATTAACTTTTTACAGAATGAAGATATCATTAATAAATGCGAGAAATTTTTTTGGTAGCGATGATTCAATTTAAAGAAGTGACAAAAATCATCAACGTTCAGTGTAACTCCATAAAGTCCTTGTATTCTGGAAACTACTTTAAATAAAAAAATTCAGACATTAAACTACATCAATAGCTTTTTGCAAAAGTCATACACGATTATAGATTTTATACTGTCATTGAATTTTTTGCCCCTTGAAAGAGAATTAGCAAATTCAATCGATTTTGATGATGTTATCAAAGATTTGGCGTCAAAAAAAGCGAGAAAAATTATTTAACATTATTATTGGATTGTATTATTATTTAATATTCGTTTTATAAGAAACATATAATATGTAACAGCGTTTGCAAATAAATAATTCCTTGTTGTAAAATTTAAATGTAGGATTTGAATGTGTATTCAGGCCCCGCAAAATTTTTAAACCCAGCCCCCCAAAAGGTCACGCCGTCCCTGGTACTGCATACGTTTGTATAATGTACTTTCCTACATCCCATATGTTATTTGCATGTTTCAACATATTTTATGTGCATAAATATCGGCAGTCTATTTATGAATTCATATTACAGTTACAGATTTATTAAGATACAGTTATAGTTAAAATTCAGTTACAATGAAACCTCACATTACCATTGTAATAAAATAAGTAGACACAACTTATATATTAGGAATTAAATTATAATAAAACTGTTAAAGTAATATAAATATTGTACTTATTACCTGTTATGTACATTCATAGTTGGGATAGTCAAGCCTGAGATAATAGCTACACTTAATATTTTTGAGGAGTAGGAAGTCAATACAATCGACTCAGTTAAGTATAATACTTCCGACTGTCTTCCAATGCCTCTACTGGCTTGTTAAATAAAATTAACTTAGAAATCAGTTTTAGAAATTTTAAAACATTACCTTGGAAGTACTTACATTTTATATAATACGTTTATATACACTGAAATTAATAAAATTGTCATTTTGATTTGCCTTTTAAGACATAAGTATGTGTATATAGTTATGCGTTCATAAAATTGTAGAGGAACATGAAATAACAATATTAACACAATTCCTTATTGCATAGTGAAAAGATGTTGCCAATTTTTAATGCATTATTATATACAACGTTAGAAAAACAGTGATGAGATATTTGACCTAGAATCACCTTATCCGATTTGAAATCTTTGATATAATTTTAATTTTAATTATAGCAATGTCACTTAGAATTGATCAAACCTTTTTAACAGCTTCAGCTACGTTTTTATCGAACATAAACGCGAAGAGAATAAAATGATACTTTATCGGTGGCCATTTTACACATGACTTTTTTGAATTGCATTTGAATCGATAGAAAAGTTGTTTTAAACAAATTAATGTTGTAAATATCCTAAAAAATGGAAAATATTTGTTATATTAGATGCGAACTAGTTACAATTATTGATAGCAAAAGAAACATTTACTTTTAATATTATAAATTGTAAAATTGCATGCCGTATTAGAATACGGATACCAGAATAAAATAGTTCGCTTATTTGATATTAATATAAATAAAAGATTTCTTGTAATCAGTCCACGCTATTTGTATTTTATACTATCCATCATTAATCGCTTTGTAAAATTAAATTTCATTTAATTTTCATCATTTGACGATGCCGCCTTTACATTGAATAAAGAAAGACCGAAAGGCCTTACGTATAACGATTTTAGTTACCGATATGTCATAAAAAACCGAACAGTAAATTTTAATGTAATATCGAAAGAACAATAAGCGATAACCGAAGCATATGGTAGAGGAAGTTTTATGTGAAATATGTAGTGTGCAATGTGCAAGATACGACGTGCGCAGAAGTTACTCTGACATCAGCAATCCAGCAAAATTATTTGATTTCAGTAAATTGTTAATGAATGATGAATTCTCAGTTATATGTTAGTTAAATTCTACAGTTTAAGGCATATGTAACCCTCATGGTACTTTTGCAGCAACCACGCTTCACATTATGCTGTCCTATTTATAAATTCAACAACAGCTAGGTGAAATTAAATGAACTTAGAGATCATTACATTATTAGGATATGAAAAAGTTGTTATCTAATCTGAAACTTAATTTCAATTAGATAGATTGGAGTCCTTTAGAATATTCTTTAGAATAAAGAACTGAAAGTATGAAAAATATATTTGGCCAAAGTTATTTGATACTGAGTGAAACATGATAACACGACAAATTCAGTGATGAGCGAGATTCAAAGGTTAAGTTAATTTGTTTAAACAAAACGTTATGTTCCTTTACTCGTGACATGGTATCGCCTCGAATAAAGTATATTTTTTTTAATAAGTCAGATATAATAAATAGGCTAATTAATTATTTAAATAGGTATTATTAAAAGTAAACAGCTTGTTCCATTTAAACCTTGGATTTAATTTGTTTCTGAGAACATTGACATGTATACCCTGTCTGGTTCTTTATTGTTAAGTACAAACACTTAATATATTTATGAAACCAAATACAGACTTAATACAAATCTGTACTTCGATAATACAGACAACGCTTTCTCCTTTCACCAATTATATATACTGTGTATTGTATTATTTGTAATCACATCCTTTTTCTTTCTGCAACCATTTATATGTCAGGATTCAACATTGAAAGCAATACCGTGGTATTACATTTATTTAAACAGTACGTACATAACTATCTATTATAAACGTCTAATTCAGGAACTATTTATTTTGAATAATAACCAGCATAATGTAAATTGAAGTACATGTAAGTGTGTCAGTTACGAATATGTTCAAAATAAGTTTAAAACAACAGCTTCGATGCGAAATGCTGAATGGTTGATGTTAGAATGGTTTCTGCGCATGTCTGTTGTGCATTGCACTCTATTTCACATAAAAAAAAAAAACATGTAACGAGTCCTATCTGAGTATATGGTGTGACATTATGTGCTTAGATGACCGAAGAGGTGGAATTTATGAAGGATTATTGATAAGGTGGTTAATAAATACAGCTTCGCGCATTTGCTGCATCTCGTTAGTTCAAGGAAAAAAACGGAACATAGTTATGAAGTTCTTATGTGTTATTATAATATCTGCATTTTTGACAGATCCCATTAGGGCTTTTAACTGTAGCAAAAACGCATGCACGATTCGGGGATTGCAACATCACTACTGTACACATCCGGTCAGTGCAAATTAATCATACGACGCAAACGTTTTAATTTTATTTTTCGTAATCTCTAGAAAAGTACTATTTTGAACATCTACTATCTAACAACATAAAAATGTTTTTTTCCTTTATCTCGATACAGAATCAGGAGCCAGGGCCGCAATGTGAAGAAGTTATTTCCGCTGAACTTACAGAAGAAGAGAAGCAACTGTGCCTCGATACGCATAATAAACTTAGAATGCGTGTGGCACAGGGTCTCGAGAAAGCAGGAAATCCGGGACCTCAACCTCCCGCAGCGAACATGCGGATAATGGTAAGAATACGAATCAATTAGTAACAATTAAGGGTATTCTGTGAAACAATAAATTCTAAATATTCTCTTAGATAACCTAACGTAACAACCTAACTCAATTTTTAACACAGTGAAAGCTTAAAAAACAAAGAATAAAAGTTGTCAATGTATCATAAGTTACATGGACACAGAGCGAGACGTTTAAATTGAAACATTTAAATATCTGTATCACTTATAGCTCTTAAAAAAAAAAACAAAGTTGTGTTGTTTAAAGAGACACGTGTAACGGTAGCATTATTATTTTTCCAACATAATTTTTTCACAACAATTTAAGATCATCTATATTTCGTTTTCATAGATCTCATGCGAAACATAAACAAACAAATTTATAACAACCATATGAACTATACCATTCCAATCATACAATATGGAGAAATTTTTATTATACTTACTGCGCAGAGCTTAGGAGTTTGCTTTTGGCACGGTTCAGAGGTACATCCTTTATTTGCTTTATTTGCTTATTCGATTCTTTTGGTTACAAAGTTTTGTATAATCCTATTCGTTGAGTTTGTCGTTTCGGCCAATAATAAAAATGCGTGTGTATTATTTTTAGAGTTGTGTTAAAAATAGTGGACCTATGAAGGCTACAACCAATTACAGCTCTCTTGAGCTTTGTTGATCCAAATCTACATATATAATACTTAATGTAGTGATCATTCGTGTTAATACAATAATTGAGTTTTATTATAAACGGTTTGTGTACATTTCTTAACTCAATGACGTATTTGAAATACACGCTGTAATAATTCTTCCTCTTGTTTGTCTGAATTATCATTGAGTTTCACCATAAACAAGAGCCATATGAATTTTCTCATGCACGCTTCCTTTTTCTCGTTATGATTTTTTGATAAATTGCAATAAACTCTCCTAATGACATATATCATAATGTAAACAAACATTTGAATACAAATTCATTGAGCAATAACTGTTTGATAACGTTAAGCCATGTTAACGTAAACTTCAGAACGGAACATTACGGCTTATAAGATATTAAATTTGTTTCTTGTACTGTACAAGAATATCTAAGAAAAAATACGTATATGGTTCTCTTTAAAAAGTTTGACCTGAATTCTCGTAAAAGGATAACTTTGGGAAAATAATAATACCACCTTTATACGTGCCTTTTCACGATTATTTTCAAAGAAATGCCTTCCAGGTATGGGACGACGAATTGGCTAGGAGTGCTCAAAGATGGGCAAACCAATGTATGTTCGCTCTCGCTAGTTGCGCTAACGATGGTAAATTTCTCAACAATTATGTTAAATTATAAGTTATACGAAATATTAATTTACAAAGTTCTAATAAGCTTATTTATAGATAGGTTCCTTGTAAGCCAAAATCTGGTTCGTTTATGGTCCGGTACCTCCAGCAACGAAGTATGGATGATGCCGGATGAGGTTATTGAAAAATATCTTTATTCCCAAGTAAATAAATTCGATCGTAACCAAGTCTGTAAATTCACGTAAGTTTTCCAATTTAATAATTTAATCATTATCAGATTGTAATACAGACATTAATGAGATAGCACATTCGATATGAACTGAATATTCGTAAAATTAATCAAACAGGAACACCACGGTGTATGGATACCCTCAAATAGTGTGGGCGAAAACGTACAGGCTTGGTTGTGGGAAAATACTGTTTCGAACACCATCGAAGGATTCATTCCTCAAGTACCATCTGACGTGCATGTATGGACCACGTGGCAATTTGATTGGAAAGTCAGTGTATGAAGTCTTAAAGACTTAAAAACTTAGTAAAATGTCATGGAAAGGAACAACTCAATCGTGTATAAAATTCTATATATGATCTTATATTACTGAGTAGAAATAAAACCTAAGCATCTAAACAAAAAATAGTACTGTAGAGAGTTGGTAAGTTTGCGAGCAGGAAGGCACAGGGCCAAAAGGGGTGGCACCTCACTTCGATCCGATTCGTCGATGTTTTCATTTCGACCGATGATTGCAAATACATTCGCCCTATGTTTATGATTATGTTAAACAACGTGGGCCTACAAAAGGTACACCCAATCAGCCCTGTATTCTTTAGGCTCGCAAAACTTACCAATTTCCTACAATAATGTCTCTTATTTACCCTCCGACTAAATGTTCGTAAAATCTTTTACGAACTGATAATTTCTTTTCACGTCAACTTGGAACTTGAGACCAAAAAATATTAAAATACTCCGAAATATATTCCAAGATTCATTACTTCATTTCTACTAAACATTTTGACACGAGAATTTACTGAATATTTGAAGATACATTGTAAGTTAGCTAGAAAAGTATTGGAACAGTATCCAGATGTCTGAATCGACAGTTAAGCAATTTATTTCTTGTGCGATAGTATGTAAATACGTACTGAAATAAGTACCTACTGTTAAAAGCTGGAAAGAAGTCACTTCAGACAACACAGTTTTAGGAGCAATTTGCTAGTCTACTTGATTCTTTTCATTACTCAACATTCTATTCGTAAGTAAAGTAATACTGAAAATACGTGTACTCTTATGTTGTAATTGCGTTGAAGAAGATGAACCTGTAAAGGCTACAACCAAACAGATCTGTATTTCTTCCAAATGACTTCAAAAAGCTGATAAATTAACAAGCGACACGGCTAAAGCGCAAAATAATTTTTTGCTGTATATAAAAGAAGCTTTCCCAAAATTTACGACTCCCTAATAACTGCCATTCTAGACTTTAACCTACTTAGCTTATACTTATGACTTATGTAATACCGCCTCTGCGAATCATGTACTGGTTCACTTTAGCCCCATGCCGTCAAATAAGAAAGTTCAGTACCACTAGTGTATTGAAATCTGTAAGGAACACAATTGCCCCGTATCCAAAAATAGGAAAGTTCTTTAAAAAATTACTGCGTTAGACCTATTCAGGTTCTAAAAATAAGGCTGATTGAAAAGGAAATAAAAACCAAACAGTTGTGTTGCAAAACTAAGGGCGTTTATAACAATCAAGGTACTATGCAGAAAATTAGGAGACTGATCCCAAAACTGTAAGTCGAAGTTGAAGTTGAAAATCAACGAATCGGAAGAGGTTAAGAGATGCAGTGGCTGCTATTGTCTGTAATACTGGATATGATGAAAAATTGACAATGCTCATATGCGTAAATAGAAAAACATAGATTTCTAAATTTTACTTATTACGCTATAGTAGATTATATTTTTATTTGTTTACGTAATATATTATTTGAAAGTAAATTTCTCATAGATTAAGAAACTGTAAACATAAAAATAATATTGACATTTAGAAAAAATTAAACTCTAAGTATAATTTAATTTAACCGATCCATCTTTCTCTTAAATTTAAATTAAATTTCTAGACATTCAAGACATTCAAAAAATTGAAAAGAATAAATAAAAGTATTATATTATATTATGAGCTTACTTCACATATTTCATTCCATCCGAATATATGCGTTTAACTTAAGTGATTATTAATCTAATCTAATTTAATTCCCTAATTAAGATGAATTACATTCGGTTAGGTTAATTTATTTTGAAGAGACTTTATCAGTCGTCTTCCCATCGCATACTTTAAACAAACGATAATTCATTGTTACATTCATTCAATAAGTAAAAATATGTACTACTAAAAATAAATCAGAATTTCTGAACTTTATGCGGTTTAAAGTGGATGTTCTCAGTTACTCCATTTAAGCGAAATAAATATTTCAATACCTTTAAAAATTCTTATTTCCTTCCCTAACCAAATATTAATTTGACTTACAATTAATTAATTACAAATCCTTACAATTAATTACAAATCTTTGTAATCTAAGATACATTTGAAATAATCATGTAACTCTTGATTTTTTGTTATCATGGTTAACACGTTCCGTGCCACGCCGTTTTTTTTTGAAGATTTTCCATTCAGCCCGTGTGGAGCGTATACGACCCACACTTTTACGATTAAACAATGTTTTTGACCTACGTACTAGTTTTTTAAAAATTCTTCATTTTACAATGAGAATACCCATTGAATGGCTTGAACGGAAAGTTTAGCGTGGATCGTGTATGCCCCACGTGGCACGGATCGTATTAAACGAATTGAAACATTTCATTTTACGTCATTTCTTCCCAATCAATCGAGAATCGTACAAATAAATGAATTAAAGATTCCTATCGAGTAATTTCAAAATACCACGAAATTATCACTGCGTGCAAATAAAATGTAAACGTTTATGCAAGCATAAGTACTGCTGAATACTGGCGGATTTAACGTTAAAGGTGCTCGAGGCGTTACAGATTTTTAAAATCCCATTAAAATAAATCAATCATGTACAGTACGCAGGATAAGGCATTTAAAACTGATTTTTTTCGGAAAATAGGTGCTACAGTTACGGATGTGAATCCTTTTACACTAAATGGGATACGAAAGTTAATCATTTAGAATGTAGTAAATTTTTAAAAGACGAATCCTATTGAGATGACATGCTCAACTTTTATCTTGTTAAATGGAAACGTATATTTTTTGGCATGGAATCTCTGAAGCACTCAAAGTATGAAACTATAAGCCATGGTGACGTGAATCTATAATTCTTTTAAAGAAACGAGATAATCATGTGTTATGGTAAGTAACGCTTTACAATAATAATAGAAACGTTCAACTTCACAAGCTTTGCAATGATATTTTTCATCCTATACAACATACAGTAGCGAACAAAAGTTTAAGACGAGAAGAAAATGTAGAACATAGTGTTATAGTCTGCAAATATTGTCTGTGCATTCATTTTTATTGTTATTATGGTAGAACATAATTTATTGATTATCACAGAATGCAGATTTTGGTTATCATGCTATTCCTTATAAATTAGTTAATTTAATTTCGTTGACTCTTTGGTCTCAAACTTTTGTCCGCTACTGTGCATTTTATGTGTTTCTTTTACTTATGATCCATAACTTTGTAAAGACCTGTTTGCACCTTTAGCAGAGAATCTAGAAATGTACTACTAATTACATAAGTGTCAACTCTAGGCTAATATATCATTAAGTTCGTCTCCAGTTGCTCTTTATTATGTTACCATGCACAGCTATGTCGATTCTACTAATAATCTCAATACAGATTTTATAGTTAAATAATAAAGAAAAAAAAGGGACGAGATACCAATGTTTACACTAACGCCTGCGTAATTAGATGAGTGGTCTGCAGCTATTGATCTATTTTCTTCAGCTTCAGAGACAACTGTTACTCAGTTACTAAGGATTCTTCACCGCGAATAAATAGAACGGTTATAATCATTGGATTCGAGTACTGTAAAGTTGTCCCTAATCTGATCATGTACTCATCATGTACCCATCATCGCATTCGATATCACGTATCATTTAAAGGATTATAAAAGATTGCACTTCTTCCGACACTTGGAGACTATAGCTTTGACCTAGCCGTTTCGACCGCATTTCATACAAGAATCTCAAAAATGATTCTTTAGAATGTTAAATCAAAGTTCTTTTCAATTATACGTACAGAATTCTCGATTGTATAATACACACAAAGATGACCGCCTTCAGTACCTATACGTAAATTCGTTGCTGTTATTAAAAGAACAATTTTGCCTCGATTTAAACATTGTGTGGTCTCTTCTAAATAAATTTGTACGTGTTTTATTCTTTTAAAATGGATAATTATTATTATTCAAACTATACTAAAAGACGATTGGATATTGTATATTTTATTTATAAATAAATAAACAATACTATTTAATATTGCAACAATATAGTCTAGGGATCGTTTCATTACTTTTGTCCAGGTCTCACGCTTAAATGAAACAAGCACAGCTGTTCTGGGCAAGCCCGACCTGGGTGAATAATTATTTATTGAAGTTTATTCTATACAGTAATGCGCGCTTTATCGATATACCTTTTAAGAAACGTGTGATAATCGATGATTCTTACAATTCTTACCACTAGATATATCAGCATTTTTTCTAGTAAATGTTTCTCTCTCTCGTTTTCTACAAGTTCGTAAAAATTGTGATGTTGGGAATATAACAGTACACAATTCTCCGAATACCTAAATATTATGACTAATAATTGTCCAATCACGGTTCCGACGGTGAATCAATTAACCTGATGTACTTATTAACTGATTAACTGATGTATTTATCAAATGCTTTCTCGATGATTAATTAACCTTTCTTACAAATAGAATTCAATAATGTTAATTTTATATGTAACCAATTCGTTTTATTTTATGGAAACAAGAATTAAAAATTCCTTTTGCATAATAACTGTTTAAAACTATGAGCACCTACTAGCATATGTAAGAAAAAATAAACACTACGCATATCGAATTCTAAGGGCGATCACATTGTTTTTGGATCTGGCCGAGCAATAAGTGGAAGTCAGTATCATTCACAAGTTGTGTCCTACATTTAAGAATGTGATAAAGAGATATATAAACCGTAATTCAATAGATATGACAAACCATTTCGAAATTCTTATTTCTGTATAATAATGACGTATTAAGCAAAACCCCCACCTAATAGATATCACTGATATAAAACTCGGCAAAGTCCAAAAAAGAATAGGAGTATATCTAAAGCTGGTTGATAAGACAGCCAACGGGCACAATTTTGTATACCTGTCGATCGAAGAAAGAAAAAAGAATCATAATTATGAAGTTTTTATGTGTTATCTTAATAGCATTGTTGGTAGATCCCATTAGGGCTTTAACCTGTGACGACAATGAGTGCACGAAAATTGGTGAACAGCATCCTTTATGCAAATACCCGGTGAGTACAACACAATTATAATTTTGACTATACGAAATCACCAGCTTGCGAAGATTTAAGCTCTTTAGGGTGTTTCATTTCAATCGCCCCAGATGAATATCCGGTATAGAGAGATACAAAAAATGCAAAGAACTTTTTGAAAGAAAATTTATACACTATCAATGAAGGCAGATCCTGCTGTCACTTATTTGTTCTTGCAGTGTCTTTACTATATTTATTCTTGTTATGTTATATTGTAATAACAATCATCGAGACGCTTTTAAAATACTACTTAAACGTGTATTAAGCATAAACCGTTCCGTAAATACAAGCTGTCTGAGTTAACATGTCATCGGCGTTAGTATTACCCAATGCACACCGATGCGAAGTCTCGTAACAGTGTTGAACAAATTCTATTTGAAACAACGAATGAAATTCCAAAATTTATTCTCAAGCAATAAATGATGATACATATTTATTTGTGATTAACATATAATTTTTTGCCGAATAATACCATTATTTATTATTCACCTTATTCGTTATTCGAAATAATTTTGTTGAATACATTTTCCGATTAAACGGTATTAACGTATAACTCCGTAGATTTTAACACGTATCGAATCTGGCATGATATTTATTTGCAGAATTATTCAAAAGATCTGAATTAATTTTGATTCGAACAAAAAATTGTTCAAATAAGAAATTATCAGTCATTTTCGAATAACATTGTTTTATTCATAATTCTTATTCAAAGATCATATAAATAAAAATTTATTTGAGATATTATTCGTTTGAAATTTAATCAAATACATAGTATCCAACTCTATCAGATTTTGTACATTTTATTATGCCCGATGCATACGAGTGAATTTATTGTACTTTTACCTTCAATTGGAAGAAATAAGGAATGCAATCATGCGTTAATCGCCAACTTAGAAATGGTTCGTGCTAAAGACACGTTTAAATAATGTTCTGAAATCGTTCCTATGTCAATATGTAGTAATAAACATAGGTTCCAATTTAGAAATTTAACGTTGATCTTTATCTGCCTGTTTAAGTGGCAACAAGATTTGTGCCCTTTGATATCGTACAACTTTCGCCTCAACATTTCTTCATATGTTTTGTATTTCTTTCTGTATATTTGTAAAAATGTACTTTTAAATAATGTCGTTTACAGTAGCATGAAAATGTTTGTACATTCATATTAATATTTGTAGGATCCACGTCCGTCACCAGCTTGTGATAAAGTTATTTCAGTCGAACTTTCGTATAATGAAATAAGAGAAGTAATTACCGCACATAACAAAATCCGATGGTACGTATCGCAAGGTTTAGAATTAGCAGGAAGTCCAGGACCACAGCCTCCTGCAATCAACATGCAGATATTGGTATGGATAAGTATCAGTTAGTCACAATTAACCCTTTGCGTACGGAGCAGTAAAGAAAATAGTCACGTCGCGCGTTTGTGTTATAAAAACTAAAGCTGTATTTAAATAAGTTTTTCATAAAATCTAACAAAATCATAAACAAACAAATTTAGGCCAACTTGACTTCTTAGGCTAGTATACCCATGCGTATCTTATACGTGTCGTTTACGACGGACAAACGCCAGCCGCAGCGCGAGAGTTGGGCGGATATATCCGACACTCGTCCGCAAAGGGTTAACACTTTATCGACCGCGTAACTTATTGCACACGCACTCCCGATCGGCTCACTTTGACGCGGATGCATTGCTAATGAATTGATCACAATGATTTTCTTCGAGTAATTGATAGTTTAATATCGCTTTACAGTATGCATACGATATTGCTCGAAACAGTCACCTTCGTGTAAGGAAACATTATAAAATTTACAGAATAATTGTAAGCATGTAAAAGCCGATTAATAGGCTTCCGGTCGATAAAGTGTTAAGAATACTCTTCGAATCAATCAGCTTTTTACAGGGTATCCATTGATAAGTACCGTTTAATATAACTATTAAAGGGTAGGTGGTAGGACAAGAACATAAAATGACATTTATCATGCTTTATGTAAAATATCAGTGTGATAAGAAAAAGATGTTTGTATTCAATTTTTCGAGATTATTTCAAAGTTGCCTCACACGTTTTCAATGGAGTACTATGTATATACATACATTTTTATCCGTACTTCCATACCATAAAAACAAAAACATGTAACTCCATTTAAAACACATGGTATGACCTTCAAACGATCTTGAATAATTTAATCCGTTGCCGCACGCTTTTAATTTGATGATCGTGCTCAGAAACACATTTTTTTTTTCAATTGTTTATGACTGCCAGATGGAATCAAGTGTAAGTTGTATATTTGGAAGTGAAAATTATCACATTTGGCTACAGTTTTTCTAAAACAACTCTCGACGGCTATAACCGTCATTTGTTCATCATGTCATTTTTTCTCTTCCCAGAGCAAATGATGGCTATGACCGTCGTGACAACTATACAGCATTTGCTTTACTAATTCAATATGATTCCTATGAAGAAAAGAGAGTAAATAGGTATAATCTTAACACAAGAAAATCAGTTTGAAACAAAATTATCATTTGTAAGTTATTTTGCTTATAAAATACTGTAATAATAACCGCATAAAGAAACAATTAATATGCTGTCTGGCATGCTATAACTTTTTTTCTAGATGTGTTACTCAATAATTAACAAATGTATGTATTAGTACACTTCGTACTAACTTCGTAAAATGTGCAGGACGGCTATAGCCGTCATTTGCATACATATCGCCAAAGATCGGACGGCTATAGACGTCATTTGCGGCAACAGGTTAAGTAACTTTTACTAATCTCAGTGACATTCTATATAAAACAGGGTGTAAAAAACTTTTTTACATCTTTATCGTTTCACCTACCGTTTTATAGTTATATCGAACGACACTTATCGTGCAACACTCCTTGTGTTCTTGAGTTATATCTATATAATCTAATCTTGAACAAACTATAAGATTTAACAGAATACTATATTACGATTTAAGTAATTGACACATTCAATACGGCTTGTTTTTTTACTATGAGCATGATCAGCCGGAGTGTGATTTTATGCGTGCTTTTGTTAAATTATGTTATAAATTATAATTAGACACGTATAAGGCACGACTCATAGCTGAATCACACTGGGTTGAACGAGTTAAGAAAGATTACACTTCAACCATATCCAAATTGTCTAAATCAATCTTTTCTTTAATACAAAGATGTTTTTGACTTTCTATTATCTATAGAAACATAACGCATAAGTGGACAATAAAGAACATTAATCAGTTTTTAAAAAATATGTACAAACATTGTTCCAGGTGTGGGACGATACATTAGCTCAAACTGCTCAAAGATGGGTAAACCAATGCAATTTTGAACGCGCCCCTTGCGTCGACATAGGTAAATTTTCAAATAACAGCACTAGCTTTTTCGTTATAAGCTACTAATTAATTTTATCGTAGATAATACGAAAGTGGAACAAATTATTGGTAGAAAGACCTATGAAAACGAGACCATAATAAATAATATAACGCCGTCTGATATAATTGCATTGTTTTATAAACAAGTGGTGCACATGGATAAGAACCAAATATTACAATTTGAGTAAGTTGCCGAATTTTTAAATCAGTACAATAAATCAGAATTGTCATAGTATCACTGAAACAGTGAATCTAATGATTTGTAATCTGAAATGAACTAATTGCCTGTAACATTAATTCTACAGGGATCTAAAGGACATTAAGGCGTACACGCAATTAGTTTGGGCAAAGACGAATAGAGTGGGCTGCGGCAAAATTGTTTATCAAAAGGGCAATAACTATTCATATTATATGATGTGTTTGTATAGTCCAGCGGGTAATATAATCGGAGAACCAGTGTACACAATTCGTGACCTTTAGCAGATTACTTCAATTACAAGCGTCTCTATAGAAAAATAATTCTTTTCTATATTCTGTTTTTTTGAAGTTTTCGAACATTCTTCTCATTTCAATATCCCTTTCCTTTCTTGGTCAATTTGTTATAAAAAGTTCTATACACATTAACATAGCATTTTAAATTAGAAGACAATTTATTTCTAAGGTTCCACAAAATTTGCAAAATAAGATCCTAAATAACTAACAGAACAAAAATAATATTTAAAATTCATGTTCATCAGATATAACTAATATTTCTCAAAGACGTCTCTAGTTATTACTGTTGCATGATTGGTGGCCTACAGCTACGAAATCATCTGTAATCAGCTGTAAGCTTATTGTTCAATAATTTTTTTGATAAATATTCCCTAAAGTTTTTAATTTGATAATTTATAATTATTCAAATAAGAAATTGTAATTGTAGAAAGTACCTTATTAATTTCATGAGTTGTAATACGTGAGCTAAGACTTTAGAACAATACTTTAACATGAAATATGGAAAAGTCTGAATAGGAAAAAGAATTTCTAAGAGGTAAAAGAGGGATTAATAGATAGAGCTTAATGCATTTACTCGATGTTAGTTAAGAAAGAAAAGAACGTATGATAGAGGCTGCGAAATTCCTCTAGAAGAAAGTTTAATAAAACTAGATGCAAAATGTTAAACAAATACTTGTTAAGACCACGTAATTCGATTTTACACCTTCGAATTTGCATAAAATGATGTAAAACGTAACATGCTGCAAAATTGACTGACATTTAAATCGTCAAACATTTTCTCTAGGAAAAAAGCGTTAATGTTAAAAAAATCAAACTCATTTAATTTGTAACATAATTACATTTTGTTGTGTAAAAAGCATATAAAATTATATTAATATTTATTCATGTCAATAATATTAAATACTATTCCATATTATTACTCAACCAACGTGATAGGAATATATCTTAACGCTTTTATCATACACTAATGCATATCAATATTAAATTAAATTATTTCTGTACTTTATAATATTTACGACGATACCGAAAGGACAGTTACTGTCGAGTGTATTTTGTGGCAAAAATTTCAAAAGAAACTGTAAACAAACATTCAGTAGAAACATCCAATATATAAAAGCAAGAGATTGCCCTGTAATCTGTTCAATCAGTATTGTATTTAAAAGCTTAAAATGACATTAAAACAAATTGCTTTAAATCAAATAGATCCCACAGAATTTTATTTTCCTGCAGAACAAAACGATAAGTTGTGATCCCGCCTTTCTCTGGGTGTGGGTTTTTTAACCCTCCGCCTATGGATTCTGGGTCTTTTGTGACCCATGCTAACAAGGGAACACCGCGAACTGTCATTCATAGATTTGTATAAAACTTTGTGGGATTATAGAGTGATCCAAGCCAAGAATAACGGTATGCTTCATTTGGCCACAATCGACCTTTAAGGGTGTGAAAATTAATCCCAAAGTGAAATCGATACTTCCATTTTTTCGCGTATAGCTCTTAAAGTACTAGAGATAGAGAAAAATGTTTTAGATAAATGTTTAATGGTATAACGAGTGCTATAATTTTACCTTAAGAAAATGTTTTGAAAAGTCATCCTTGTTAAAAAAAAAATTTTTCTTGCGTTATTTTAAACAATTTTTACATTTTCATAATAACTAAAAATGTTACGTATTTTATTCTGAATTCAACCATGTATATTATTTTTACTATGCAACACCAACTTATCTAAATATACGACGTAACGTACACCGCGCGTGCGATTTCGGCCTAACAACAGACGGTAAGTTACATACTCGGATTTCTTTTCTCGTTAAAGATCGTAATATATGACGATTACGAGTGTGTATCGTCATAGGAAGACTTTACAAAAAATTTTCTTAAGGTAAAATTATAGCGCTCATTATACCATTAAACTTTTATCTAAAACATTTTTCTCTATCTCTAGTACTTTAAGAGATATACGCGAAAAAGTGGAAGTGCCGATTTCACTTTGGAGTTAATTTTCTCATCCTTAAAGGTCGATTGGGCCCAAATGAAGCATACCGTTATTTTTGGCTTGGATCACTCTATAATCCCACAAAGTTTCATTCAAATCCGTGAATGACAGTTCGCGGTGTACCCTTGCGAGTGTCATTCGAAAGCGATAACTCAACAACGACGGGCGCTGTGTGGTAGGAGAAAAGTGACGATCGCACTAACCATATACGCATGTGACTACATATACGTTTCCGTCAGAGTGGTGAAGTAACGAAACCGACGACAATCAGTTTTTGGCAACGCTCTGAAGAAGAAACGTGTGCAGCAAATCGAAACATTTCTTTATTTCAAAGTTCACTTTATATTTCCGTGCTTTTATTAGGTCTACCGGAAAGTTCTATCCGATAGTTTCGTTTCAAGTATGAGTATGTATGGGCATGCTCTTCTGATTCATATATGGCTATGTCTTTTTATAATTGCATTTATACACATGTACTCTTTGAAATTAACTACAGTAAGGATATCTCATGTCATTATTAAGCTAGACGCGATCATGAAAACATGGGTGCTGATAAAGTTCATTTGCGGCCCTGTATGTTGTATGAATTCTAACAGGGTAGAAATGTTACCGAAGTGTGTTGAAACTTGTTAAAAGATTTTGGCGGAGATGCTGTTTCGGATAGAACGTGTAGGAGATGGTTTGAAAAATTTGAAGCAGATTATTTCAACCTTAGTGAGGCACGCTCTGGGCGGCCATCTCTAGTTCATGATAATACTGTGAAGACCATGACACGCCAAAATCCTTTTTTGACAACATCGGAGAACTCGAAGAAACTTAACACAGTTCAACAAATCACGAGTTAATGAAAGCACTCCAAGAAAAGAGGCCAGCGATGTTCAACAGGAAGCAAATCATACTGCATCACGGTAATGCCAGACTACATGTAGCTTTGGCGACTCGCTAGAAAATCGCAGAGTTAGGCTGGGAAATTCTTTCGCATTCTCCATACTTCCTAGACCTTGCACCCTCCGATTTTCACTTGTTCCTCTCTTTGTAAAATTTTTTGGCGGGAAAAAAGTTAAAAAATGAAAAGAATATCAAAACAGCGCTTCTTAAGTTCTTTGCCTTGAAAGGCAAGGCGTTCTTCAAAAATGGAATTTACAAATTGCCATTATGTTGGTAAGAAATCGTAAACAACGATAGAAATTATATCGTACAGTAAATATTGTTAAATGTATCAAAAACTGCATCATTTTCTTCCTCTTTATAAACGGACAGAACTTTCCGGTAGACCTAATATTATTGTTTTAGCATTTTAGCATTATATTTTAGTATTTAATATTTAGTAGTTTACACTATTCTTGTATTTAGTATTTAGTATTTTATATTATTTTTGTATTTACTATTTAGATTTTAGTTTTCAGCACTATGTAGGAATGTAAAATAAAAGATAGGTCGGTGTTGTCTTTGTGTAGACAATGATAATAAATATATAGCCGTGTGCGATAATTATGAAAGACCCATTTGCAGTGGCTATTCGAGAAAAATCCAGCAAATTTTATATAGCATTCGTGACAATACGTAAATATACAATAAATATAGCTTCGATGTTTGATAATTCACGTTATTATTATTTGTTCCTATACGCTCCTATATCTTCCTATGAATCGGGTGATTGTCACTGGATACAGTATCGGTGAGAACCTCGGTTTCGAGCGTTCGTCACATTAGGTAGCGTAGGATTGGAGAGCCGCTTGGACGGCTCTAAATATGTATTAGTGGAATATCCGTGAGGGTCTCGAAAGACCCATAGCCAGGCCGCCAAGTTTCAGTAGTCGGAGGGTTAATGCTCTTACTAGCGACTGATCCATTTCGGCAACCGGTAGATTATCGCCTAAAACAGACGAACCCTTGACTCCTTAATTGTCTATTATCCTTCTTAATCGATAAACAATTATCAACAATATAATAAAGAGATCGGGCAAAGGTGTTTAGAACGAAACACATAGGAAACGAATAATTACTACATTCGGGTGCTGGTCCTGAGTCATACCACCAAATGCAGTTTTTCTGAATTAGTAATGGTTTAAATTGTTGTAAGCTGGCCCGTCTTAATATACGGACATTTAAGGCACTAAATTAGTTTGTAGACAAGCACAGTAACGATGTTAATATATACGTATTGCTTCGAAAAATGCACTTAATTTCGAAGCGATTAAATATCTCCTTACTTTACGCATCAGATATTTCTTTCTCAGGTTTTCTGGAGTAGAAACAATAAATGCTTGTACTGAACTCTCTAGTTGTTTAAATATTTATATAATTATCTCATTTGTTCGAATAATGTATGATTAATTTCATGAACATATCATCTTTAATACTTTTATTTCTATGAGTGTCTGTGCAGATAAGGCTCCCAGTCTGTTGCTGTGCCCGGAACCTGTAACGCTATTAAAACGACCTTGCTCGTAAGATATATTGTGAACGAGTAAAGAATGCTTTTGCTGTGATAAATTTGAAAGATAAGATCGATAAATTGCATAAAAATATTATATCATATAAACAGAGTAGCAGTTTCGATTTTTCTGTAAAAAAACTTTTAAAGAGACTTTTTATTACTAAAACTTAATTTTAATTAAAAGTTTTTCATGAGCAGTGAAGAAACTTCACTAGAAACTAGTGAAAAATACCTCTTTTTAACAATATCTATTTTCAACGAGTACAATACTATTATAAACTTAAAAACTAAATCAGTGAATTATATGTACAAAAAGCTCTTCACAAGATACAAAAATTTCGACCACCCTCTGTGATTTTCTTTGCTTCCAAATTACTCCCTAGATCTTTTACTACATTTCCACTTAAACTCTCTCTAAAACTCAAAGGAGCTACGAGCCTTCTTAACGGTTTCCCTCGTTTTTTCATCATGACGTTGATCCAGTCTCAAAAAATCTTTGAACCGATTCTCACGATCGAAAAGTCGGGAGTCAGGTGCTCTTCTGAATGGACCTCGACTTTCCATCCTATTCATTCTTCGGCACCGGCAATGGCCACCCGCCCACCATAGCCCCGTTTCTGGTGTCAGGGAATTAAGAAAAAAATAAGAATACTCGCAGACAATGCGGAGCAACGAATAAAGACGATATTTCAGCGTAACATCGTGGAATGTTGGTCATCGTGGGAGGACTACATCGCTTGATGAAAAATGACGTTAACCATACAAAACATGCTAGTTTCAAAAGGCGACTGTGGGCGTAAGGATGATCCGTTGTTAACTGTTGTAGTGCCTAAACGGTGCCATAGATGTATGGTATTTGGTATGGTATATATACAAGAATTAATTAATATCCCAACTCGAAGTGTCTACTATTCTCGACAATATAAGAACGACAATGGTGAAAAATCGAATCTATTATTCAACAAATTTCGTTTTATTTATTTTAGTTAATTTCATTGAACTCATCGTTGATTTGAAAATGTTTAACGACTTTAGATAGTAAACACAGTTTATCTTCAAAAAATTTTGTTGATACACTTGCAGATCGTGTTACAGTAATCATAAGATATTATTTCTCTTGTATTTCGTATTTTTAATATGAAGCTATAAATAACCTGCACCCATATAACAATTTATTTTTATTTAGACCCACTGAATGTACTGACAAAATTTCTAGGTTAAAACCTAGGACACCTTGTATAAGTGTAAGATTTGTCACTAGATAATTTTAATAAAAGAAATTAACGTTCTGCAATTTTTTAATTTAAAAGAAAGCACATCCTTCGTTCAAAAAATCTGAAAATATTCTCAAACATGTAACATACTAACCATAGTATCTCAATTTTCTTTCATAATCTTTTTATGAAATGAAGTATGTACTCCACATAGTACTTAACTCAATGAGTATCCTGATAATAGAAGACAGAGATTAAAAGTTTAACAAAATAATTCGCTTAAAAAGTTCTTTCGAATGATGTATCACAGGATCAGCTTGATTCAAGAGCATTTTTATGAAACTTATTTAGCATTCAATATTATACGCCTTAACGAATAAAAAAATATAAAATTTAAATGCAATAAAATAAAAGAAGATTCTGTTTCCTAATCCAAAAAGCTCTAAGTAACATTGAATTGGATTGTATACTGCAAACGTTGTAGATTATAGCTATGTAAGGTGAGTGATAATAAAGAATAATTTTCTCATTAAAAATAGAAATCGCCAATTAATTTAATCACACATTCTAGTGACATTCGGTCTAGGATCTAAATACATACTTACAATTAGACATTTTCGATGCAGGGAAACATTCATGCTCAGTTAAAGTAAAAACTATTAAATAATTATATTTGTTACTAATAAAAAATAATATCTTCTTTCCAATGTTTTACGGGATTACTTTAATACAACAAATTTTTCGTTATTAAATATGGTAAATGTAAGTTTGATTTCTTATTAAACAACTATGATAATTAAACAGGATAATAAAAACTACAAAATAGATGAAATAATAATTAAACTACAACCGTGTCTAATCAAAAAGGGGTTCGCATGAATTAGAATCAAGTAACTGAATTTAAGTAACTGATCTTGATTACCCATCGTAACTAAAATGATATCTTTTACAATAATAACAATTAAAGCAGGTCTGGCATATATTATCTAGTAGATATGTAATTGTTAAATACTTTCAAGTTAGTACCGGATGTATACACTTAACCTCTAGAACGTAGATTAAATTAAAATGATAAGACATTATATACATTTGAAATCTTTAAATAGAAGAATTCGATAACGAACAATTCAAATAAGCTGTAGAAGAACACATTATATCTTTAACTGCCATTTGATATAATTTAGATAATTCACAGAAATAAAAACATAAAAATAATAACAACTTCTTAAATTTACGTAAAACTATGCGAAAACTTTTTACATCATTCTTATTTTTTTCTTTCGAAAACCTTCTCGAATTATTCTTTCACCTTGAAGTCATTCCCGTCGAGAAGATCCTTTTCTGTCTGTTGAAGAGATTCGTCCCAAGTATAATATCTTGGTCACTTGTACCATTCATTGGTGACCGCAGATCTTTCTTTATGGTCAATTCCTGCTGGAGAAAACGTCTGCGTTTCCAGCTACCGCTGCGATCGTACGTGTCACGCTATTTTCCGTACATCGGGAACACGTCCACCCTATTCTATGCCTAATTTATTGGTCAAAAGCATTGTTGGAGTAGTCGACCACACAGAGTGGATGTCACCTTTATGAACTCCCACGACACACGCGATTGAGTTCGCCTTATACTCTTCCTTCTCATTGTTCTCTTTGTTCGTCTAATAATATTTCAATTCAGATTCTGAATATTATCGAATAAATACATAATTCTCTTTCAGAAACCTCTATAATTGACAACTCTCTTTTTTATTAGGTCACATTTATTTTGGGTGACTGAAAGTACTTTCCAAATTCAATTCTTGATGCAAACATATTCAATATATATAAAGACGCTCAAAATTTCAAGAATTAAACACTATAATTATTGTACTATACTTAATTCAAGAAAATAAAGCAAATCTTTCATTATTGTACCATATATAAGATTGCAAATAGATAATGAACGAAAGTAATGAAAATGAGTGAATTTAATAATAGGTAATTGAAGAATAACTCGATATAAAATTGTTAAACTTCTTGACTTCAAGTTCTATCTGTTTTACGCGTCCATGTTCTTAACTATTTATTCTTTCACACTCATATTTTCTACTTTTGTGTTTCTTAGTCTCTCTCATTTCGTACTACGTATCACATTCGCAAACAAACGGCAAAGAACTTTAGACTATCATAAAGACTCCAGAAATTCTAGATGACCCTTTCGTTCACGAATTTCTTACAATCAAAACGAACAGTCATATAGAAATCATTGAAAAAATTGCATTCAGTACACCTTCGAGCAATTCCTCAACAACGGACAAAGCAGAATTCCCATTACTGTTCGCAATGATCGCCACGAGATAACAATTACGGACGAAGGAAGGAGTTAGGGTCAGTTACGAGGGTGTTCTGAATTACGATACATAATGCAGCCTCAAGGGAGATGTCGTGCCATCAATCGTCACGACATTTTTCATTGAGAAACTAGACTCCTCTTCAAGAAAGAGATGCATCCAAAATGGCCAGGCTGGCCGTAACGAAGCAATTTTCTAATGCTGCTTCTTCCATGAATGAAGAACGAACAAGCATACTGACGGTGCACTTTTACGCATCGTAGACCTGTTTTCACGTTTTTGCGAACTTTATTCAAAAATCTTCGACCGAAGTTCATTCACAGAATGTGCAGAATGCAAGGTTGATTGTCACGATGACAATGTAAGTGTGTACCTGCTAGTTCGACGCGGTGGTATGTTGTTATTAAGCTCTCTATGACGAGATCTTTTTCTTTAGTTTATTACAGAAACGTTAGGTTGTAAAGAAAATAATTAGCGAAGATAACGAGAATAAATAATCTAACAATAGAGGACAATTGAATGCAATAATACATGCGCAATGCTAATGTTAACATACAATTTTAAGAATGTGTGATTATTTTATCACACCTGACTGTTGTTATCAATATTAAAAAAACAATTTGATTACGAAGATTAATGATTAAAGATCAACAAGAACTTTTGCATAATACTTACACAATGAAACGGTTTCTTCAATCCTAAGTATCTAATGTACAAGTTTACTGAGAAGAAAACTATTAAAATTAGTATGCTTAAGTCATTTTTTATATTTTGAATCATAATTTTAAAATATACTGATATTTTTCTATTCGAAAATGAAATACCATGGATGAAAAAGTTTATTTATTAGTTTTTTCGAAAATTCTTAGTTTACATCTTAAATTAGTGCTGGACCTCTATAATTTCTTTTTATCTTAACAAAAAGTTCTGTTAAAGTTCATATTTTCTTTTTTTTCGAATAAAAAACTTATTAAAAGGTATGATACTGTGTGAAAATCATTTCTTCCTCCCTTTTTCCTTTCTTCTTTTTTCCTTTCTTTGCGTCACCTGTGCTGTAGAGTCTTCTTCCGGAGCAACGATTTGTTCCGGTATCTGATACTGCACATTCGGTTTTTCTAGCGGAGGAGGAGGGGGAGGTAGTTTTGGAGTCCGCATCTCTATCTCTATATTCCTTTTCTGTTCCATGTGAGGATCAGGCTTCTTTTTTACTTTTAACATGAACACATTTTCGTCACCTTCTGTTACACGATCTGTGTGCACTTCCTCCCCCCCTGAACCGTTAAGAACAGGGTAAACAGTGAACGTTCTGCATTGGTCGTTCGTATATGGACCTCCTTTGCATTCTCCAATCTACGTAACGAACAAATCATGATATTTCTTTTATTATTTGACAATATATTCCTTCTATATATTCACAAGGATTAACATAATTCTACCCTTTCTTCCTATAAATTACATATAATAAGGTCTTAAAGATTAGATTTAATATTTAGCTATACGTTGTATAAAACCTAATCGAATATACGGTTCATACAACTTTCTATTTGATATCCCAGCAATTAGTACTTTATACATACTTTGTAATAAATGGCTTGCGGCGTAGAATCGCTGCCTGTCTTCTTCTGCGCATCAGGCTGGGACTCAACACGGAATAGAATTTCATTGTTGTTAACCCCGTTCAATATCTTCGGCCCTTCTTTGCTCGTGGGTCTTTGTATTTCTACGACATCGCAATCACACGGAGGATCCCAGTCCCTGGCCTTCTTCTTCCTCCCCTTTTTCCTTTCCATACGAATTATCAGTTGATTCCCAATCATGGTTGTTCCAATCTCTCGATAATATTTCGAGCAAGAATCGTACTTTGGTTCCGAGGGTGGACATTCTGGGGGGCATGGTGGGGGTGGCATGGAAGGACAGGCATACATCTCTGGATGAATTTTCAAAATCGATCGTTAAATCGGTTTCAAGGAAACAGAGATTAATTTGAGATAATAAAAGTTCGATCGGTAAAACATAGAATTTGGATGTATTTTTGTTTGCTTATCTGAAAAGTAGTTTTTAGGAGGACCAGGTTATTACGTTTTGATAGTTTCGGATGGATTTAGAATCGATTCCTTGCAGCGAGTTCAGGCTGTTGGGAACAGTATACACATTCAGAATATATAAGCAATCTGTCCACCATGATATTTTGATCATATTTAACACAAAAATCCTTACCATGTTAAAACGAATTCCTTCTTCTTTTTCTTTTCCTTTTTCTAACATGACGAAATGAAAATTGGACAAGATGATGGTGGCTACTTATAAGTGTGGATGTCCTCCTCCTTCGAAAGAACCATGTTCTCCCTGTTGCACTTCTGGAAATAAAGCCACCATCAAACCTTCAGGTCCCCATAGTTGCCCTATACGTCCCTGTTGCGAGAAACGTCCTCCAAAACCTGCTTTTCCCTTACCAAAAATCGAAGAACCACCACCATGCTGCCCTATGATGCCCCCAAGCGACTGCGATGATTTTGAGAGGCCGCACAAGCTTCGTTCAGAGATCGCGGAAAGTGGATTACCCTATGATGAATTTGATGTGATTATCAACGAGAATAAGTTGGTAATTAGAACGCAAAAAGAGTTGATAAAACCGCAATATGATCCGCCATGCGATTGTATCGAAGATCCTTCGTCTGGACCACAATACACACAGGAAATGGATCCTGCTCAAGGTTCCGAAAATAGGACTGTCATCTTGTATCCACGATCAAAATACTCGAACACAGAAATAGACGACGAAAACGTACAAAATATAGAGGAAGAAGTCACTTATACCCGACCGTTTGATCAGGAAGAAAATCCGAATATATTCTTGTTGAGAGTGAAGAAGAAGAGTACTGATGGTGATAAAAACTTCAATGTTGACCTTGAGTTTAGAACACCGCGTCCTTGGTCGAAGGAGACACGACTGGAGTACGAGAAACAGGCGAAAACGGCTGAACTCCAGGGTCTTTCCTCGATGAAGACATACCAGAAAAAGGAAAAAGGAAAGAGGGATCGTTCAAAATCTCATAACGAGAGAAAGAAGAAGTGAATACGTCCGTACATACCAATTGCATACAATAGATCGTAATTAACAAATATATTATAAATCACAAGAAAATGAAATGGCCATAAAAATATTAAAAGATTCTAAAAAATACACATTCATAAGTAACTAATAAAATCTTCTATTTATTTTATATATCTATATGAAAATTTTAAATAAACTAAAGTCTATAATTGATCGTTCTTCTAATTTAAAGCACTACGAATTAAAGATCTTAGAGGGTTACTTAGATTAGGGCAACAAAATTAACTTTCTTCTGGGAATTTACTTTATCTAGATTAATCAACAAGTGTTATATTCTATATACAGGGTAGATTTAATGACAAGTTGAACGCTTCTATTTCTAGGCATAAATAATTCTACATTTACAAGAAGAGTTCAAGATATTCGGGACACCGATTTGGTTGAAGCTTTATACACTCATAAATTTTATTAGCCTCTTCATAAAAATACTTCATCATAGGGTCAGATATTCAATATTTTCACAGATATTAAAGATTAAATTTCTTATTGAAGTATAATTGACTTGATGTATCTGTCAAGTATCAAGTGTCAATAACATGAAGTTAATATCTTGAACTATAATTACCCAGGACGTTAGATTTAAATTCCTCATAAGCATACATAATTTTACGATTTATTTTATGTTTTATTGTTTAAGTATACAGAATAGTTAAATTTTGCGTATGAAAGCGTATAGAAAGTAATCTAATAAGAAATAACGATTATATCTGCTATTAAAATTTTAAATGTATTTATTGTACATAATATAAAAGATTAGTATAAGGATAGTGTGCTCTCAAATAGACATTTACTTTCTTCTTACACAGCAAAGGCAATTACTTTAGAGCAGTGTTTCCCAACCTTTTTTGTGCCATGCCCCACCTTAACCTTTCTAAAATTTTTATGCCCCCCCCCCCTATGTAACATACATAATTTTTAACATTAAAAAACTGCGTTGTTTAGCGAGTTTTTAAAACGTCCAGGGTTCCCCGCGGCAGACGACACGCTCCGCGGTGAACCCCGGACGAAGCTTACTTGACAACGCCAATCACCCAGTTAATATTTTGGTCTCGTCAAACGAAATTATACCTAATAATTATTTACCGCAATTATTTAAGAATTTGCTTTTTTTTGTTAAATTTGGCACCGATATCTAGCATTGCATTTAAATGGCCCGGAGCGAAAGGGTTAAAGTCGTGTCGAATCCAGTTTCGAATTGCCCTCCTTAACTATCAAATTGCCCCTCTGTGGGGCGTGGGCCTCACGTTGGGAAACACCGCTTTAGAGTATATATTATAATTTAATGTAAAGAACTATTTAGGAGAGCTTAAAAAATCGTAATAAAGAATCAAGTGATACACTTGTAACTATAACCTTTGTTACAGTTTTAATATACTTATTGATTTATGAAACTAATAAAACGTTAATTAGAACCTTGTTATTTAAAGGATGTAATTTATTGTATTCCTAAATCAATGAATTCCTCAAAATTATAGTAAAAGCGAAACTAATGTAAAATATCACAAAACACTTGTTTTTAAATTATTTTTACAAAGAATTAAGTAATCCTATCATTTCAAATTCATTGACTTTTTTCGTTAAACGATTAACGATTCAATCATAAATAATTCAGCTACATATTCTATTTCAATAACGTAGTAAAAAACAGTGTGCGATGTTCATTCGCAAAATAAACCATATCTACAGTTATCTTCAAGTGACTAATTTACAACTTTAAAATGTAACCATAGCGATAAATATTCATTTCAATGCAAAATGTAGCGACAAGCTGTTTGAATATTTTAGTACGCCTCATTGCAGTTCTTACGCTTGGGGAGCGGTGAAAGAACACATATTTCATCGCTATTTGATTAAAAAATCAAAATGATCAAATACAATTATCTAAATTCTAAATTAAATTCATGTATCATAGTCTAACTTTCATTCAGTATTGTTGTTCATTGAGAAACGTTTGTGATATCGTGAAATATTTACGTTAAGCATTTTGAGGGGAAAGAAACGGAAGAGAAAAATGGAGAAATGGAAGGAGAGAAACGTAATCAAGTACAAGCTTGATTAGCCTTATGAGTAACTGATAAGGCAGGTAATAAATACGGCAGTACCCGTTCACAATGAATTCATAACCTACCAACCGCTGCAGGTAACATTAATAAGAAACTGTAACCATGATACAATTTTTGTGTTTTGTAATCGTGATTACGATTTTGACAACGCCTATCGGAGCTATCGACTGCAATCACAACAGATGCACAAATACTGTTCATACTCTGTGCAAATATCCGGTTAGTACAAACAATGATCTGTTTCTTATAACTATTAACTTTCTTATAATTCTTATCCGTTATTTATAAATTATTTCATTGATAATTAAAGGATACCCGTTCAATCAATCCATGATACAATTTTAATCACACAAATTGTGGATAAAAATTAACGATAAATCATTCGGTATAGGTTTTACCGTAAAATTGTTCATACAATTTCAGAGTGACAAACCAGCAGCAGCATGTGGTAATGTAATGTCTGTTGGATTTACGGATAGCGAAAAGAACGAGATGCTTAAAGCGCATAATGATTATAGAGCATACGTGGCGGCTGGGAAAGAGACACGAGGAAATCCTGGTCCTCAGCCAGCTGCAACGAACATGAAAACTATGGTATACACATTATAAGAACCTCTATAAAATATAATACAATCATATCAGATTCTAACTAAGAAAATAATAATTAAATAAAGCAAATTAAAATGATTTTTATGGATTCATAAATGTTTTTATACGTTTATTTGATAAATAAATCCTGATTTCAGGTGTGGAACGATGATTTAGCTTACGTAGCTCAGAGATGGGCAATGCAGTGTTCATTCGGACATGATGAATGCAGAAACGATGGTAAGTAATTATCGGTGCCATGTTAACAAATCCGGATCTTCTTTAGTATCTGTTCGTTTTTATTGCAACTAATTATTTTGCTTCCCTTTGCGGAGAAATCTAAATCGTTTATCTTAACAATCTACCGAATCAGCATCTCGATATGTCATATTAATGAAAGAGAAATATACTCGGGATTTCCTAGAATTTTACCTTTCTTATAGTCTCTTCCCTCGAGAACGATCAACACGACACTGCCATACATTCTAACGTGTTTTAATTCTATTAAAATTATTTAGTATATTAATCACATATCATTTTTTACCATAAATCTTATTTAGGATAATTTTAAAAAAGCTGATGTTAATACGCGTACTTTCGCTTTTCATTAAATAAAAAGATTCTCAAATTACAGTGGAGGCAGTCAATTGATTAATGCAAACTATGCTGTTCTCAGATAAAATAGGATACGTTGGACAGAATGCTGCTATGACTATGACAACTGGTACAGTAAACACCAAACCATCAGATATAGTCAAAATGTGGTACGAGGAAGTGACAAAATTTGATAGAAACCAAGTTAATAAATTAACGTACGTACCCTTCTTATTATAATATCTTAAGCGCTTGAAATTTTATTTTATTTTCTTCATATTTGAAAACAGAAATATCAATAACGTGGGCCACTATACCCAACTGGTATCTGCGAATTCGAATAACCTCGGTTGTGGAAAAATCGTGTATCAAACGGACCCGAAAGGATGGAAATATTATTATGTGGTGTGCAATTATGGCCCGGGTGGCAACTTCATAAATAGTCCAATTTACCAGGCCAAAAATTAATTTACCGTTTCATCGAGTACTTTTTCTAATCTAAACGAAGCTGTTGCCTTGCGAGTAGAATTCTTCAAACGTATCGCCTACGATTAGCGGAACTTCAGAGCTCACTGGAATGGACACAAACGCATCCCATTTTAGGAACAGACGATTAACAATTTTACGAAACATTAATAATTAAAGTTAATCCTCTCTTACACTCTGAGATACAAATTACTTGCCACATGCAAACTATTAATTCCTAACAATTGCCTACACATTCAAGGACTGCCAATTACTCTGGAGTCTAAATATTTTTCTTATATTCCTCTTTCACTAAACAACTGTACAAACTTTCTCCATTCTACTCTTACTGAAAATCTTAATTGATTAATTAAAATGAAGATTTGTCGATAAATACTTAATCCTGAAGTTAACAGCTTGTATGCGAGAGCATTTTGCATTACAGAATACAAGGAGAAATTAATGTTAATTTTTAATATCTTTGTCACAAAAAATCAGTCGACTTTTAAAACGTGGTGCAAACGTATACGGTCCAATGAACTGGTACAAATAAGACTAGTAAAATTTACATTAATAAGTGAACGTGCACTTAGAAAATTTTCGTTGTCGATGATACAATTAATGAAAAAGAATAATGTAACCAAGTTTCTCACGTCTGTATCAATAAATTTCTATCAAACAAACATACACAAATATATAAAATCGAGGATAACAAGTATTAATTATCCAACAATGGAATAACATTTAACCCTATGTGTGACAAAACTTTTATAATCAGATCGAAATAAATGACAACATTTTTATCTTCAAATAACCTCTTTATTTATCTGACTTCGCAATTGCGATTACCAAATTTCCAAACGACAACATCCGATGTCAATGATTACGGGATTTTCCTAACTTCCCCTGTCCGCCTCCCTTCCCCCTTGCCATTCACTGAATATTCTTTTGCGACATAGCGTCTTTTACGAAAACGACCTTACCAGCCTTCCTGTTCGAAAAACAGCCGGTGATGGTCCCGATATTCGTCGTACGCGCACTGCGTGATCGTGAAAACGATCCATATATCAACGAGTCAACGCGCTCCGGGTGTCATGCATCCCATGGAGCACGAGTGTCCTCGTTGCTAGCCACCTGCAGCCAACTTCTAGTGTGAGGAAACACTCTAAAGGAGGAAGCATCGACGCCTATTAGGAGCTAAACGGTTTTTAAGCGGGGAGAGGAACGCATCGAGTGTCAGAGGCGCAACAATGACGAGGGTAAACATTCCGATATACAGGACCTCCCGGGAGCTGTTGCGAAGTCCTGGGGCTGTGAACCGATATTCAGGTAATAGCGGAGAAAATCGGAAACTGTCGAGCTGTTTGGAAAAAGTGACGAAAGACTTGGAAACGTAGAATGAGAGAAACATAAAGGTGTTCGATATTAAAAATTTTTCTGTTAAATATGAAGACAATTATTATATTAACGTTAATAGACAAAGATGCTTATATGTAGTAGTAGTAATAGCAGTAGTTGTAGTAATAGTAGTAGAAGACGAAAGTATGTAACATATCTGTAAAATTTGAGGAAAGGAATAACTGCAGTAAAGGAGAAATGATGTAAAAAAAGATATATCTATGAAAAATACTCGGAAAGAAAGAAAGTAAAAGGAGGAAACACGGCAAAAGAGATATTTTTTGGAATAATATTTTTAGTATGCGACTAGGTAAAAAAGTGAAGTAAAAACACGGACAAAGATGGTACTTTTTAAACAATAATAATCTTTTTATTATATAAGAACTTTGTTACAAAAAGAGAATAGAAAGAAGAACGGAAAAACCGTTAAGGTGCAGGAAAAATGATTAAAAACAAGATAAACTTTATCTTTCTCCGGTTATGACACATATTAATAATTGCTATGCTTATCTTTCAAGAAAAAATTTGCAAGAATTGTTTGCATATAAAACATTAGCAAACGTTGCTCCATTCACGAGTCGTCCAAACAGAATGAATAGTATCTTCCCATCGGGTGTTCTTCCTGCACTTTTGGGTTCCTTTTGATAATCGTATCGCGACTATAGGAGGTCGAATAAAGAAATACAGTCGTTTGAATAGTATTTCTGATGTTGCTGAGTAATAGCATTTAACAAAAATCAGAGTCAAATCACGTCTACATAAATGTAAAACTAACATACACAAATCAGTGCCTCCATTTATTTAATAGCAATTGAAAGAAGGAAGCCGAACTCTGTACAGATGAATCTCAGGCTAACCACTTAATTACTACCATAAGTTATTCGTAGTAATGTAAACTCAATTTTTTGATATCGTGTCTTACTCTAGGACATAAGGAAATAGTATAAGGATTGTCAATTTTTTATAATTTTAGAGAACTTAACGCATTTTTAAAATAATGTAATGTAATTGTGTTTTTATCGATCTTTTCTCCGGTATTGCAGACAGTTAAATTTCGTAAAATTTTACTTTCTTATTGATGGATTAAAGAATCAAAAATCGGTTTCCTTATTAACACATCGTTGACCGGTCACGAGTTAACCCGTGTCTTCCTGGTCAAACGTTGCTGACCGATCACGAATTGGGTCAGTACGTTCTCGGAAATCACACAGTGTAATTGTTGTTCAGCATACCACAACTATGCTACATTTTTTTTCAATAATAACTAAAATGCGTCCTATTTTACAATTTCTGAAAGTTTGACAAACATTCATCAATAAAAATGTTATGACAATTTTAGTAACGTGCAAATTTGCCTAAAAATGTCTTACAGATTTCTTAGCGGTCCGCAATGTGTTAACTTATGACAATTCCTAATTTTTTCACGGTTACTATATGACATCATTACAGTATTCATAAATGAAACGTTATCATTAAGATAATAAAGTCAGTACAAAACCAAGCATGACATTGTTACGTCTACGTGATCATAAACACAGAAACGAACCAATCTAATATCATACCAATGTAATCCGTTAGATCAGAAGCGTAATTTTCTTGATTTATTTTTTTCATAAGGAAATCACTCATACTCGATTACATTACCCATCCTAAAACGCCTTGAATAATTACGACAGTTGCATTTGCAAAATAAAAACAAGTAAAATATATATATATACTCACAAGGTGTCCTATTTTGATCTCCCATGCCACATTTTAATAACTGTGCAAAATCCGGTTGTTTTACATTTGAATACAAGTAACAATCGAGGCTATGCCTTCCTGAATGCTGCATTAGATCGTCAAAATGTCAAGAGGACTGAACTTGTAATCCGAGATTAAAGGGACCCAAAGATGGTTATAATCCGGGCTACGTTTAAACGTACGCTTAACCCCATAGATTCAAAGCCATGATTCCTCCTCTTGGCGTCGAAATCACCCCGACGTTTGTGGCGAGGAAGAAAGAGCCTACACATAGAATAAGGAGGATTAGCGAAATAAGAAACAATGAATTATTGAAAGAGAGAATAATTTGTTATGAAATAGAAAAAGCAAATACTCCTACCGAGGATATTAACATGAAAAGTAGTCAAAACGAAGAAAACGCTGTAACAAGATCATGTAGAATGTTAAGTATAAACAAGCATTAAAGAAACGAAAGTTGCTGCTCTCTTCTTTTATACCTATAAAAATTTTTAATCAGCAAAAAGAAAAAAACTAAAGACTTCACGTTAAAAGTTAAGAAGAAGTCCTCATTGAAATTAAAGCTAACAAAGTACTTACGAAATACTAAATAGAATTACCATTGGTTTATACTACGTAATAGAATACTTTCCTTTATTACATTTTTTATTTAATACAAACATAGCCATACATTAATTAATGAAAAGGTTCAGAGAATGTCAGAAGGAAGCCTTCAGCATAAATTTACGGTTGAATTTAATAAAATATTTAACTTACCCATTTGATTAATTTCGTGAGCGACAAACTTGAATAAATAAAGATGAATTTAGTAATTATGTGGGGTAAATCCCTAAAGGAGTGAGAGAAGAGGCTACGGAAAATGAGGAGAAGGAGCGGGGAAGAAGTTAGGAGGCCATTCTGTCATATATCAGTGAATCGGCAGGGGGGTGTCAACGAGCTCGAACGAATGTCCCAGCGGGGTTACTGCTACCCGGCACGCTACCGAAAATCTGCGTGACCAAGTGTGAGAATCTAATACGCTTAATCCTAAATTGTCGAGATTTCCCGACTTCATACGAATAAAAATTAACATGGCCGTTGCTGTTTAAAAGAATGTATTTTGCTTTATCCTGCATTTCAATCTGTTTCTCCAAAATTCTCTGCTATTTATTAGTAATTAAAAATACGTAGGATAAGTGAACCAATTACTAACAGTACACATTTATTTGAGTAATTTACTACAACCGTAGTACATATTACTAGTAAGTAATTTGCAGAACGGTTAGTACACAATTATTGTCACCTTAAATTGTTTTATTTGATACTGAATGAACTTTATAAAATTATACCGAAAAGAAATCTGACATGCAATTTCCAATATAATTAATATGATAAAAACGACAGCATATGAAACGTTTAAATAGAGTAGAAGAATAAAAACTACGTGTTCCTTATTAACGAGAGAGAAAATTAGTTATTAATGTAATAAAATGTAATTTCTTAGGTAATGTAAATAGAAACTATAAGCAATAATAATTCAATGACTTATTTGGTTGGCTTTATGGGTGTCAGCAATACCTTTTTGCTCACTTTTGTTAGCATTATTATATTTATAGATAATAAAGGTTTTGAAAGCCACGAAAATTTCTTCTCGAAGAAAACGCTTTGAATAATAATAAATAAAACGAAAAACGTATATTTTTTATCGATAAATAACAAAATAATATAATAATGATAAAATGTCAGTAACCAAGTCTCCTACGCCATATTAATAATATGCTTACTAAATAAATAAAACTTTGACATTAGAATAAATAATGGAATAAAACAACACTAGTGTAGCTAGAGTTTTTGCCATGCAATGTAGTCCTTCCCCATTTATGAATTTGCTATCCCTCTTAATACACATCAAAGACACTACAAAAAATAAGAAAAACGTTAACGTTGACCTATGTACAATGTTAAATGTGTTGTTAAATGTGTGACGGTATAATTACTAAATCAACATAAATAAAATTGCATCTTACATGAAAAGTTGCGCTCAGGTTAGACCGTCCCATCTGCTCTTTCTATTTATGCCGCTGTAAAACAGTAGAATTTAAATTTAATGAGTATTAAAGGAAAAAATACCTATTCAAAACGACTATCCAAAAATGTTATATAAATTTTAATTTACATGAAAAGTTGAAGTTAAGAAAACAAATTAAAGATTCTGTAAAGATTTTTGCTCATAACGTAACTCAACAATCGCTCAATGACTTTCACCGAGGGGAGAGTAATTGAATTCGACTTTTTTCCTCGCCGCAATCTGGTCAACAACCCCTCGAAGCTTCTCACCCCAAAATCAACCGAAACGTTTATGTATTCGTGGCCACGAGCTGTTCTGTAAGAGCGTATTGCAACGGAAGCGATGGAAAAAAACAGAAGAAGGGCAGAGATAGGCTTGCATGCCGTAACCATCCCTTCCGGAGTGCTAAAGGGCGCAACCCTCGTTCTGTCCATACCAGCCCTTCCCCGTCAGCCGCCCCATAACACAGGAAAGGGATTCCCTGTTCGTCTATGAGGGGTTTTGGTAACGCCATCTTGCATTTAATTGTAAAGAAAATGGTGGTGTGGATGATGCCTGTAACGATTTTTTAATGTTTGTCAATTTGAAAAATTTACTAATTGTAGTTTAATATTAAGAAGATGGCAAGAAATTATAAAGTTTCAGATAAATATCTAAAATGAAAAATACTTTATATATTAAATACTTTTAACGTTCGTTTAAATCTTAAGCATACGATTTCCGACTAAAATGATTTATAATTAGTTACTATAATTTTTCAATAATTCTGAAACGTTGCTTATTCAATGAAAAAATTGAATCAATTTCGATATCGGGTACAAAATCAAATGTTAATTTGTAAAATAAATAACAATTTATTTATCGTCATTTGTATTATAATATTTGGTTATATAATTACATAAAAATATTTTCATATTGCCATATAAACATGACTAGTAAGGCAGATAATTAGAAAAAGTCGCTGTATCAAAAATACCTATAACAAATTGGAACAATCCCTGCGAAAAATCCTTCATAAAACGAATAATCGTTCTATCAAGGCAACAATTATAAAGTACATTATATACACTTATGTATAGTGCAGAGCTGGAAAGATTTCATCTGTAATGTCAGAGGGGCAAGAAGAATCTCCCACTACCTTCCACCCAATCTTACTTTTCGCCGTCTCCTCGACCCCACACTTTCAGGCTATAAACGATTTTACGGGTCTCCTGTTCTTTGCAAAGAGTACAACAGACATATAAGTGAACGAGAGGACACAGACCGAAAAAAAAGAAATTTCGGGTGTCTCCGGTATCTTGAATAGAATTGCTGTCTCGCTCGCTTATAGCCGGTCGCACACTTCACGGTAACTACAAAAACGATGATAGGAATAGTGAGACGACTTATAATGAGACACTACTGTAATTCATCACGTTATCTGTCTCTGTGTCGACAAGTCTCATTCATTCTCCTCATCAAGTGATTTGTGAACGCCTTTGGCCAATAGTACGTTACCCCTAATTCTTCCAAGTGCAATCCTTCCAGCTCTGCACCTTACCAATATTTTGTATGTACAATATGTAAAAATCACCAACTTCAAGTACTTATATGATAACTAGCATCGATTGCTGTTGTATAAAATCTATTATGATTTTATACCTAAAATTATATCACATTGGAAAGATGTGAGAAAAGGAATGACCCTGAGGTAAAGTGTGTCCAAGAGCAAACATTCCTAATGCAGCCGTTGACATCCTGTACGGATCACGATTTTCATGTGTCCTCATGTGCTTCTTCAGGTGATCCTTTCTGCCGAAACGTTTTCCACAGATGACACACGAATGTGGACGAAGTCCTGTATGGATTCTCTTGTGCCTTGTCAATTCTTCGTTTCTGGTAAACGACTTTCCGCAACCTTCTGTGTCACATTTAAATGGCCTTTCACCTAAAAAGAAGATTCAAACATTAGAAATCTTTGTTGTACGCTATTACGGATTGGATATTTTTAATTAAAATGAGAACAGATCAATAATTCTTTCGCGGTGAAGGGATTGAAACTCAAGATTGTTAAATGTAAAACTTTAAAACCTTAATGATTGAAAGTGCAAAAACTTAAAACTTATGAAACTTACCGGTGTGGATACGAATGTGTCCCTTAAGCTGACCATTATTGCTGAAAGCAACGTCACAATGTTCACACCGAAACTTCTTCGGTCGCAATTTTTTCATCTGTTTTGCAACCGCATCTTGTCTGTGAAGCATCTCCACAGCTTTCTCCATCATCGGTACGTATGATCCCTGTGAAAAGTGCTGCGTATTTGGGAAATTATAATAATACGGCTGCCTCGTAGTTGAAATGGTAGACGTTTCCAATGGAATTGGAACATTTGGTGATTCAATTGTTGCTACTTGTGGAACACTTAAACCTTGAAGATAGTTCGTTGAATACATTCTATTATAGTCTAAACAACTGGCTGCCACAGGAAACTGTCCAAAGGCCAAGGAACCATTCTGGAGTACCGATGGACCAGGAAAAGCGGTCGCACTCGAGGATCCAAAGGCAAAGTTGCTCAAGAGATCTATGCTGCTTCCTTCGGTCGCATCTTCGCTGTTCGCGGATCCAGAAGATGTACTCCTTCCTCTCAGCCGCAGTTCAGAGGATAATAGCGATGAGACTTCGTGCTCCGAACTGCTGGTAACGCTGGTTTCGTCACAGCTGGAGAACGGGGAGAAACTGCGGCTGTCTTCTTGCTCCACAACAGATATTCTTTCGTTATTCTCCGCTTTGTCCGCCTTTTCACTGACATCCATGCTCTGCTCAACAGAGCTATCAACGTTCCATGGCCTAAAAAATCCAGTAGTGTTTATTTCGCACATATTATCGTGTCGGCTGCACTCTCGGAACAAGAATAAACCGCGACGTTCTGCTTATCCAATCTTCTGCTATCACCGACATCAACTATTTCCTTGCTGTGAACAAATACTTTTATCCTACTGTTAAATTCTACTTCACTATAATCACGAAATTCACGAAACCTGCGTACTGAAGACACGAGGTCTCTGAAGACGACTGTCGACTCTGGCAAAACTCACCCCATAGTTATATAGAAGCGGTGGTGTCCACCCCCAGCTCGGATTGGGTCGTTCGTTGTCGAAGGTAGTTCGCCCCAACCACCAAAACGAAGGAAGAAGGGGCGTCCGTCGGAGTAAGGGCAAAGGTGGGTTTTAGAGGGGCCGGTCGAAGGCTACGCGATACGCAGCCCCTTTGTCGGGGATTAATCGGTTGCCACGGTCATGGGGCTCTCGCCCTTTTGTCACGAGGAACCGATGGAGAAAGGGAACCACGGTAAACGAGGAAGGGAGAAACAGATGAAATGATGGCAGGGGTTGCGATCCCCCTTCGGACCCATCTCGTGCTCTAGGTGCACCTACGTGCAATTTTTCCTTGGCTATCACATTCTAATCAACTTTGGCCATTTTCTTCAAATTCTGTCTTTCCGACGTACGTGTACGTGTACGCGCAAATAGTTGAATTGGCTACTTAAACTTACGATGGTTACCTGACTCCAATACTTTTAAATAATTATCCCAAATAAGTATCGCTTATTGCAAGTCATTAGGGAATGGTTGGAAGATTAGTGTTTAGGAGTGGAGATATAAGTGCGCCTGGATGGTATGAAAAACCATCTGTGTCTTTGAAAAGTACTAATTACACTCTGGACATTGAAACTATAGTATAAATAGCATTTCACAACGTTATGCGACAGAAATTTATATTAAATCATACATGTATTTGTCCAATATCTTCTGTTTCACACTTCAAAGTGGACATCTCTTTCATATCCCTCTTCCATTACTGTGACATGGTTTTTCACGCATAATTATAATGAACAATTAAAGCTTGAAACACCTCGTTTCGCGTAGGTGGAACGAAGCACCTTCTTTGTTGCGTCCACTCGTATTAAACACAATGAAACCGGACAGCCGCCGTTAGTTCTATAGGATATATTCTGCAGAAGTTACGAGGGTGGAGATCCGCAAAAGCGCGTCGTTGATTTATTGTAACACTCGAAGCTAAGCTACCCTTCACGAGAGTGAACCAACGGCCTCCGTTACCACCTATTTCCCTCCAGCCCAATATTCCTATCTCCGTTGCACGTGCAGAAAGTTGGTACCCTTCTGTTTGAAACGATACTCGTACAAAACCGGCCTCGGGACCATTGATACCGAGGGACTCCCTTTTGTGGTGCTCGTCACGAGATCATCGCCGACTTTTCATGCCCATTTTGCCACGGATCGTTCCGTTTCCATGACGTTTCCATGTCTGGACGACACCTATGCGCATATATAGAAATTATTGGTTGGAAAATGTCAGGATAGACGAGGAGATTTTTGGAAAGTTGATGAGAGTGTAGTTAAAAAGTTTGTCAAGAATAAAGAGAAACTTTTTTAGAATTTGCTGCATAGATAAATATGCGTTGTTATATTGTTAGCACTACTTAAACTTGAAATTCAAAACAACGATTGCAAAATTATATAATGTAATTGTATTCTTCAAAAATCTTGAACTGTCTATCAAAATTTATTTTATAAATAACAAATTTAAGGAAAGCTACTAGAAATATTAATTATTTGGTGAAGCTTTGATTAACTTTATGTTCTCAATGTTCTATGTAAACATCTTTTATGTTTTCTCTACTTGTTTTAAAAGCTTTTAAGTAATTATTTGATAAGCTTCTGGAATTTTCTAATATTCAATTTTTAACAATTCAAACAACTTATTTTCTTGTCTAACTTCTTTATTTTCTGACCCGTTTTAAATAATCCTATACATGTTTCATAGTATTGAACTCAAGATTGTGTTTGCTTAAAAATTTGCAAAACGCTTACAAATCAGATAAAAACTAAATGGAATTTAAATGGTATTTAAACATTAATTTTTTCAAACAATCAAGGTTTATCAGTTGCCATTATAAGAGTAATAAAACAAGTGAGTTAATAGCCTGGTGTCAATTTGAGAATAAAACTTCTGCTGGTTGCTTTCAAGAAGGTAACAAAAAATATATATTAAGCAACTGTTAGTTGAAAAACGTACATAATCAATCTCAAATTATTCAACTAAAAGGTGTACTATAATTTACACTTTGTTGTTTAACGTGATTGGTGCAGAGTACAAAGTAATTTAATTTATAAAAAAGCAATGTATGTGAAATGAACAAAATTATATAAAACATACAAAAACAGTAGAAAAACATACATATATTAAATAGATTTTTAAAACATAATAAGTATACCTAACAGCATATTGAAATAGAAAAGTAAAAGTAAAGTAGGAAAATGTTCAAACGAAATTATTATCATTACTAATATTATTGATACACTTATGATTATGTCTTTATTATTTTTGTTGCATTACTACATATAACATACACAAATTAAATAGTTAAAAACGTATAATCTCGGCTTATGTACTGCTTAATTTAAATTGATTATATAATACCAAAATTTATATAAAAATCTCTACAACATTTACTCGAATTTGAATTAGAACAATAACTAAAAAACGATCGTTCAAAATAGCTGTTAAGTCGTTATAATCACCAAAGACATTGAGAGAACTTTCAAACAACCCGTCAACATTTATGTCCTTGATTAACTACATAATTATTACCTGTAAAAAGAAAGTTTTATGTATTTAGGGTCTGTATCCCTTTAATGACATTATTACACATTGCTTAAGAGAGGTAGTTTTCTTTACACAAAAAGTGAATTTATTATGATGTTCTAAAACCCGGAAGGAAATATTAATTTTGAAAAAATGGTTTTTGCGGCCGTATAATTATACATTTAGTACAATCGTACAAATCTAAAAATAACTTTTCGTTTTACAGTAAGTTTCACAGTTAACTATATTTCTTTATGGTCCCTTAGTTAATATTAGAAATACCGAAAATATTAAGGGTATCCATAATAGGTATATAGTAATGAATTACAGACAATTGCTATACAGGTCGTAATAAATATCTTCATTACCTGCAGACATTTATGTCGTTCAATAACAATAAATAAGTAGCTACTAATGATGTACGTGGTAACGAGTTAATAATAAATCAATGTTACAGCTTTGACCACCTGTTATCGTGTAGATTTTATCTACGAAATCTACGCATTCAATTATATTTAAAGCAGAGCTTTAAGTACTTCCATTTGCTTAAAACAAAGAAAAAATAGGAAATTTGATGGAGTAAAAAGCAATTTCATTTTTTAAAAGAGATTTGAAAATGAATTAAAATTATATTTGCAGTACAGTTTCCATTTATTTACTTTAAGAGATAAAAGACTCTCCAACGTAGAAAGAAAACAATTTTACTTTCAGATTAATGTTTCAACAAAATATCAAAGGATCTAGAAAGCCCCAACAATAGAAAATGGCAAAATTCAATGCAAAAGTTCCTGTTTTCAAATCGTCCCAAATAAACCACTCTAAATTCACGTAGTCTTCCAAAGACGAAAAATTTGAAAACGCGTTGCTTCGAAGAATCGCCAGAAAAGCAACTCCAATGTCCAGCTAGAAAACAAGGAGGTCTCTTTCGTTCAGAAAACGCAAAAGTTCTGTAGCTATTTTGATGGATCGGCCGATCGGATGAAGTTTCCCTAAGAATCCCTCGATCCGTCTTACTTTCTAACCTAAACGTCATAACAACGACTTGTAGTTGAGCAAAAGGGCTTTCGGATCGTTTTGTAGAAAAATCTGTTCACAACTTCCGTTCGATCCGCTCTAACTAACCAATATCATTTTTGTGCTCTCTACATTTGTTTAATCGTAAGAAGTCCAAAGAATAGGTATTTAAGAAAAAAACATATATACAGGAAAATACATATGTCCAAACATTGATAATACAAACAAAGAGCTGTACTCTTACTGTAGCGGACAAAAGTTAAAGACCATAGGGTCAAAGAAAATAAATTAATTAATTAATAAGAGATAACAGTATAAATAGAATTTGTATTCTAGGCTAATGAATAGTGTTCTACCATAATGACAATAAAAATGAACATCCGCTATTGTATATAATTATTTTATAAACACCCAATATCATATTAATGTTTTACCACAATTATATTATTGTGTGAAATTAAAATATTGTACATTATTTTTGCTGAATCTCGATCATTCAAATTTGACTCCTCACATTAACATTCAATCAAACCCTGATAGCTTCGCTAGAACGACTTTAGGTTCAGTTTATCGTTTATAAAACCGTGAACAAGTGCGCGTTGCAAACTTGACCTTCCGAACGGAAGAATCGGTAATAATTTCAAATGGTCAACAACGGGCGCACGTATACACGTGTATATGTAGATAAATTACAGAAAGCCGACATAGGTAGTAGAATTAGGAGTACCATGCGGTGAAAACAAATGGGTATAAATGACAGCTGGAAGCATGAAAACCAAGAATTTTCAAACAACGCGACGATAATCTATAATAGCTTTGGGAGTCAAATTATCACGATTCCCGGTCACATGATTGTTCTAAATTGGTCTTCGGGTAATTACCATCCTAAACGAGCTTGGTTCTTTCCTTTGTTAACCTTGTCGTTCATCTCGCTTACTCTTCATATTTGTATTATTTGGATCTTAATGTCCTAGTACTCAAAATATGACGTTTTAGAAATACCATAAAATTTATGTAATTAATATTATTTATTACGTACAAGAAAATTAATATTTATTTGTTGAATTTATGTACTACCTATTAAAAGGTAATCTTAATTTCAGCTCATATGGACCCAAGGAGAATAATAGGGTTAAATGATCGCTCCGACAGTTTTATTTTGCAAAATATGACCTAAGTATTTTGAAAAACAGAAAATTAATAACTTTTCGACAAATTTTTAAACATTATTTAAGTTGACTCTCTCAAAGTAAGCAGCGGATAAAACATATACGCAAACATATCACCCTTAAAATTAATTCAAGACGCGAATGATGTATCTGTACGGATTATCAAATTTTGTATGCATCTCAATGTTTATATCGTATATGTTAACTTGTAAAAGTGTGTCAGGCCTTGAGTTGATTCATTAAATTAATCCATTGAGGAACAACGTTGTGTTAAAGCAACGTTTCGCTTATCGGTTAATTCTTAAATTAACATTGATTTGGGATTTCTCTTCCCATTTCTGGAGCTTTCTTTACTTTTATATCACCACAACTATTGTCTATGCGTTTCTTTTTCTACTGTCCTTCGTTTCAACCTAATCTTGAATACCTTCCTTTCTCAATATTACTGGAAACTTTCACTCCTTCGAAGATGTAGGAATTATATAGGTGCTTGTAGATTTTTTCTTAGTTTTTACAAGTGAAGTGATTCTGAAAAGTCTTTCACTAACTATATCACAAAAGAATATTGAATCGTATCGCGTGCCTCGTCAAATTTCTTTGTACCCCTGTCATAAGCGAACGATTGATCGATCTACATAGAGTTCTGTCTCGATTTTTTGTATCTGTAATTTTCCCAAAAAAAAGAAGTTCCTGTGATCGAACAGTGTACAAACGATTGAACGTATACAACTAAAATTGACCGATTATCCATTCGAATGTCATTGAACAATATAAAGATAAATTTCTGACCAATCACAATGACTATCTATCATTTGCTTTTTTTTGTTTTAGATAAAGCGTATGTTCAGAATTAACTTAAATCGAGACAAAAATGTCATGAAAAGGTAATTCTATTTATTTTTATTGAATTTTCAGTTTGCAAAAAAAAAAGAACCAACCTCAATGAGAATAGTTACAAGATGAGAAGTTACGATTAAACTAATTCAATTACTCAAAAGCTGGACCTGCACAAGTAAAAGCAAAATAGTTTTTTTTATGATTCCAAACGAAATGTTAGTATTAACTTATCCTTCCTTACAGAACCCTTGCACATTTTTCATTCTAAATCATTTTTCACTCTAAAAACAACGATAATGTTGCATCAGATTTAAGAAATTACGTATCTACTCAAATTTGGCCAATCTTTGTGCGAAATTTTATTTGAATAATATTTGGAATAAATTTTTATTCATGTGACCTTCTAATAACAATTACATTCGTCACCGACACCTACTAAAATCAACGTGGTCGCGTGCCAATACCGTCGTCCAATTCCAAAATTTATTCGTCGCAGAATTACTTTGAATAACAAATAAGATTTCAAAATTTATTCACAAATAACGAATAATGGTTTTATTCAAAACGGCTGAAACTTTGCCATCGTTTGTTATTCGCGAATAAATTTTGGGACCTCGTTCGATATTTCTTATCTGTTGTTTCCGATAAAATTTGCCCAACGTTGACATACATTACGAATGGAAAACATTCTCCGAAATGGTCGATTTGCAAAGTTCACACGGCACGTCGTACGCAAGAGCGTCGCGACACGTCACGTCGTTGCGTCGGGCGCAATACTCGGCTCGCTACACGGTTGGATGATCTCTTCGAGGGGTGAAGCTGTGGTAAGCCCCATAATAGTCCTCGAGCAAATCCCACCCTTCCCGGTAAGCAGAAAAGCTTCGAAAGTGTGCACAACCGCAAAGTCGCCGCCCCTTGCATGGCGGGCCGAAATTTGATTATGCCCCTTACACGTGGATGAACCCAACGGGAATTCATCGCTTGGTACCCGTCAATGATTTATGTATGTTGCATCTTTCTCCTTTTCTTTCACGTTCTCTCTGCACCGACAAGTTATCCTTGTCGTCGCTCGAGAACGCACGCGCATGTTATGCGATATCCTGCGTAAGCGGGTGAACCTTCTTTCGGGAAATGGGAAACCCCACTTTGGGTAAGACTCGAAGTAATTTAGTAATTCGAAGCACGATTTTTATGGTTTTAATCGTTATTACAGTCATTTGGACTTGTAACATTAACAACCGGGTACATTTCAACAGCAGACCGTTTCAATCGGAAATATTAAAGGAAAAAACATTTACTACTATAAACGTTTGAATTTCAGGGATTGCTTTTGTAGCCCCTTAAATTGCAGGATTTGTACTTCTTATTGTTCGAATTGCAAACATTTTAATCCTAAATACTTGGATTTTAGTATACTTGCTACCTCAAGTGTTCAATTTGTAATTACACTACACCTAGCCAGACGACTTTTCATTACTATCGCGGCCGAATATTCAACGTGCATGAACAAAGTACCGTGAATCAATGGATTTAGGAGCTTCTATCGATCTTTCTTGATCGTAGTCGCGGTTTATCTCGTCAGCCATTAATCAAAAGGGCCAAGCACTTCCACGTGAACGATTCCTTCATTGAGGAGAGGGCACGGAATAGATAGATCCCATAAAAGATCGTTCCGCCAGATGGCCCGTGCTCGAAACGAACAGAGACTTGCCGCACCGCCGTCACCCGGTCTCTCCTTTTCATTTCTCTCCTATTCCTCGACTTTTCTCTTTGTCCTTTCGTAGGAAATAACTACACTGCGTCGTCTTTTACGGTTTTCCGTCTTACCAACACGCGTGTACGCACGTTCTAAGGTCTCACAATATGCTCCCCTGGCGTGAAAGCATGGTCATAATAAATATACATATAGTACTCGCCAAAAGTTCGAAAGCATGGAACTTCTATGATAGAAACGCGTGAATTTAAAGAAAGAAAGAACTTACAATGGAGATATCTTCGAAAAAATGAAACGTCTTCGATAAGAAATTCACCAAAACAGAGGAAACTAGTATCAACATTAACAATATTAATTTCGAATTGACAAACAATTATTAAAAGACTTAAAATGGCTGCAACTCTGAAAGTGACTTCAAATTTTTGATCGGTAGTATACATTCTTCAGGATAGAAGAAATAGTGTCCATCTTGCAAGCCTTTACCTTTTCCGTATACGATTACCATTGCGAAAGGATAATATTTTTGTTTTTCACTTCGTCTTAGAACCTGTTTTTCATCATTTTACTCGCCTAAAAAATAAGGTAGCAATCGTGAAGCGTGCAACACGCGAATATGCACTTGTTTAACAATAACTTAAAAATTGTACAAGTTTTATTTACAAGATACAAATTTACAAAATGCAATGATATGCAACGCTCATCAATTATTAGGGAAAATTGGCTCAGTGGGTGTTGAAAGGAACACAAGGAAAGAGCATCGGTGCAGCTGCATCGCAGCGGCCGCACTTTGATGCCGCATAAACAGCGTTCTCTGAACAATCGAAAAATGGCATTCCGACTGCGAATACCAGCCACCACGACACTACTGTGAATTAGCATGTTTGATGGTCGAGCAACCCTTTGCTAAAGAATATTCCACGGAACATAGCGTACAAATTTAACCACAGGGTGTCTCTATTCAGCAGTTTCTCGGTGACGCCTCTGCCGTCGTGGTTGAACGGTTTTGCAAAAAAAAGGAGCCGCGTGAAAATCTTACAAATCCGTAGCAAATCGATCATCATACCGGTGACCGTAAAATTTGGCAAGGCAAGCAAGTACTCGCGTGTTTGGAATTTTCTTCGTATCCGAAGCATTTAAAACGATCGGGTAAAAATAATTTAGCAACAGAAACTGAAACTGTTTAGCTTGAAGCGACTTACTGTTAAAATTTCATTTGATTCGATTTCAAAATTATAATTTGAGTCCGATTGATAAATTTTCATTAGACTTTGGTATTTCAACCCTGACTAATTAATTCAATGCAAAGTTTTCACAATAATTGATTCCTTTTATTGAAAAACGTTGCTACAATAAAGCCAACAGGGCCAAAAAATCTGTTTCTTTTTATTTAACAGTCTTTGTAAGTGACATTTAGTTGTAAGGAACAACCAATATGGTGGTATCAGGGGGTGTTATAAATGTTCCAATGTATTTTAGATGGAAATAAATTAAATTGCATTTCGTGTCTTTCTCCCATACAAGGCTCTTCAATCGTTTAGAAGAGGAAATCAAGAGATTTGTCACGCAACAGCCCTCCGCCGTCCTTAATTTTCACGGAACACTCGGAGGGAAGTGCATGCATACAGGGTTGACCGTGAAAAACCATAGCGAATTTATAGAGTGCTCTCCATCGCATCGTGACGATACCTGGTCGACCATCGTCCCATATTTTGACACTGACAAGGCATCACTAAATACAAGGACATATATCTTTACCCTTAATGTGATTTAAAATACGTTGGTTTTTATGGTTGACTTCTATAAATGTGATTTCTAAATTTTGAATTATATACATATATCATCACACGAATAACGTATCCATAATAAGATTTTTGAACAACATATTATAAAAGTTTGGAATACCAATTTAAGTGCAACTGTCGAAAAAGTTTCTCTCAAAACATGACATGTGCATGCGTGAACATACGTCGTCATGAATTTCTTAGCAAAGCGGTGCAAGTTACATTACCAGGAACTAACCGACAGAAAATACTTGACTCGGAAAAAGTAAAAAGTTGACAATAGGGCAGCACGAGCCACGCCCAAGTATCTATGATCGAACGCGACAAAACGATCCGATTTTGCTCAGAATGCGGAGAAAACAGCGGCAGTCTATGAACAGAGAAGGTAGCAAGGTGTTGGGTCGGCATACAAGCAGCTCTCCTCTTTCCACAACTAAATTTGACGTTGGCCAAATAAACACATTGAGGCCGGCTACGTTTGAAGTGGTCCCCGTTGACAGGATGACCATGAACATCGGCGCGATTGTTCTGTCGTAGGCTGTCGGTTCCTTTTCAAGGTCGGCACGTTTGCCCTCGTTTCCTCCTCTCTTCCGCCCTCCGCTACTCCACCCCCTTTGAACGCACCTTTCGGGAAAGCCAAAATCATTCTACGCGCGTTCAGCCAATTTCAATCACAAAAAGTCACCTCGAGAAAGCCCGCTCATCATTATTTTCATTCTTTGGACAATCTTTACAGTATGCAGTTCTAAACTATACATTCATCACTGAAATCTATGAGTCTACTTCGCCACCTTTACATGTATGAATCAAAAACTTTATTTACGTGACGCTGTTTGACTTTTATCTGGAAGGCCAAGTCTAATGGTATTAAGCTTGGTTTTTAAAGTTATTTACGTATCGTACATCTTTTTGTGGAAAAATACTACAATACTACAAGCCCTAAAGTATAATTGTATTGATTACACTGATCAACACGATTTTTGTTTTCTTATAACCACTACGTGATAGTTATACGTCTGTGCTACCCAAACAAGAATCCGGAAATAGAATTGCTCTATCACCCTCAGTTTTAAAAAGATACGAATTTTTGTAAAAACAGTAGATCTTGAGCAAAAATAAAATATTGCGTCGCAACTAAAAATGTTAGAAAGGTCTAACTCGGCTCAAAAGATGGAGGAGAGATTTCTGAATGTCAGTGTGAATAGTTGTAATTGTTTAAGTTTTTACTTAGTTATAAATAACTGTTAAAGTTTGAAAAAGCGCCAAAGTTCGTATTTTTCTGATATTTTTCCCGATATTTTCACACATTTACGAATAGCTCGATGTCTAGCATAAAAATACTACATAGCGTCGGATTCTGTAGACTTTTCTGAAGTAGAAACCATGCAACAGAAATGGTAAAGCGATTTCGATGTCGAACAGTTCGAGGAAATATTCGCCGGTAACGCAGACCCGACATTTTGCTGACATTTTGCCGCCATTTTTACAAAAATTCGTGTTTTTTTTAAATTGAGGATGATAGAGCAATCCTACTTCCGGATTCTTATTTGGGTAGCATAGCCCTACAGCTATCACTCAACACATATTGCAAAACAGAAAAAAAGTTTAAATTTGTACCACAGTGTTATTTGAAAAAGAAGACGAAAGCTTTTACTGCACTATTTAATAATCCTTTGTTAACATGCATTACATTTTTCTGACTCGTCATTGGCTATAAATGCCAATAAAAATAACAAACAACTTTGTATACATTATACAAAGGTTTCCATGTGTAGGAACCTTACCGATTGCTAATATCGCAGTAGATGTATTGAAAATATATACAATAATGATATTCGATTTCTAACATAGCGACGAATCAAAAGTGAATTAAATTACATTGATTCAATGAATAAATTATCGCCTATACATCGCCATGTGTTTTTAAATGTATCTTCAAGGTAGTTCGGTTGATAAAAGCTTTAGAACATACGGGACAAGAGTGCGCTCGTAATAGATGGTACTTTAAATGTTCATTAAGTTGTGCACTTGTTTTAAACAATTTTTTACAAATATTGCACTTGCGCTCCTCTTCGTTATCTTCCTCTAAATGAGTTCTCGTATGTTTGTCAACTTCGCCAACATTATCGAATTCCATAGAACACACTCTACAGCTGAACTTTACAGCTCGAAGAATACCTATTTGACTACCAGTTAATGGATTAGGTACTGGAAATATATTGGTGCTATCTCCAATACTGCATCTCAAGCCTTCTTTTTTTTTATGAGAACTTATATGATTCCTATAAAAATATTGTTAGATTACAATTTATAAAATACATAATTTTCTCAGATATTCTTACAACAATGAATGCTACCTATAAGCTTGTTCGTTCCTAAATGTGATATTACAACTGACACAACGGTAATCCTGTTGTTGAGATACTTGCTGTGTTACAGATGGTGCAGTAACATGTAAAATTGTATTTTGTAACTTTATAGTAGGATGAACAATTAAATAGTGCTGTCTAACATCTTCCTTAAATTCAAATGTTTCCATACATTGATGACACTTATATGGATACAATGGATCTGTACTAACATGTAATCTTAGATGTTTATCATAAGTCATTTGTGAACTACATTCAATTTGACACATATCACATATAAAGTGAGTTTTAATATGAAGATAGAGAGACTGTATAGATGAAAAAGTCTTACAACATATACTACAAATATTTTTCTCTTCTTGATTATCATTTTTTTTAAGTACATAATATTTACCACAGTGTTCACATTGAAATGCTGGTTTTGAATCATAAATTGATTTCTTTAATTTACAACCTCCCTTTACACAAATTGCCTTTTTATTAACTTTTTGTAAAAACTGATCCGTATGATTTGTATTATTCATACCATCAAAGAATCGTTGGCTTCCTTTCAATAATTGTGCTAATACTCTTAGTTTTTTTGATTTTGGACATGGCTTTCCATATATTTTATCTATTTGTATTGTTAAACGATATAGTTTCTTTCTTACTGTCACATTTTGATACAATTCAGGTTTTATATGAGAAGATACATTCAATGATATTTCATGATCAGAGGACAAACTTATTTGATCATCTCCATTTATTTCTTTAACCTAAAATACCAAATTTCTTTAATATATCATTCCAGCAAATAAACTAAGTTTAACAAAAATAATGAAATTTCTCACATTTTCTATTAATTCAGCACAAGAACTTTGTGGTGAAATCACCATACTATGTAAATCATCTAATTTTTTCTGCTTCAAACTTGGAGCTTTAGATGACTCTATTTGAGGTTCATCTTCAGCTTTACGCTTTTTATGGTTTTCTATAATAAAAAATATTTGCATTGATATTCATACTGAAAACAACTTAAAAAATACCTTATCTCCATTTACTTACCATCTACTTTATTACAAATGGTTGGAATAGCATTAGGAATTAACTCCTTTGAATCAGTAAAACTTGTTTTATCAAAGTGTAATTCACAAAGATAGAGCAATTTATCACTTTCAGTGTTTTGATTCAATTGACAGTTCTTAAACCATTCACTTCTTTGACTAAGTATGCAATAATAAATATAAATATTATGAATCAAATGATATATAAAAATCGCAGAAGAACAAAATACTCACGTTGCATCTTTAGGAAATGGAAACAACGAAATATTTCTTCCATCAACTTTAGTATTTTCATTCGAAGTACAGTTGTGCACTTCACAGGTTAACATTCTATTACCACAAAACTTACTTCCACGCGTTCTTTTATTTATAATTAATAATAAATTTATAAATACAAAATTGTAAATAATCAAATCATAACCTTAAAAAATCTCCACAAATATTATAGATCTAATTTAAAGTAAAAAATTTACAAAAATAGCAAGAAATATATGAGGTATAACAGAAATCAGTTGTATATCAAAAGTGATTATATGCTGTACATTAATGAGAGCATAAAATTTATCCAATCACTTTTTCTTTCTGCTAGTTGTCATTCTTCATACACATTATCTGACAGTTATGTATTTTTCATACAACTCGTACTTTAAAATGTATTTTGCTATTACGCGCATACCCGCGTAATTGCATAGCCAAAGTCTACCTATATAGCGGTGTGACTATCGATGAAATTGTCGATAAATATCAATAGTATCGGAAAGTTAACGATAACTGATATATCGATATATTTTGTTCATACAGTAGTGTCTCGTTATAAGTGGTTTTTTGTGATTTGCACAAGAAATGCATTATAAATAAAATCCTAATAGAATGTTCATGAGAGGGAAAGTATGTTGCCTTTAAAAGAAGAAACAGTCATAAAAGTCCATAAACAATTACTGAAAATGCATTTTCTTGTGACTGAAAATTCGATCAGTTTATGGACATCGAAACACTATAGCCTCTAGCGGTGGGAATGTGGTACTAATCACTTGAATACTTAGCACGGAGAGAGATACATTTTTAAATTTCTCTGCTTTTATGTCAGATATTTGGATTAAATTAATGTCATATATTAATGACTCATTACTTTTAAGTATGTAGTAGCAAAATGATTCAAAAATCTGAACCAAAAGCTAAGGAATTTAAAGATGTATCTCACTACGTGACAGGTACACTGATGATTAGTATTACATTTCCACCATTAGGTAGCTGTAGTGTTTCAATGTCCATAAACTAATCAACTCTTTAAATCATTAAAAAAAACGTTTTTACAGTTAAAATTTCTGTATATTTTACATGTTTCCTTTTTGATAGGACCCACACTTTTCTCTCATATCGATTTTATTACGATATTCATTATAATAAGAGAAATATCATTCCAATTACTACATCCGATGTCCACTAGATGGAGCCAAGATGTCCGAAATCATAACAATTTGTAATAAATGCTTTTAATTAATAAAAGAGGCAGACAATTGGTACAAAATTGAACTGAGATTGGTTACGAGATTCTTTTCTTTCGTGTAAGGCACAAAAAGTTCGAAAATATTACCTACTAGTTAAAAATTTTAAATATACATTCCTTTCCATATAAGCTGTATGCTAACGATTAGTACCACCATTTCATCACTAGATGGTTATAGTGTTTCTATGTCCGTAACTGCTTAAATTTTCAAGTCACAAGAAAATGCGATCATTCAAATAATCTATAACGATCATTTAGCGGTTTTTAAAAGCATGAAGTATTACAACTGTTGATATTGGCATATTTAAGAATTTTTCTTCTTTCTTGCAAGCCAAGATAGACCTTTCTATCATATCTAGTTTTCAAGCAATACTTCGTTCTTGTTATATATCGCATTTTTTTTTACAGAAACTCCTGTTTTTCGAAAACTGAACGCGATACAGCTATTCTGTTTCCGCATTCGTTTTAAGAAAGCGTAACTCTACAAAAATCAGCCATTGGTTATTGGGTAGTGTAACCATTTGGTGTCAATGTGGTTTCAATCTAAATTAAATCCCGACAGATGCGGAGCTAAAACCGTATCCATCTGTAATGTCATTTCATATCGATTCTAATACCATATTTTAGCGCAAATTGATGCGGGCCGCTTAAAAGAAAAAAAGCTAAGTTTTATTGTCATCGTCAATCTTTATTAGAGTTTTATACTTAGTTTGTTACTTCTGCAGCAAGGCATGAAGTGTTTTTAAGCTAAACATTGATGCCAGACTTGATGTGTTTGTGCTGCCCAACATAACAAACCAATCTGGCATCAATATGGTAATATGTTAGTAAAAAAGCTAATGTTAAATATTTCGAAAATTTGGAACCAACAGATATGGCTGCCATGGCCAGCTCTATTTTATGTACATGTATATGTCTCCGAAATAATTGTAGTATAAGTTATGATTCTGATTGATGGAGGAACATGAAAGAAAAACAGGTCATGGTTGTAAAAATAAAATTTTTATTATTATTTTTATTACAAATACATTATTTTTAATTATATTGTTTTTTTATTTTACTTAAATTATATTACATTCTTATGATATTATCACATCATGTTAAATTAAGATGTAACAAAGAAGCTACATCTGTAATTTTACAAGAAAGATCAAAAATATTTTTCATTGCAATATCCATATTTTCCATTTGTTGTGGATTTGGAGTTTGAGTGTTGGATGTCTTTAGTATCACATTTTTTTGTACTGCATTTGGAGTTGATGTTGCATTATTATCTAAAAAGACATTTTATAGTTAATATATAATATAATATATAATATAAATAATATAGTTAAACCAAATACCAATATCTAATTAACTACCAATAATCATGTGTGTCGATTTCAAATTTTTAAAATGCATGCTACAAATCTTTTACCATTATGTTACCAAATTTGTATGTCAAGCTTTGATATCATACAAACAGCAATAGTACACCAGAGTTTACATCAACATTTGGACTAAAAACACGTTAAGTCTTGTAACACAAGTAACATCAAATTGATTTTAAAATGTTTAGTCTATTTTGGTCTGTTTTGGGTATCAATTTAAGCCAATGTTTAATAACGAATTTGACGTCAAAACCGATACGAAATAACATTATAGTTAGATGCAGTTTTGGCTCCGAATTTGTGATACCCTACCGGTACTAAATGGGACAATTGGTTACAATTTGGCATTAAATCCCGAAAGATTTAGCTACAAAACCATATCCATTTCGTATTGATGTCGATATTAAACCTTTTACTAGGCTGACGTCAAAAATAGACCAAACCGTTTTGCTATCGTTTTTTAATGATTCGATAACCAATTTGTTTCCATTTATGTTGCAAGACTTGTGTCTTTAGTCCAAATGTTAGTACAAATCGTGATATACTTTGCTGTCTTGTCAGTAAGAAAACTTGACATATCAGATCTGAGAATGACAGACATAACTGACAGAATATACATATATGTATTAGCATTTTTATATAAACATTATTATAAACCTTTAAAATAACTTTTTCTGCAATTATTCCTAGAAAACAGTTTAGAATACTTTGGAGGAACTTCCATTTTATTAGAAAAATGTTTATAAATCAATGAAGGTGTTTGAGGAGATTTCCAATTTGATATGGCATTTCCTATGTTATCATTAAAATGATGTTTTGTTGATGATTCAGGTAAATCAATAAGATTACTTTTGTATCTTTTGAACAAATGTCTATACTTCCCTAAAATTTTTAATTATAATAATTAATTTGTATAATTAATTTGTTATAATAGATATTACCTTGTAATGGAGAGATTGATGTCTGTTTTAATATTTTTTCATCATCTATATATTCATCAATAGAGAAATTAAATTTTGGTGAACTTAAAATTATTTCTAGACTTAGGGGATAAAAAGTATTTGTATACAATTTACAATCTATAGTTTTTTGTTGTAAACTATATTGCATATCATACAAGTCATCAGAAATTTGCAATATAAGTTTTTGAAATATTTCTTTCATAGACTTCATTGTTTCACAATGTTTAATTATTTCAGATTCCCAATTTGATAGATCTATTAACTTGTTTCCTTTTAAGTAGCATTTAGTTTGTTTTAATACTTGATGAAGTATTGCAAACAAAGTTTGAAATACTAAGCACCCATTCATATATAATCCATTATTAAAATGCTTTAAATGAAATGCATTATAAATTATTTATATAATTCTTTTAATATGAAGTATACTTTAATTTTAATATTTTTTACCTGATTACTTTTAATTAAGTACAGTGGAAGGGTTTCAATATTTAACTTTGAAAGATCATTACCATCAAAAAATTTAGATTGTACACATGTATTTAAAATTAAGTTATATAATTTATTACTGAGATTTTTTAGTTCTTTCAACTCTGAATTTTTTCGCTGTAAAAACTTAATATTTTGATTAATACTTTTTTTCCACACTACAAATTTAAATATAAAATTAGTTTACAAATTTAATTATTATGAAAGCAAAATAATATATCAAATACGAACAGTTTATAATTTCTGTATCATCAATGTCTATTAATCGCTTCACAACTAATGGGTTAACTGGAAGTATGGATATAAATTTCTCTATATTCTTTTTTACTTCAAAAATAGAAATTCGTATTTCTGCTAAATAAATATTTTTACACCTATAAAAAGTTAAATTTTTATATATTACATATGTTTTGATATTTATACAAACATGGTATGTAAATCTTACTGCATGTAATGTTTACAAGATTCTAAAATTAATTTTGTTTCTTCATAAAATTTAGAAATAGTATTATGCCTTTTTATGTTTATAGTAGTAAAATATATTAAAATTATATCTTTATTATCTCCAATAGTAGGAGCTTGCAATAATTCTATGTGACCTATAAAGAATTAATAAGTACATAAAGAAATATTATATATAATATTAGTTTACTTTAAATACAAGTATTTTACATGTTCTGGTAATATAAGCTCTCAGACTAATTTGTGATATTTTCCACATTAGGGTTAAAAATTTTGTCCCAGTTGCTTGTAGTAAATGAGATTTTAGTATTGATGGGAAATTGAGATCTGGATTTTCAATTGCTAGAACTTCTAAGTATCTTTGTACTTCTATACGGTATCTTTTTTCATCCATTTTATTCAAAATTGGCCATATAACCATTTTTTGAAAACGTTCTGCATTATGTACAGATAACAAGTAATGAGAAATATGAATAAAACCTAAAGTGTTTGGTTTATCAAACATTTCCTATGAATTTTATTACATTAAATAATTTTATTACATTAAATTAAATAGATAATAATCATTAGAAATATATGTCACTTTAATTATAATACCTTTTTAAAGTATTTTGTACATTCACAAGATGCTGGCACAATTTGCATGAGTAAAAATACATTTTTATGAAACGACTCCTTAATCGCCATATTTTATTATTAAACTTTTTAATAAACTTATTGTAAACTTTATATAATATATGCACAAATAGGTACTTTCCTCATTATAAATTATAAATTCTTCAGAAGGACATTAAAAAAAAGTGTTTGTATACAAAAGAGGTTTACCTTATATACATACACACATACATAATATATGTATAATAAGAATAAATAGGAAATCTATTAAACAGTCATAATAAGAAATACCAGTTAAACTAATACTTTTGTACATTTCAATTTTTATAGAGAAAATTAATTTATACAACAAATGTGCGACAGACTTAAAAAATGAATACCTTTGAGCGTAAGGCGGCGCCACTGGGTTGTACCATAGCAACTCATCTCGATGTCGTGAAAGCTTTCAACACTATGAGCCACTGAAGTGTATCTGTTGGACAGTGGCGTGAAAATGGCGGTGTAAAATGGCAGGACGCAGATCGACGTTGACAAATGCCGATTCCTTGACGGGATCTGGAAATACCGATCCTCTGAGGGAACTGTTCGAAGCATGTAAAACAGGAGACCTCGGAAGGGTGAAGGCGTTGGTTACACCGAAAACGGTCAATGCTCGAGACACTGCCGGACGCAAATCCACTCCTTTGCATTTTGCAGCTGGTAAGCATAATTTTTGCATCAGATTTTTCATTTTATCATATTGATAAAATTCAATGTCCAATTAAATTTTTTTTCATTTACATCACGTAATACCAAAAGAATAACATTCCATTGTCACGTTGCAGATTCGGAACAATCTGAATAATAGAATTTTCAGTGTTGTCATTCGATGATTTAAATAATGATCTTTTAAAATCAAATATACATATAACAAATTCCAGATATATTTTGTAAAATGTATTACAATTTTTTAATCATAGTTTAATTTTGTTATTGAAATGAATCTAATTATACATATAGTACTTTTAATGTAATTTTGAATTTTGTTTAAGTAATTATCTTCTATTTTTAATACATAGGTTACGGTAGGAGAGATGTAGTAGAATTTCTGCTTTCTGCTGGAGCATCCATCCAAGCACGTGATGATGGAGGTTTACATCCCTTACATAACGCATGTTCTTTTGGACATTCTGAAGTTGTAAGACTTCTCTTAGAAGCAGGAGCTAATCCTAATACCAGAGATAATTGGAATTATACTCCATTACATGAAGCTGCAATTAAAGTATGATATCATTCTACTTGATTCATTAATTTTTTTAAATATTTTAAAGAAACTCTATTAAGTTTTATATTTTGATAATTCTGATAGGGTAAAATAGATGTGTGTATTGCTCTACTACAACATGGAGCAGATGCCAATATCAGAAATACAGAAGGAAAGACAGCGTTAGAACTAGCAGATACTGCAACTAAACCAGTATTAACAGGGGAGTATAAAAAGGATGAATTATTAGAAGCAGCAAGATCAGGAAACGAAGAACGTCTTTTACAACTTTTAAATCCTTTAAATGTAAATTGTCATGCAAGTGATGGTAGAAGATCTACACCATTACACTTAGCTGCTGGATACAATAGATCTAGAGTGGTGCAAATTTTGTTGCAAAATGGTGCGGATGTACATGCAAAAGATAAAGGGTAAGTGTTTTTAATTGTAGTTTATTCTGTAACTGGGTTTACACCATATAACAAAACATATTAAGTTGTGTCTCTACTATATCGGTATTTGCCATTTGGCGTTGATCGACATTGCCGAACGATTTTATCAGTCGGCTTTGCTAATATTTATGGTACGCCCTCATTGAGTCGGTATCATCGTGAACATGTACCTCGTCAGTACAACTAAATGTTCAGTGACAATGAGACGATAATTACTGCAAATGATTTCATAAAAGATTTTAATTATCTGTTAGATGCAACTAGGTGGATTCCGAAATTTTTATAGAATGTCAAGCATTAAATTCAAGCGTTCCTTAAATTTGATCTAATTAAAAATTGATTTCAACTTATTTCAATGAGTTTTAAAACCTTGTTTGATCACTTTTTCCATTTCTATGAAGATAGGTGATGTTTGATAACTTTACAGCAACTGCAATATAATTTTGTCAACAAAATCGCATTCTCATTGTTAATTTCGGCAGGTTTATTTTTAATATTTACTGACATCGTGTCGAACACCAATCGAGATACCGATCAGCAGTGTGTACCACGCGGTTGTACCACCCTTATTTGGTACTACCGAATACCTTCGCCGAATGGCAAATGCCGACACAGTATGAACGCAGCTTTATATAATAAAATTATGAAACTTAATAAAGAATGAAAATAAAAATATATATATAATAATCATTTTTTGTTACACAGTAAATTATATGTTATTCATTGTGTGTTAATAAAAATCAAAGAAAATTAGAAACCATTGTAAAGCTGTTTCCTATTTCTATGTATATGTAATCTAATAACAAGTTATAAATCTGTATTGTATAACAAAATTTCGAAAAATTGTTACATGTAATGTAAACTCAGATTCTGATATAATTATTAGAAATTGACATGAAATAATTGATGATGTTACAGCGGTCTTGTTCCACTTCACAATGCTTGTTCATATGGTCATTTTGAAGTAACGGAAGCACTTCTTAAACATGGTGCAGCGGTTAATGCCAGCGACTTGTGGGCATTTACTCCACTTCATGAAGCTGCTAGCAAATCCAGAGCTGAAGTGTGCTCGTTACTTTTAAGCGAAGGCGCCGATCCAACTCAATTAAACTGCCACAGTAAAAGCGCTATCGATGTAGCGCCAACATTAGAATTACAAGAAAGATTGGCATGTATGTTTTCTACTTCGATAGTACACTTCTAGAAAAGCACACAAAACATGATTTTGTTAGATACACTTTAATTGTAGACGAATACAAAGGACACTGCCTCTTGGATGCCTGCAGGCAGGCAGATCTTACTAAATTAAAAAAGTACCTATCCCAAGAAGTTGTAAATTTTAAACACCCATATAGTGGGGATACACCACTGCACTGTGCCGTTGCATCTCCTTATCCCAAGAGAAAACAAATAATAGAATCTTTAATTAGGAAAAATGCTGCCTTAAACGAGAAAAATAAAGACTTTCTTACATCTCTTCATGTTGCTACTGATCATTCTCATTATGATGCAATGGATGTGCTACTTAGACATAATGCAAAAGTTAATGCTTTAGATGGATTAGGGCAAACTGCACTACACAGGTACCGTGAATTGTCTAGAACATTAAAATCTTTTTTTTTTTATTTTGTAAAGAAAATTTGAATACCTCACTTAAAAGATATTGTTACATAAACAGGTGTGTTAGAGAAGACAATGTGCAAGCTTGCAGAATATTGTTATCATACAATATTGATCCATCTATAGTATCACTTCAGGGCTATACTGCAGCACAAATAGCTGCAGAAAATGTCCTTAAAATATTACAAGGTTCGAAACTAATTCACTTCAAATACAAAAGTATCTTTTCAACCAAAGAATGTTTCTGTTCTTATTTTTGTTTTATAGATCCACCAAGTGGGACAGATGATGCGGAAGCACAGCTGTTAGAGGCAAGTAAATCTGGCGATTTAGCAGCAGTAGAAAGAATTTTAAGAACAAATCCGTTGGCTGTTAATTGTCGCGATTTAGATGGTCGACACTCCACGCCGCTGCATTTTGCAGCGGGATTTAATAGAGTGCCTGTAGTCGAATATTTGTTGGCACATGGAGCAGATGTACATGCCAAAGATAAAGGGTTAGTTAATTTATTATATGGCTTATTATTTATAATAATTTATATCTATGTTTAAAAAGGATCTTTGTTTTATTTGTTTAGTGGACTTGTTCCCTTACATAATGCCTGCTCTTACGGACATTACGAAGTAACAGAATTGTTAGTAAAACATGGTGCATCGGTAAACGTTGCAGATTTATGGAAATTTACTCCGCTTCATGAAGCTGCTGCTAAAGGAAAATATGAAATAGTTCGCTTATTATTAAGACACGGGGCAGATGCAACTAAAAAAAATAGAGACGGAGCAACGCCTTTGGATTTAGTAAGGGATGGTGATCAAGATGTAGCCGATTTGTTACGAGGAAACAGTGCACTTCTAGATGCAGCAAAGAAAGGAAATTTAGCGAGAGTGCAGCGACTTGTTACACAAGACAATATTAACTGTAGGGATGCACAAGGTCGTAATAGTACTCCATTACACTTAGCCGGTAAATACATCAATATTTGGGTTTCCTTCTTTCCTTTTCATATTTATTCGTATAAAATTTAATCTGCTGAAATTTTAATATAGCGGGATACAATAATTTGGAAGTAGCCGAATTTTTGCTTGAACGTGGAGCTGATGTAAATGCTCAAGATAAAGGAGGATTAATACCTTTACACAATGCTTCGAGTTATGGTCATTTAGATATAGCTGCATTACTTATTAAATATAACACTGTAGTAAATGCTACTGATAAATGGGGCTTTACACCACTTCATGAAGCAGCACAAAAAGGAAGGACACAATTATGTGCACTTCTATTGGCACATGGTGCAGATCCTTTCTCAAAAAACCAAGAAGGACAAACCCCTTTGGATCTTGCTAGCGCTGATGATGTAAGATGCTTACTGCAAGATGCTATGGCTTCACAGCAAGTAGTACCATCTATACCATCTGGTAACAGTGGTGTTGGAGTTGCCATTAACTTAAGCAGTAATGGTAATAGTACTATTAACAGTAGGCCACCTAGTATCGTTGCGGGTAAATATATTTCAGTTATGATAGTATACAGTTATAAACGTAGTTATATATTTACATATTTATTGTTTAAATTTGTATAGTATCAGTTACACCACCGCCACCACTTACTCAAGAAACTGTTATCATGCCTTCCGGGACAGCGATGACTTTATGCGTACCACTTGCAAGGCCATCTTCTTGTTTGAGTCCAATGCCACCATCTGAGACATGCTCTGAAAGGGATTCCAAAGATTCTAAAGATAATTCAAATATTACAACTGTGGCTAGTTTTCTTCAAAGCCTTGGTTTAGAACATTTATTAGAATTATTTGAACGCGAACAGATTACGTTAGATATATTAGCAGAAATGGGTCATGAAGATCTGAAACAAGTTGGAGTGTCTGCATATGGTTATAGACACAAATTAATCAAAGGCATGGAGAAACTTTTAAATACAACTGCTGGTACTCCTTGGCAGCCAACCATTACACCAGGAACATTGTTAGTAGATTTATTAGCAGAGGACAAAGAATTTCTAGCCGTTGAAGAAGAAATGCAAAGCACTATTAGACAGCATAGAGATAATGGCCATTCTGGTGGTATTTTTTCTCGATATAATATAGTTAGGGTATGTTTATGATACGTTGAATAGCTTTTATAATAATCATTTTTTAACTTATTTATAATTTGTCTAAAATAGATACAAAAAGTGCAAAACCGCAAATTGTGGGAACGGTACGCTCATAGAAGACAGGAAGTTGCAGAAGAAGTTGGTGCAGCAGCACCTTCTTCTCCGAGTACTGGATCTAGGACAACTCCTGGATCAAGTTTACCACAAGCGAATGAGAGGATGTTATTCCATGGTAGTCCTTTTATTAATGCTATTGTGCAAAAGGGTTTTGATGAACGACATGCATATATTGGTGGTATGTTCGGCGCTGGAATTTATTTTGCCGAGCATAGTAGCAAAAGTAATCAATACGTGTATGGAATATGTGGTGGTACTGGGTGTCCCGCTCATAAAGATCGAAGTTGTTATATCTGCCATAGGTAAGCACATATACAAACAACCTGCGGTTATTATTCCGTATGTTTTTAATATACATAATGTTTGTCAATTTATAGACATTTATTACTTTGCCGTGTCACATTGGGAAAGTCATTTTTACAATTCTCTGCAATGAAAATGGCTCATGCACCACCAGGACACCACAGTGTAATGGGTAGACCATCTCAAGGTGGTTTAGCTTTTCCCGAGTATGTTGTCTACAGAGGTGAACAAGCATATCCGGAATATCTTATCACATACCAAATCGCAAGACCTCAGCAAGAGAGTGGAGGAAACGAAAGTGTTGAGGAACGGTGATCAGAAGAGACTAGTCCAGCGGCAAGATTGCGAAGTCTTTGTTGCTGTCAAAGACCTCGAACGTGTAATACTTTGTCTTGAATCTGGTTAAAACAAATTACGATTTCGTTTTGGAATCAACTCTTCCATTTTTTATCTTCTTTAGCTGAAGTAGAGAAGGTTATATGCATGAATTTATAATACAGCGATAGATTAAATATATATATATATATATACATATATATGTATATGTATATGTATATAAAATTTTATATACACATATATATATGTATATATATATACATATACGCATACAGGTGACTGTTTTATATGGAAGCGTAATATTTTATAGAGATCTAAAGGTATTACAAAACTTGTTTTTATACAAGTTGTTCGGCATGAAAGCATTAGATAGTGTAAGTACCTTTTTTTAATAGATTGTAAAGAAGATTTAAAACTTAAGTTTAATTTTTTAAATAGAATTTTATGTTTTTTATTTATAACATGACATTGTTTACCACACAGTTTCACTGAATGCAACAATAAGGCTTATTATCGTATCGAAGATTGTAAAATCGTGAAAGAATATAAAGTATGTACCTTACAAGATACTCTAACGTTTCCAAGTAAAATGGATACATTGTATATTTATCGAATTGATATAGTCAGTGTTAAAAAAAAGAAGATAATTGACAGAACATTTAATTTTTAGCATTTATTTTGTGATAATATACCGGTCTAATTCGACCATGCAATCGTATACATGCTAATTATTAATGTATATTGACTGCAATGTATATATATCAATATGAATTAGAATCTATCAGAGACCAGCATGATTTTTTATGTAAATCTACGTGTCGACGAATGTACATTTATCTTTCCATTCATACATACGATGTGGAATATAAAAAGAATGGCGTAAATTTGAGCAAAAAGAAGACATAGTATTTCTACGTCTGTGTCAATTTTGAAGTAACATTTATGCTGATTAAAGCAATTACTTCAATTACATGCGTTACAGGTAAAGTCCGCTGGCAAATATTTAATTTGTAAATAACTAGAAGTACATTATAAGTTTTCGTGATATAATCACGATTACAGTTCGTAAAAACAAGTAGATTTATTATTGAAGAATTTATGAAGAACTGTGTATCTTCTGAATATATCAGGACGATTTAATTAAATGGAATAAAAAATAATTTTATTCACGATAGATTAATACAATTACATTTAAACAGGTATTATATTTAGTATTTGTATCATTTGCACCGAAAGCTTCATTGCATCATATAAAACTGAATTTAAACTTTCATTTCAAACTAGACTGGACTTTATCTTTAACATATATATACCTATGCGAGTATTTTATATATTCGGTTAATATTTTGAATATAAAATAAAACCGTTCGTGTTGTCGATATTATCAACAGGGTTCCTATAAACTGGTAGTAATTTCGAATACTGTATATAAATATACACTTTATTGTATGTATATTTTTTTTCAACGAATCATCGATTATATTCATTTATCGTATTTTGTTACTCTTCGAGCTTGGATTTTTTTCTCAGGTATTGAACAAAACATTTGCTATACCTTTTGATCTAATTTTTATCACAATCATACATTTCCAGTCGTTAAACTACACAACGAAATTACTCTTTTCTTGTACATTTAATAGAATATAAACATTAAAAATAGGCATAAAATCGAAATATTTTAATGTCGATCGTACGAAGTAATCAATTTATTATAATCTTATATATTTTATTCTATTATAAAGAAGATATATGATCGATGCAATGTTCTATAAATACAAAACTATTCTTATCATTATTTATTGGAATCACTAAAGTGATCTTTTTAAATACGAATAATCTTGCTTCAATTACTTCTCAGCATTACATGTATACAATATACATTTGTTATGAAGGTCATCTCGTAATACTGATGAGAAATAAAGAAAGACAAAACGATGAAAATTTATAGTTATATGAGAGTGAAGTACAAGAAAATATGTTTCCATGGTATCTGGACAATGCACTCTTAATAATTAATTAGGTGACGGTTTTATTTATGGGTGTATATATCGAATATGTGTTCGTTAAACAAGTGCTCAAGAAACTGATGCAACAAAATATTTGTTAATTATGCGCTCTTACATATGAAAACACGAAATAACTAAATATTGTAAGTTAACATACAAAAATTCTGTCCTTGTATTTACTGTATTCGACAGTCGACGAGCATATTTGATTACTATGCTTCGACTGTAAAAAGATAGACTGATTCTAAGAAAAAAAAATCGTTTTACTGTTACGTCCAATTTTATACTTTCTTTTTTTTTTTTGTTTCTTTGCCTTGCGACTGATTTTACGAATAAAAAATACGTTTATGTTCTAATAAACGTAGACAATAACAACATATTAAAGAAAAAAGACGATTAATAGTGAAACATCAAACCAATTCTTTTTCTTTGAATAGTAATTTCTTGACAGTTTGTGTCGTGTCCTCGGATATATCAAGTTTTCATTTGTAATCTGTTGTCCTTTATGACAATAGACCTAACGGAGCAAGCTAGAATATAATAGAAACTTTTACACTGAAGAAATGCGGTAGAGTGTCGTATTACCAAGGGGCTCATTTATACCTACGTTTACGCATCTTCCAGACAATGATGAAGAAGCAAATGACTTTGACTGTTCTGTTCCACAGTCTTTGAATAATTTGTACTTGTTTTAACAAATTATGAGTCATCAACTTTCTTGAGAAAGTGAAATATTACTATTTTTTCACTTTTATCTATACACGTAACTTATAAGTCCTCTACCCTTTATAACAAATGTTATAAATTACTTCTCGCAGATTTTATGGGATTTTTGGAACGAACAATCTCGACTTATTTTGATTTCTCGTTGAAAAATATACTACCCTATAATTACAAAGTTGCCTTAAAAAAATTCAAATAGGGGTTAAATCATTAAATTCAGTTATCCAACAGAGAGGTTTATTTTAGAAATAAATGATAAATTGTGCTAGTTTATGACAATCTCTCAATATGTATCATATTTTTATTTTATATTTTTCTAAGCAATGTAAGCATTACATATATCACATAAATATGTTTTTGTAATATAAATTTTCGGTTTTAAATTTAAATTCAAACAAATTGTGTTTTATGCCGTACAAATTCCTTATGATATAAAATAACAAAACCTAATTATTTAATTCTACACGTTTTATTTGAAACCTCGTTTCAAAAAATTATTTTTTAACAAAGCTGTTATGCTAAACAGAATACAGAATGATTATTAGATAGAATTTATTGTTATCTATACTTTCAAATATTAAAAAAAATATGTGGGCGAAATTTAAGAAATGTTCAGGTAAAAACCGGTATTTGCCGACAGTGGCTGACATTGCTGTCCTGCTCTTTTCTTCGTTGATATTTTCTGATCTATGAAGCGACTCCATTCCTCAGTACAGTGCGAGAATGCGAGCACGTGGACTTACCGCTCTCTGATTCGTAGATCTAGTGAAATCACGTGAAGTGCATGAGATTGAGCTAACGCATGCGCAGAAGAAAAATGCCGGCTCCGGCGACGTGCCATCGGATGACACTCACCCGGTACTTTCAGATGCAGTTGGAACGAAGAGAAGGGTGGGTTGCGTGATTCGCGGCGACAACTAACGCCAAGGATATCTTTATATCCTCTTAAGTTTAACACATACTTCACGGAAATAGATCCGTAAGTGTCACATAAAAATTAATACAAAAAAATGAATAAAAATTCGTGACATTTAAAGAATCAGCACGAAAGATGCACTGTATTGTTTTCGTGGCGTAAATTGTTCATCCGTTTCTTCGCTTATTATACGTAATTTACAATCGATTAATTCATTTTATTTCGTTCTCAATTAGTTTTTCGTGTTCGCGTTCGAGGAAACAGATTATCTAGTAGATAAAAAATCTACCAATATATTACATAGTGTTCATCTCAAGCACCTTAAGAAAATTCCTTGAAAATTGGCTTCTTAACATATTACAACTCGAAGATCTTTTTGCTACTGATCTCCAGACTACAAAGGTTATCAAACTTAAGAAGAATATAGAAGACTGTGCGCGTTTGAAAGACAAATGAAGAAGGCGTGAGTGCAAAAAGCTCGATACGAATCTCTACAAGAAGAAAATTTGTTTCATCAGTTTCGTCCCACTTCTGAGTGGTACAGTTTTGCAGTTCAAAAAATATGTAAGTACTTGTCACTTTTCCTTTTCGTATTTCATTTTATAGTGACACGACCTCAGATTTATAACCTATTAACATCAACTTCAAATATATTGCTGTACTTTTAAACTTTGTTTACATAACATGTGCAATTAATTGATTTACATCGCAGTTACGATTAAGTACACGGAAATGAAAACATTCAACTTCATATTTATGATAATCCTTTATGTAATGCAAACGCGTAAGATTACACAATTAATTGCAACACTGTGCATCCTCCACTTTTTAGATAAATTCAGTTATACTTAGTTGTATCCTTGGATTCCGTCAACAGTAGTGGTATATTATCATTTGCACAAACCAGACTTCTCTGTTTACAAACAAACTGGGAGATAGCGTTCAGCGAGGAATGTGTGACGAATATCATATAGAAAAGAGCGCTTTATCTGACATTATTATTTAACACATGTGTACGACGAGCATCGCTCTAAATTTAACTGATTAATGGAGTTAGACAGGGTAATAATACGCGAAATGCGAGCATGGTTATACAGAAACACGTGCATGAGATAATCGATCTGAAAAATGGCAATATTGTAATGAAGGAAGACGAAAGCTCCAGAATACTTACGGAGTATGATATACCTACTTACTTCTATCGTAATTCTCATAAAAGAAACGCTTTTATCGTGTAACAAAGAAGAGAAATTGAGACGACCGATTAGCAGTTATGGCCGGAAAGAACATTATTAATAACGTTTATTGTTTAATCGCCGACGTTTTGCATGATGCGAAAGAGGGATTGATTAAAGACATATGTAGTTGGCTCCTGACCTCGTGACAACGGAAATAATAAATAAATATTACTGGTGATTTGTTTCAAGTTTTTCGTTTTTTCACTTATTAATGATTACGACTATTTATTTTTAATCTGCAAGCGGTTTCTTTAAAAATCTTAAAAAATACGGAAAATGATTTTAATTAGTTCAGCATCAGTGTTGTAAAGTATTTCTTTACGTTGTAACGCATTTTTATAATAGTACCTAACTTTTTAAATAAATAACTTAATTTTTATTCAGTGAAGGATATTTCAAATAAAATAGTGTTACTATCTGAATCCATTAAAAGATATTGAAATAGCTATTAATATACAAAGTAAAACATTAATAATGATTCCTATACTTCTCCCAGAAGTACAATATGTAATTGTCTCGGTATAAGTTGTTATTCGCGTCTTGTTACAAGTTGTCTCTCTAACCACTCCACTGCTTTTGCGTAGTTGCCGTAGCAAGTGACGACAAGTTGCAAGCAAGCAAGACAATATGTCTCCTCTTCTTTTTCGAAATATGACATTATAATCGTACAACGTGGAAGTAAATTATCGCATTATGCATTGACACGTTGACTGACACGCTGCGTCTTCTCTACATTTAGGGTGAAAATGAAAAGTTAATGGAAGAAAGTCCATTTCATTTGGCAACAGAGTCTGAAACTTGATCTCTTCGATCGCTGTTCTGGCTTTTTAAATGGCGTGTAAGTACTTATTTCGTCGCTTGAGTGATTTTACTATACACTATATATTTCTGGACGAACTATATGTTAGCCGATTTCCTCTGGTAACCGGTTGACTGCTCTTAAAATGCCATGCTGTTCTTTTTTTACGCACGCATGGCCGCGTGTTTGATACCCCCGCATCAAGTACTTAGTCGTGTTTTCCGGTCACTCGTCTCTCGTTGAATACCCACCTGAAGACAGCCTTATGGATGTAAAACGAATTGTTTACACCTACCATTTCCATACGCATACCGCGACACTATGCAGACGTCCTAAATTCAAATGTTCTATTTGGCACTTTTTCATTTCTCAAGATATACCTCTTTTCTTTTTATATTCTTTTTATCTATCAAGTAAGGTTAGAAATTTCTAATGGTGCCACGTAGGGAGTTAGAAGTAAATTGACTCATTTGTCCTAACTACTTTACAATTAGTAGAATTAATAAAACTTCAGCTTTTTTCGGATACTTCAAAATTTCGAGATATTTAATCTAGGGAGGTAATGTACCCTTCTGAACAAAATACTGGGAAGGTTAAGTTTTGCATTCGCAATGATTTGCTGGAGATCTCGAAAGGAGAAATTGCCGCGCCACCCGATCGGACATTATTACGACAGCTATTCGATAATCACTTCAAAAGTTGTTGAAATTCGAAACTTTTTGCATTTCGATGGATTTCATGGTTTCGTCTCTATTCGAAACCTAATTTAAATAGTACAATATAGTATTAATAAGTCACGATTTACCTTTTTGATTGGTAATGATAGAAATTTTTTGTCAGATTATAATCTTTGCAAGATATGTGAATCAATTTTTTCTTCGAACAGATAGAGGATTTCCAAAAACCCAAAGGTGTGTTAGCATGATTGACCAGTTCCAAACGATGTAGCGTGTAGTACAATGTGAACGTACCGATAAAGGTTGTCGGCCCCTTGGGACTTATGTAACTCTTAGACGTTTTAAAAGTGTAGGCTATTGATTTCGGTATTTTCGTCGAAACAACGTTTTTGTAGTTACACAAGGATGACGCAAAATTAATCAAGACATCTCAAAAAAAGATGTGTAATTCACAAGTTTTATCGTATCACGTTTTTAAATCTCATATTCCCTCTTCCCTGCAGGATTTAAAGAGTACGTCTTGATTTCGAATGATAAATCAGTATCATTTTTTAAATCTTATAATTTTAATTATTAAATTTGCAATTCCTTTGAATTATTACCCAATTAACTGTGAAAAGACCATGGGGGATACTTCGAACCTACCAGAAAATGTTTTAAATTATTTTTCTGATCTCCAAAATTTTCAGAAAATTATTTGTTTCAACTAATAATATTAATGTAAATATTGCATTCGTATTTTTGGTATTTAAAGTTATTGATGCTTCAAAGGATTTTCTTGAAGTAAGAAAAAAACCGCTATTATTTCATTAAACGTACCAATTATTCACTTTAAAAATAATTATGATATAAAGTATATTAACAATAAAATAGATTACAGTATGAATACAATGGTCGAATTAATTATTTATAAGTAAGGAAATTCATGGATTAATATAAAATCAGAACATTCTCTTGCATACCTTCGGTTTGTTAAGAAATTCTCTATATAAGTCTGAACGAGGGTGTACATTATACGATATACGCCATAATTGTACATCGATGTATCAATCTTTTATGGTTTATTGTTCCATATATAAGTAAATCAGCGGGAGTCAAAAGGCTATCTCTGTGCATATGAGAGTTCCAATGTTTCTTAAAGTAATTTTACTCTAAACGTGGTACGATCTTATCGGGTGAGTAAATTTAGAATTACAGGGCCTTGTGCATATATTAATTGAAACAACCGTAATATCTCGAGCATCATATTATTTCATCTTCGTCGGTTAGCAAACATAATGCAATTAAGTAATAGTTCATCTTACAAAAATCTTGCAAGCATTCTTTCACGTTCGAATGGTATTTATTGTTGAATTCATATTGGATGATGCGAACATGATTGAGGCAAATTTAGATCGATCAAACGATTTTTAACAACAGATGCGTGGTACGATGCATCGTCGTTATCGATCGCTGAATGATATATATTTTATAATAAGTAGATTACAGATGTTCATGCAAATGCATGTTTCTGTAGGAAACAGATAAATCAACGAAACCTGGACAGAAATATGTATCATAATTAAAGAATTCTAAAAACATTCTTTTTATTTTGCACTTTTGCGCAATACAAATGTTTTGCATATTTCTGTTTAAAAACATCTGCAATATATTATTGTAATATCTTTAAGAACGTTAAAAATATCAGATGATGTTTTTTTTTTAGATAATCGTAAATGTCTAAGTAAACTTACATAGATTCGAGTAAAGCCATGTCAACATTTATTCTATTTTTTATGTTAATAGGTAGTTCTAAACAGATGCGGCTGCCATTGAGACCGCATAAAGATATTATTAATAAGTAACAGAGCATTTGCGCCGCCGCGTGATTTTCAATTTTTGTATTACTACAGGAAAGCATCTCGCGTGATCTATGCGTGTGTCTCTATATAGTTTCGGCGATTAAACTTTGTCTGGTAAGATTCCGCGCTTGAGGGTGTACAGTCGGCAAGGATATGTCGGTTATCGGGCTGCTTCGAACCAGAAACGCGACGCGATAACAGGCAGAGGACCGACCTCACTGGCGCCTTCGAATGGTGAAAAATACCGATCCTCGAAAACTTTTACGATCTCCGCCAATAAGTCTGTAACGGGCCAGTGGTGAGATTCTTCTGATAAGATTTTTAGAAATATGTTAGCACGTGCTCGGATCGTGGTCCGACCGGTCAGTAGTCATAAACGAAATAGAGTGCGACGCTTTACAAGCCTTCTCCGGATTATCTTAGCTATACTTCGAATTTAGATTCCCGAGATATCAATGGCCCGTTTTCTATATTAACACAAAATGCGTGTCCCCTTTTAGTTCGTTTATTTGAAATACGTGGTATTTATTTTTTCATTCATTTTTTATGGGGATGGTCCAAAGTGCGTTGTCAAACGCATCGAAAATCTTTTAAGCGTTAAATTTTATATCTAAAACATGTCGAGCCGTTATTCGTTTCTTATAATTTGTTTTGTTCTTCGAGCTTCTTAATTTCACACCGTTTTTGATAGGATTTATACCAGCTTTTCTACTTGTGAATAGTGAATAATCATTTTACAGTAACATTGTTCTACAGATGATATACATGTGTAATAATGTATAAGTAATAATCAGAGGTGAATTTAGATATAGGCTGAATAGATTGTAGCAGCCTTTTAGAAAGGCTGGGAATTTGGAATAAGTTTTTTCTACATGCTATAAATAATCATGCGACTCTAATTATATAATATTTCCAGTTGATCACGAGTGAACAAATTGAACAATTATTTATAAAAATTTAAATAGTAAATGTCAACAAATTTCTACAAGTATTAATAAATTTGTATAAAGATGCTTACAGGTCCATCCTTTCCCAAGAAATAGCAAAAACTTAAATTCGCCCCTGGTGATAATGATTACCTCGTCTGTCAGACATCTTTTAAGATGTAAAATTGAGTAGTGATTTATTGCAAATTCGTCTTAATAAATAGCTACTCAAGGATAAATAAAATCAGCACATATTTCCCAAGGTTATTCTTTGACGTCTAGTCACATTCTATTATAGAATCTTGTTCTATAAAAAGAAAATATTCAAATTTCTCCAACCGGTTTATCTGCTTACTTTACTGTATTTACTCTCCCTCCCTCTCTCTCCACCCCTCTGTTCCTCTTTTTTCGTGTCACGTACTCACACGTAAGATAAAGCGGTTACGAAAAATTTTTCTTCCGATCGAATGTTTATATTTCGTAAAAGCAAACAACTTCTGTGACTTGTTGTTTTTAAAGAAGCATCGATTTTCACCGGTTTACCAAATTTTTTTTTTTTTTTTTTTCAAAAAATCAACATCGTTGAATGGTTCAGTTCCATCGATATAGTGGAGTCCTCGATTTGTTAACCCTTTACACTCGTAAGACGACTCTTCATTTTCGAAAATTTACGAGCGTAAAACATTGAAATTAAATAATATCCGGAATTTATTTGCATACAAATTTTGATTAATTTAAATAAACAATACTGAATCATTTAACATGACTATTTGCATTCGAAAATTTGTGAAAGGGGATCATTCGACTACCGAAAGTTGCTCTTTCTAGTTCAAACGGTTAAACGTTGGATGAACGAAAAATTCCCGACGCATTTCCAATAATAATCTTTCTTCACAGTTCATTTACCAGTAAATCACGATCGCCTCGTTATCATAGGTCAGGCATACTTAAAGGTTTCAGTGAGAACCATACGACGGAATCATTAAGGTCTCGTTAGCGTGCATAACATTTCTCTCCCCTCCCCTCTGTTGCCGTGCATCTAAAGTTTCGTGTATTTTTGCGTACTGTATTCAGGCCTCTATTATCTATCTGATTATGCAATAAAACGGTTTGCATAATTGTCGCTGACATGTTATTAAAAGGGAACAAGCGAACACCGAAACAAGTTTCATCGACAGAAATAATTTGCATGCACATTCGATTGTGTCTCCCTTATCAGTGTATTACTTTGCATTAACGTAGCAGTTGTTGACGTTATTAACTCGTAACTGGTATGATCGTGATTTTGCCACGTATACTATATGATGAGGTTCATAGGATGCCCCAGAATTGTTTAAGTGTTACAGATAATTGAAAAAAAAATAGAAGATCTTGGCATTGCGAATTATATCTGTTACTTCATTTAGAAGCTACGTAAATTGCATTTTTTATCAAAAAGCTAAAAATAAACTATAAAAATTTGGAAAACACAGTATATGCACAGTGAATATCTTCAGAATTACAGAGAAAACACAAATTGCTGGATTAACATAATTTCTCAGGTTGGTCGGTACGTTTGCACGAAGATTAACCCTGCTGCGTTTTTCAAATTCTGTTGCAATCAAAGGTCCTTTAATAAATGGGTATTTAACATAAAACTGAAAGGACACAGCAGGCCATTATTGACAGTTTCTTTACCTATTGCACGAACTTAAATTTTCTAATGAAATGGAATTACATTTGGCACAAAAATGTTCCGAAGATCAGAATTAATTGAACGAGACGGTTAATTAACACTAAAACTGTCAAAGTGGTTGAAATAATAAATTCGTAATTTTTTGTAGAATTCGTTTAAAATTATTGTGGTCCACGAATTTTTTCTGATTTTTTGTCAGATGTAGAAACAAAATTTTTCTTATAATTAGATATTTTTTTCATATTACTTTTATATAATTTCACTTCTTTGCTATAAATTCGTACACTTTAATCGTAGGTTGTTCTAGGGTTAATTGACAAAAAAAATGTGTATTATTGAAATCGGCTCGAAATATCAGCGCTTCTTGTATCATTAAAAATTGATATACAATTGCGCAGCATTTCTCAATTATTTTTCGATTAAATGTTTGGCAAAATTATAACATATTTTATACTTTAATTCACGATCTAATAATTAAGCAATTAAATAATAATTAATAATTTCATAGAAGTTTATCGTTAACCGTGTTATCGGTTAAAGTAATTTTCCTTTACAAATTTGCGAAATTTCTGTCGCCTTTGATGAGTCAAGGACTCGTATATTTTCCGGTTTTATCGGATTAGTCGTAGTCTAATTCCGCACGTGATTTCCATTAACCCGCGACCTCTTCTTATCAGCTACGATTGATAACAATTAACAACAATAGAAGTGAATTTCATTATAATTGAAACGATCGTGTTGAAATACATCACTTTTTACCGCGGCGCACGTTAGATAATGTCCGTTCAATATAAATTCTCTACAATCACTCTGAGCGTGGATTAAAAATAATATTTTATCAATGATAATAACTGGGAAATGTTCGCATACCAGCGATTATTCGTTTGCTTTAACAACAACTTATATATCATTGCATCACCAATTTCAAAATTAATAAATATGATTTTGTTAGTAAACAATGTTTTTATCTATATATCTATGTGTATATATATTTAAATGATTGTCCTTGTGCAGTGCAATTGTATCTCGACTTCTGTATGTACTTTTGACTTGTCATCTTTAGTAGTTCGATTGGTATTATTTTTTAATTTTCAAACTCACGTTCACGTTGCCATAATTACATATATCTTTATATAATAGAACCTCCCGTATCTGAACAAAGTATCATGCAATAATATGTAATTTTTTATTCTGAAAAATAATGAAATTTAAGAGTGAAAAAAGATATTCAAATAAACTGTTAATATTCATTTAAATAAATGAAGTCTTATATAAAAAAAAGTGATTATTCTATTATCCGAAAATTCTTTTATTTGAACAACATTGTCTTCTTATTAGTTCATATATCAGAAGCTCTACTATACTTTAGTTATGAATGTACATTATATCTTATCTATAAAGATACTTTCATTAATTATCCGAAACCTACCTTTGTCATTTCGATGTGCTACTTATTCATGTAATTTTTATGTAGAGTAAAGGTATCTAATAAGGCACATGTTCTTAATCTGATTATTTGTAATTATCTCTTGACGTAGTCACTAAACTTTATCGCTTTTGTATTGATTTAGTAATTAAGTATATGTAAGCAGACATACTTTAATTAATAATTTTGCTCTAACTTGAACCATTCTGAAATTAGAAAATGAAAATTGTTGCAGCACTCGAGTGGAATAAAATCAGTTGACATCAATCCTTATAGTACAATTTTCTTATCAGTTTTTTAAATATAACCTTGTAATGATACAAGCTGGAGCTAAACTTTTACTATAAAAAGTGTTCAGCTCTTAGTACTCTATTACTCAATTGCAAAAAATGTTCCACGCAAAGTTTATTTAACAAAATGAAAAGATGTTGAAACTTTCGGGGCTGAATTTCATCCTCTTAAAGAAATTTCCTGCCGGCAAAAACATTGTTTTACTATACTCTACATGTACACAAACTTTTATTAAAAATATAATCTTCTTATTATGCAAGTTTCCCTGTAACATATTTTCGTCCCTCACTGTATATAAAGTGCTAGCAAATTAATGAGAGAAAGGGCTATTGAAATAATAACCAATATATCAATAACATAAAAGTACATTTAGTCGGATGAAAGTTAATGATCACGAAACCTGCCAATAATTTTTCTGTTGGTTAATTGTTTGCCCGACAACAAAAATCTGACTGCTTAAAGCGAGATCATGTTATGCGGGAGATCTACCGTACAATAAACGAAGTTCACACAAGGTTAGCTCTCGATTTTCGAAGCTCGAAGCTACTACAGTGCATTCGTGTTCCGTAAAAATCAGACAATTGGATCGACTCCAAGGGCGTTACGTGTCTCGGTGTATGTAGCGTTTTGAAGATGCGCCATGCTAATTTTAATCGCGGTACCGCTCGAAATAACACCGCGACCGCGCAATTTTCCTTTTGAAGTCACGAAACGTGAACATACTTTATCCGAAACGAAACCATGTGTTCAAGCTTACTAATAGTGCAAATAATATGAGGGATTTAACCTTTTAACTATGACGAAGCTATACCTCTGCACTGCACTGTCTGACGCAGTTTATGCGTAAACGTAGTATCGTCCTTAGTGGAAATCTTATTATTCAAAAGGTGGCATAAATGAAAGCCACTTTAAATCGACGCAAATTATTTGCGGCAATAAATTTGCAACTGAATTTAAACACATAGTATATCATTCGTATATTCATATCAACGCAAAAAGGGCTTTCACCACGACTACAAACTCGTCTTTATGTTAATTGCATTATCTGTATCGTTAAAATTTGTGTTCTTTAATTGTAATTTTGTGTTATGTATCTAAGATCTGCTATATTAGAGCTATATGAGAGCTATATTACAATGTTACTTTCATCCTGTGTCGTTGCTTTTGTCTTTGATACCCGTACTGTAGTAGTGCATGTTTTAGTTAGTGCAATTATCCGTAGAGGTGTATAGGTGTACCAAGTATTGTATATTGTTATCTTCTCATTTCGATCAACTTTCAAATTCGTTAAAAGGAAGAGAAAAATACGTTCGTTATGAATGAGATCGAAAAAAGTACAGGTGAAGTTCTTCATCTTCAAGCAATTCTGGGATGTGGCGGTGATAACCCAGGGTTAATTAAACGTACAAAGGGTACGTCAATAATCGTACACTACTATGTTTGATAATGGGCCCGCACTGGGATCCCATTTAGTTCGAGTAAATTACTGTACAATAAAAGTAGCTCCTAAAATCGTTTGTCGACCCTGTCCTCACGCGTCGATCACGTGACAGTGCCTTCTTCACTGACTCGTTCCATTGATCAGAGTTTTAGACCACCCAGGTAAAAAAAGACTTTATCTCCAAATTAGGATGGAGCCAGGCACAGGTCTACGTGCTCCCTTCTCTGCTCCTTGTCGAACGAGACGAGTCGGAAAAGAAGGCGACTGTGCACGTGATCGACACATGAGTAGAAGACGGGACCGGCAAACATTTGGGATCCTGGTACAGGTTCTTTGTCAGGTAGTACACGTGGAGGATTAAAATTCCACCTCGGCCTGCATGCGAGGGCCCTCAGACATTTAACACATTCACCTTTCCGTTTACACCGTGCTGGTCACCGTCATGGGATGAGTGTGAAAATAGGCGATATATAATTTTGCGGAGGGTAATGAAATAAAATTAATTACATATTTTACTATTCACTTTAATGTCAAATAATACAATCAGCGTGAACGGAAAGTCAACCGAAATAAGCTTCGTGGTGAACGTGTTAACTGCCAACCACGTCAACTTTCCGTTTACTTTCTCTGGCTGATCTCGTTGGACGGGATATAGGAATCGAATTAGCCCTTTGCCTTATAATTTTGATCAGTGACAACATATGCTGATATTAGCTATCCACTATGTTAACCGTTTGAATCCCAAAAATCTTGGAAAAGAACGTCTTGTTGAAAAGTAGACGCGATGGCGCTTTTGTTAACTTATATGAAAAAACATCACGCAGTAATTGCACAGTAGCAGTTAGAAACAAAATGTATTATTTATATGGCTTACACAAAAAGAAAGTGACAATGAGAGGAATAACTTTTTTTTCAATCAAAGCTCACTTATGAACCTAAATGGACTTTCCGATGGATTTGTATAAATTGTACTACAATGTTGTGCGACCGAGTTTTATCCAAATTTATGTGAATCTAACTGAAAAAGTGTATCTGTAGGATAGTGCAGGAAATGTATATAAGATTTTGGAAATGGACAAGTAGGGATTACCTACAGTTCAGGGGTTAGTGAGGGATGAGGGCAGTAAGATCGAGGTACGGATGAGTAAGGAATGGGATTGTCGAAGAATGACTATGTACGGAGAGGTAAGCTGTAAAAGTTTGCTATATCTAATGCATACAAACGGTCACTCATCTAACAACCGAAGTAAGTAATAAATGTAGTAATAAAACAAAACAAATATAATATTTTCACAGCTTTTACGTAATGAATGCACTTTTGATGCTCAGAGATTTCTGTTATAAGATAGTGTTATCTTTTCTCTTAGAGTTTACATTAGTATGGAAAATTGCAGAGGAAATATTGAAGCTATGACCGGATGGTATAGATGTGAAGGATAACACGACGAAATAATTCATATTGTATATATTTACAGATTTGAAATAGATTTGTACATGCTTTAGATAAAGATGTGTATTTTCTACAACAGAAAAGGTTTTGTTTTTAATACATTTTTAAATATGCTTCTCTTCGATTTCTGATTCCTTCAGAAAATGATAATTTCTAGTGTTCATAACAATTTGATTATCAACTGTACTAGTTACATCATTCTAAAAATTTTGTACACAATATTTCTTCGGCATTGATGATATAATTCAATACATTATAAATATTACTATCTATAAATCAATAATCGCATAACGTAAAGCTATATACTGTGTGGTGAGAAAAGGGAAAATAATTTCGCGAAAACGGCACCAATGGATTGGTATGGCTTTTTGAATGAAAATCGATCCGGATACGACATATATTCAATTAGTGTTTGCAGTAATTTACAAGCATCCATACTTAATTACTGATATCACGTTTGGTAAATGAGAATCGTAGGGCAAAGCGGGTGCTACGCATGCCGGATTATCGTATGTTTCACAAGAGTGTGCGTTACACCATACAAGGTAAAAAAAATTGGAAAACAGTCGTTATAACCCTTTCTGACACAGGTGTGATGAAATTTACAAAATTTATCTCTATACTGCGGATTTTTATGCATTTATAAGAAATTTAGACATGCCAAAAAGTGCAGCACACACGTAATACGTGAGAGTACAGAAAATATACAAAGTCAAGCACACATTATAATATTCAGAAAGCGAAAGAAATCTCTGCGTAGATTCCGCTATTATAATTCTGTTTATCGAATTATGAATTTGCATAAAAATTCTCAGTCTGTTTATCACGTTTGAATTCGCGTTCGGATTATTAAGATTTAAATTCTGAGATACGGTGCGCAAAATATAAACTTTGAATTCTCGCACAACACTATGTTATAATAAGTTTCTGTTTACTCGGAAAATTTCGCGCGTGTAAAAAATCTTAGCACTCTAAGATCATAGATCGCACGATGTTTGCTAATCATGGAAAATTTCTCATTGGACGTAAACTTAACTTTACCCAAGGCTTGATCTCGTCCATCAATTGTGTTCGTCAGTTGTACTGTTTTATGTTTAATCATGACCAATTCGTTCTTTGGTCAAAATTTTTTCCCGGAGCGATCAGTCGCTAACTAAACAACAGCTGTTGCACAAGAACTCGTTGAAGTTTGACATTAAGCTGGAAAATTTTGCTCCCTAACGTTGCGGATGTACTGTATTTGACTTCAAAAATTAAAGAGGCTAGTCTTTATCGATGTAAATAAGATAAATGTGCATAAACATATCTGACACGAATCGCCTTTTCCACTTTTCTGTTTCTCCCGATATTTCTTCTTTTTTTGCAAACTAATACAACTTGACCCTGGCACCTCACTCGTGTAATAATAAACAATGCTTGAAGTGACCTCGACCTTTTGTTATTCGTGATGCTAGACAGTATTATTTGCAATACTGCGTTTCTTCTTTAACCCTTCTACTGCGTTCAGAAAATTGATTTTCTGAAGTTCTGAACTGGATAGTCTTATTTTACAACGATCGTTTAGCGAAGCACTTGTTCTCGTATTCTAAGGTATATACTATGTAAGTAGACAAAGTCAAAAAACTTGATTTCAGTAGAGTTTAAAATAAAGAAATTATGTTAGTTTGAACACATCATCGGGTCATATGAGACATTGAGGGTAGTAGGGGCGAATTCAATAGTTTCTAAAATATTTCTTATTTTATCAAATCGATTTATGATATTCTATATTTTTTGTATTTATTTCGTTTAACAAAATTTTTGGTGCATTAATTACTTCGTAATATATTTTGTTTAAGTTCGCTTTTGTAAAAAATAAATAAGTATCATTTTTCTGGAAATACATGCCTCATATAGACACGCATATAATAAAAAATTTAATACATGTTTTTTTATTTTAACCCCTTAATGCACAATTTTTTTGAAAAAAAACCTGGCCAAAAGAGATCAATTTTTTTTAATGTAAAAAAACACAATTTAGAACGTTGCCTTGGCAAGAAAATTAAAAAAATACAAAAATAATCAAAATTTTTATTGTATTGTAAATTTTATTGTCGCTCGAATTATCTCGAATGTGCACAGTTTAGCCAGTTTAGCGCGCGCGAGTTAAATCGAGCGTGCACGTTAAGGGGTTAATCATTATCAGTTTAGTATTATATAAAGTTGACGATGTTCAACGTATAATAATGTGTAATTTTAACAGATATTACAAGTACTCTATTAACGATTAAAAGTTAATCTTTCGTCTTTTTTCTAATAATGAGCTAATCATTGTTGTTGTCAGTCTTATTGATACAGGAAAACGCACTAGGGTTAGGAATGACAAACAACGTGATACGTTGAAGTAGCTAAAATTCTAACCATCTCATTCCGTGACACCGCAACAGTATTTCTTGTCTGGTTCCAGTCTGATACGTCGAATCTGGTTTGTAAGCAAGTCTGGAGGGACGAGAAAGAGAGTATTGCTAGGTCCAAAACTCGTAATTCCATTCCCCGGGTAACACGACTACGCATACCTATCGTGATGCATAAGAGATACTTCACTGTCGTAGTGTAATACAAAGTTTTCATTCTATATTATTCTTTTGAGTTTGAGCGACTAAACTAAAATATGCTTCGTTACCTAATCAAAAATTGAGTTATTCGGTGAACATAGAGAATTGTTCAGTGTTGGGCTTCATTCATGTGGGTTGAGTTGATCGGTAATATTATGTAAGTTTACGATAAGTTTCGATTCATGCGAATATCGTATTCAAATAATACGGTTGTAAAATGATACTAAGTCGCATTTAATGCGATTGAAAACTTAGTTAATGCGAGATAACAACAAGAAACAAAGAAAATTTGAAGACCCTTTTTATACCGTAAAAATTGTAAAGCAAAATATTACGGATATTGACTTAAATATTGATAGACATGTGCAAATTAATTGCAATTTGGATAAAGTAATACGTGTTTATCAGCTCACCTATGAAGATTTGAAGAAGGGAATAAAGTACAGCCTACACATCTAAAATATCTTAATAAACACAATAGTACAAATTCGAATAAGGCGTTCATTTTCTAGAATTTCTTATTTGCAGTAATTGGGATCTACCTGTATTCTGTTTTACGATATTCTATCTTCCGTTTAAATAATAACCAATATGACAATAACATAAAAGTTAATCGAATGAAAGCTAATCGTCACGAAATTTTGATTAAATACTTATTACTTTGCTCTTTTATTACGGTTCGAAAAGTATGTTCAAATTTCTTAAGTAAGAACCATTTTGCTTTTTGTTCTCGCCTTAACTATATTAAATCCGACCTAGTATTATTTTACAATTTGCACTAAATTGAACATGGTAATACCTAAATTCACATTAATCGAGACTTACCTCTATTTTGAAATGCTCATATCGTTAATCAAATTCAGTACTTAATATTAATAATACTAAATGTACATACATGTGCAATAACAAACTAACTTACCTGACCCCCCATTGATTCATAGATACATCTAATAATTACAATTATCCCATATGAATACCTTTTGTAGGCGTACTTGGCTTTCTTTCCCTCCTAGCTTTCTATGGATTAACTTATAATCCGAATAATTTTAAAATTAGTCGCATCATAGACCCGTGATCCAACGACACGATCTCGTAAGATTGTCGACGACATTTTTGGCAGTAAACATCGCACGTTCTTGGCTATTAAAAAGGTTTGACTGTTCATGAACACACAAATTCCAGTTTCACTAGAGTGATCAATGAAAGTTGTTTGCAATGTGAAATTCAGTTCTGTTTTACGGTTTGTGACCAAAAATATCTTTGACGGACAGATACAACTCCAGTCTTAATCTTCGAGTATGTTCAGAAAAGTAGCTTTATCATAACTAGTAACTGAAATTCTATCATTCACTAATAACAATATTTCAATTTATGGAATTGTGGAAGGTCTACATTATTATTATTTGTCTATATTAGTGATTCTTAACCTTTTGAAAACGCGGAACACTTTTGATTACAGGGAAAATTTAGGAAACCCTAAGTTCATGATGGTCATAAATCAGTTGAAACAGAAATAAGTATAACTAAAACTATACATACATATAAGGATTACGAGTTTCAGTTACACCGTTATATAATAATAGAAACAAAGCAGTGATTAAAAAATATGGTATTTACAAAAGCTATAATGACTAAAACAGCTCTGCGTAAATCTATAGGCCTGTAACAAACCACACCTACTTTCCACGAAAGTTCTAATATTTTATAACTTTGCGAAACGCTACTTGAGGATCACTGGTCTATATTAAAGAATCTATATATGGATATTAAATATAAATTTTATTGAGCACGATAGGTAGAAAAAAGAAGGAAAACAGATTTTTAAGTAATCATAATGTGACCTTTTTGTATAATTCTAAAGTGTTAAACTTAATTCTTCATTTACATAGCCAAATATTTTTAAATTTATTTTCTTCGTAAATACATGTTTAAATGAAAAAAGAAGAAATGTTATTTGTTTACTTTGTTACTTAAATTGTTCGTTAAATGAAGAAATGGATGTAATTCTTTTTCCAGATCTCAATGTGTTCTATAGCGATGCCAGCTGAGCTGCTTCTGGGGCACAGCCCTCCAGTGTACAACCCCCTATTATACAGTCCCTTAGTGGTAACAGCGCCGACGATTACCAGCAGATCGGTGCCACCAAGAATAAGACCATGCCTGTCATCTGGTTCTTTAGCCATAGACAGCTTACGGAACAATAACGATGTTAGCAATAATAAGCAGAAAAAAAGAGTGGTATTTGCCGATGACCGTGGACGTCCTCTTACTCAGGTAGCTACTTATCCTTAATTTTTGCTGACCAATTGTGTAATAAATGACTCAGCCTATAATGCAGGCTTAACCCGAATTTTTGTATACATTTGAAATTTCAATTAATACCTATCAATAGTAAATTCCCTTTATTATCTTTTGTATTTTTTATAAATTTCGCAATAATACTGTTCTTATTTTTATCCCGCAATGTTACTATTTTTGTTGTAATTTAAATGACTTACAACAAGTAAGATTTTTAAATTGAATTATAAATTATAGGATTGATATTATATTAGTCGGTGATTATAAAAGTGATCTAAGTCGAAATTTTTTTTCTAAAATATATGTTTCCATATTTTTACATTTTCATGCAATTTAATTGATAAAATAACTTTTTTCTTTTTTAATTTTTATTAAGCATTATAGAAAACTACAGAACACAGTACATATTTCTTGTATTATTTTTGCAAATCTAGCAAATCCTACGTATAAAGAATACGCAAAGCAATACAAAGCAAAAAGGTTTTTCATACTTACATCTATCTGTTTATAGATTCGCGTGATGTCGGAACCTAGCAACGTACCACCACTGTGGAGCACAGCGTATCTGGCTGGATTAACCGGGCGATTCTTGAACTCGAAGATCGAGAATCAGGAACCTATAGAGCTTGTGTCACCCTGGCAAGTAACTTTTCCACAGCCAGCAAGCGATTATCTTACCTTTCGCCGGAAACTCGATCAAGAAAACGTAAGCTTGGAGAATGTGATAGTGAAAGAATCGGAACAGTGTTTGGTTGGTACCGTCAAGGTACGTAATCTAGCGTATGACAAGGAAGTGGTGGTTAGAGCGAGCAGCGACTCCTGGAATACCCACGAGGATGTGCACTGCACCTACGTCGAGCAACCGGGCTCTCCGGCATTAATCCTATACGACACTTTCCGCTTCCGATTAACTTTGCCGCTGAATTCAAACATGGTAGAGTTCTGTGTACGATATCGTACTGATGGCAGAGAATACTGGGATAACAACGAGGGAAAGAATTTTATTGTTCGAAAAAAATTGGAGGTACATATATACGTATCAAACATTTCATTTTATTTTTAAGTCGAAAAATCTAAGTTCTTTTTTCTTTATCACTTATAACTGAAAAGTAGATGTTTATGCAAATTCAAATTTTTATAAGAACAAATAAAGAAATAGAATTCAGACAGAGATTCGTTCACTATTTACATTTCATAACTTGCAATTTGTCTTACTTAGGTATTTTGTACATTTGACATATTTTAATTTCCTATAAATGCATAAACATCCGCAGTCTGTCTATGATACTTAAAATATCTATTAGTAATAAATTTATGACACAAGACAACAACTAAATATTAGTTCCAATAGTAGTTCCACATATACCGGATGTCCCAGCTGAATGAGAGTATCTAAATATCTCTTTTGTCTTTAATAACTTAAAATATTCTCGTGATAATCTAAACAGTTCCAGGAAAACCATGAATGAGAAACTACTTTATACACATACAAATTCTTTTTGAATTCAAAAGTAAAGGAGATATTTACATGACCTTCTTCAGTATGAACCATTCTATATATTCCATCACTTTATTCCAACTGTACTTTATCTGATTATTTATAAATTTACAATAATTTAATGTAACATATAAAAAAACAGTCTTCGTATTGCAGCCACGGGCACCGCCCAAACGATACGATATCTTGACGACACCGTGTGATAATTTCTCGAGCAACGGCATACGAGACAGCATACCACAAATCACAGATGCAACCAAAGCGAACATGCGTACATGGAGCGAATTCGCATCCTGGCAGCACCTCGCGAACGATGCTCCGTACTGGTGAATCCTCAGGAGCTTCTGGTCACGAACGATGTCCGAAAATCGTACGAATTTTCTCAATCTACTTCGTTTAACGATCACGGGACGCAGATCACGCGAGACGAGGTGGCATAGCGCATGCAGCAGAGATAATAAGACGATCGTACGAAATGTACGCGTGCGTTCGTATAATAAGAGCGCACATCTCATGGACGCTAGGAATAGAGGAATGGAGAAGAGAACATTGGCGAAAATAGGAAAAACTATGAATTACGATTAAATTCAAATTGTGGAAGGACACATTTGCATAGAAGAGCGTGAAAAAAAGATAGAGAGAGAGGGAGAGGGAGAGAGATAGAAAAGGCGTATATAATCGGAGATTGATAAGTGCGAAATAAGCTAGAAAGGAGGCACTGGTCACGTTACATTTATGGTAAGTTGATCTTACTAGATGTTGTATGTATATCCTGCTATAATACACCTACCGTGCAATAATCTCGAATTCGGTTTAACAATTCTTGCGTTACGTTTTATTGGATTCTTGTTTACAAACGATAGTTCTTTATTAATGAATCTTTCTTAAGGTAGGTAAGGGGATGATTAAAAGCAATCAATTCCACGAATTTGCAATACAGTAACTATTATATAGAAGAAAGTGATAGATTAAATTAATTATGTGTTCAGTATTTATTGATAATGTAGTGTTTGATATTGAAATTATAAAAATCCGCTTTTGTAAAAGTTGTTGATATGAAGGGAAACATAATGTGGAGCAGTCGTTTTTTTGTATAGGTGAAGGGATGAGGGAAAATTTCAGGTTCAAGTTAATCTTTCCTAATAGAATACATATTTTTATTCATATTATTATAGTAGCTCTATTATTATAGTAATCCATTCGCCACAGATTTCAATGCTTCATAATTACTTTGAAAATTGGTATTATTTATTTTGTAGGAATTAGTACAACCAAAGTGCATTGTATTTCTATAATACTATTCGTATTGTGGAGCTAAAAGCATAGTATTGTATGGTACAATTTAAAGCAGTGTGGTAAATGAAGGGCAACTAAGTGAATGGCATAAGACAAATTGAGCAAGGTGCTATACAATGATATTTCCTTTTATAGAACATAAAATCATAAAGAACCGGAGGGTATGGCCAACATTTGTGACCGACCTTCTGTTCACTGAACCTTATTTGACAATACTGCTAATGCATGCAAGGTAATCTTCTCGCTAGGGTGGGGATGATCAAGGACAAAAGTAACTAAATAATTAAATAATTAAAAAACTATTGCAATTACTGTAGCAAATTTTGGATATATGATGCAAAATTTCAATTGAAGAACACACATCCATGTTCCAACACTATATATATGCAATTAACAAATAATGAGCAAAATGACTCTTCGATACCGTAATGTAACTTTTTCTTAATGCTTTAAAATTGTGATATAAATATTCTCTATGTAAATAAGTACTGTTTCTTTCTTTCAATTTAATCTGTTTTAATATAATACCGATCGTCGCTTAACGCTTTTCAGACACTTGTTAGTGAAAGTTTGTAATCAAAGTGCAACAGTATGCGAACTTGGGGAAAATTGTAATATTAGCAGTCGAGTACCAAAACAACTCTACAATCGAATGGCTGACGAAAACTTTACGCGAGAATTTAAAGAATATGATTTATATTTACTTGTTTTCATAATTGAAACGTCATATCATGTAATAACTGTAAAACCGATTAATCTGTAATCAGGTAAGAATATTGTAGCTTTTTAAAAAATTTTTTTGTATCTTTCCTTTTCTTTTACTTCTTTTCGTTTATTGAATATTTCGTAAAATTAAATTTGTGTTGCTATCGATTCCATGCCATGTTACAATCAATACTGCATTCGATACGGTTACAACTTTCTCCGATTTTTATTCGTCTGCTAATAACATGTATTACTTATCATAAAGCAAAACTGCTACGTTTTAATGTCACATAATTAGGTAACAGTTTTGTGTAAAAATTTTACGCAGTCCATTTTATGCACTGTATTTGTCTCTGGTCTCCCTTAATGAAACACGGTACCGTGTTTCAAAGTTTAATGATTTTACAGCATTCTGTAAAACGAAATATCATCATACAGTATGAATTTGTCTTAAAAATAGCTATAATATTATAAATAAAAAGAATTCAGTATTCCATTTAAAAAAACCAACAATCTTGAAATCTCCTTTATCTCTTCATTCAAACGATAAACAGTTATATCGTATTATGTTCTCTAAACAATGTTTGCAGAAACATTTTTATTTTAAATTTTCAATCCTTTCTAAGATATTCCAGCGAATTCAGTTAAAATGGACTTACTGTGTAGATGGATAACGTGTCACACAGTGCCAGTTTTATATGTAGGTTTTCTTTTACCCTTGACGCACACAGTTGTGCGTTCTACTTGTAAAATAACAAAAAACTAAGGAGAGGGAGAAGGCTCGACACAATTTGATTCGAACAGCATGACAGAAATACTTTTTTGAGCCAAAATTATCTTGAAAAATGGCAAGGAATTAGCAGACGTTGGCGTGGATATTTTCTTCATCTTTGAATCCACGGCATGTACACGTTTAAACTTTCACTCTATAAATAACAATCTGGCGTGGTACGATGATAACAGCCACGACCGCGTCAGGCGACTTGCCTGCTTCTAATCGCCTTAACTAAAGGTTGTTACCACTCCCGACAAGATACATTCATTTCTTCGTCTTTATTTTTATCTTTTTTTTTCTTCCCGTTCGTTAAGCCGGTTTCATACACAATTAGATTGAGAAATTAAGTCGGAGGATTTATTGATTTTCATTAGAAAAAAGGGAAAGGAATAAAAGTATCTGTTTAACACTAAAGATTATTTTTTTTCGAAAGGAATACTGATGATTCTGAATTTAATGGAAGAACCAATTCATAAAGTGACTTTTAAATAATAATAAAAAATTATATATTTTCATTTTTATTTTTAATCAAATTTTGAGGAACTAGAATTTCTTTTTAAATCTGTAATTACGAGAGATGGAAGATTAAATACTTATAAACTTGACAATATTACATTGTACTTAACTTTCATTTTAAATGTAAAATTATAAAACTATGTATGTGAATATTTTCATTTAAATTTGCTAGAATTATTGTTCGAATCAATTTAATAACAGTTTCAAATTTAATACGAATACATACGTGTGAAAGCCCCTTTACGCCGGCAGCTCTACTGGTAGAGGACACTTGCCTTCGTTGAGAGTGCGAATGAACTTATTTGAGGTCACGTGAATTCAAAGATATTACTTTCAAAAAGTTCGCACTGATTAACTTAGAGTAGCTAAAAAGAATTAATCATGCTCCTTCCTTTCGTTGTCCTTAGTTAAATATTCATTCATGGTTATGTAAAATAATATGAAAGTTACAGGATAAATATGAAAAAAAATACATTTGTACATAGTTAATAGAGCATACTTTGTCTAAAATATTTATAACCATACATTTTTTATAACTGTGATAAAATTACTTGCATTTAGTGCCTTGCTTACTTACATATGTAGATCTTTTAAATATTTTAGTTACAGCGATAATTTAAGAATGCCTCAGGCGTTTCAACGATCGTGAATGGTTTCATGGTCAAAAAAATAAACGATCGACACCTTGATCTATACTATCAGTGTCATTGAAGAATCATTCTTCATTCTAAGGCTGTACAAAAATTATGATATTCAAAATTTTAGTGTTTAGAAAGAGGAACAAAAAAGTAAGATTAAAAGAAACTTAGTTTTGCTGAAAATAAGCTCTTTTCACTGTTAGAAGATGATCGCACAATTTTTATCTTCTCGTCTCTCCCTATTGTACATACATAAGTAGAAATGCATAAAGCGTCGAGGTTGTGCTATCTAAAACTCCCTGATTCATGCAAATCGTCGTACTGGACCTAACATAAATACAGCCGAGACGGTCTATATCGCTGTATTCTAACTAGGCTACAAACTTGTAAGAAGCTTGCGAAATCTGAACCTTGTCTATACGCATTAACCTACATCGCGGCATATGTAGTTAAATCGACCTATATCGTCGAGTCACTTTCTTACACGACCACTTGAAAGCTACAGCAGGTGACGTCGATCGATAAATAAAAAGATCGCTACCATTTTGCAAATAGTCTGAAATAGTTCAATGCCGAGCAAGCAAAAAAGAATCTAGTTCAAGGTTCAAAAACGAAAACGTGTTTTTCTTTAAATATATACGTACGAGTGAATTGTAATGCAAATGGGATCGATTTTACTGATTTTGTCTCGATTATTCGAAATCTCAAACCTGTTATTAGGTTCTTTATAATAGGACATACGTTTTTATATAATTTCGGTATAAATTTGTTAGCAGTTAACGAGCGTTTATGACTTTTGCAAAAGGAGTGTGAAGTAAAACTTGTGAAATCTGAATAGTTACACATTCTATGCAGTATACATAAGGGATAGTTATACACGTTCTATGTGTGCTTACCGGTTGAGGCGTGGTTAAAAAGTGGTGGCACAGGATCGTGTACATAGGATCATATTATGTACAGGGTGCTCAAATCATTGCTAGCCAATATTTGTTTTGTGAATGTGTTAAGTAAATCGGTAAATATGAAAAAGGGGAAAGTTTTGGGGTTTCTTATGATAACATAATAATGTGCATCAATTTATCATACAGTAAAACGTCGATTATTGTAATTTTGGTTATTCGAATGATCGATTATCTAAATATAGGCTGGGTGATATATGTTTGCCTCTAAAAATGTCTAGTTTATTTCTATACTATGTTTTTCTTATTATATATTTATTTTTTCGCATGGAAAACATTCATATTTGAAATTTGTTTAACTTCCATTTGCTTTATGATAGGACCAAACATTTCTCTGTCCCCCAATTAATTAGTATAATCGACGTGTACTACTTTACATATTTGCTATAATTTTCGAGAGGCTCACAAATGACCTCCAATTTTTTTTTAATGAAACGGACTTCTTTTTGTTATATGAAAGTGTGTATCAAGATAAATTCAACCACGATATATGTACTATAACCTTCAGGATCATCAAGGTTAAAAATGAAAGAAATATTTTGAATATTTTGCACCATTGTATCTATCAGCATTTCTTACTGATAAGATTATACACGACCCGTTCAGTGTAATTGTTTATGTTGTTATTTACTGCTGAATATTTAATCCGACATTTATTTTGATCACATTTATAATAAAAGCGTAACATGCCTATCTTCTCATTTACAGAGTAACGATACCTTGTACCGTGAATATCATTAAATGGTTTACGAAATGAGACCGAATTTATCTTGTACCATTAACCCTGCAATGGCAAACCGTTTTTTTGAATTACCGAACATGTCACCAGGGTCTATCAAGTTCGATGTTGATTTTTCATGTTTGAAATGCGCAAAAAATTGTGGAAAAATTCAGTGAAGTGCTTCCAGCTATGTAGTTTAAGGCTATAAAATTCGAATTCTTAAAGCAAATTAAAGAAGTCTGATATTCGTTATTATTTTCCGATACAGCGATAAAAATCAGCATCTTGGCTAAGGCCATGAAAGACACAGAGTATCACTGCAGGGTTAATAACGGAAGTAAACATTCTTTAACCTAATAACAAGACAAATTGATGCATTAAACAAGCTACGTATGTGTATAATAGAAGGTCGATTATCTGAATTAATTGGAGGACAGATCCATTCGTATGATCGATCTGAAAGAACCGAATTTTGATTGTGTTATAAAACAGGCAGAAATTAAACATTTTTAGATATAGAAGTTTAAATACATACATACGTGATCCAAAATATAATTCGATAATCGATCATTCGGATAATCGACATTCTTTCTTTATTAATTGAATATTCCGAACATTTCTTTCATTTATGACCTTGTATAGTATTGAAGGACATATATAGTATACTACATGAATTATACATATCTTCATGTAATACAGAAAATGTGTAGCATTCAACAAATTGAAGCTCGCCTTTGTTTTGTGAAAATCATCGCAAATATAAGAAATTGATACACATATGTTGTGTTGGTTACAAAAAGTAACGAAACATTTCCCTCTTTTATTTTTTCAATATATTTACCGTTTACGAGGAAGATGCTAGCCAGTTAATAATGAACACCCTGTGTTCAAAAATATATATATATACATACACTAGCCGCCAAAAGTTTAGAATCACTTGCAGAGTTATAATTTTATTAAATCTCTCAATAATATTTCCTTAGTTGGAAATTAATATTGTCCCTGTTAACACATATTCATTCGGTAATTTTTTGCACCGCCATTCACAAAATGCCGACATTTTTTGACACTATCTGTAAAAATGATGTGGTCTATATAAAAACAATGTAACTTGTTAAAAATCATATATTTTTCAGTGAAATTTTGAAAAATGATACAAAACAAATTTGTTTTTATATATAAATTTTTTATTCTTTTTTTTGCTCTCTGAAATTAAAAAAAAATTAAATCCACAAAAAAGTTGAAATGAATTACTGAAAACACGAAGTTATTATTCTCTTTTTTATTAAATGAAGTAAATTATTTCCGAATCTTTAATTTTATAAATAATTAATAATATTTCTTCTCCGAATGGTATTGTTCGAGACATGTTCCAGTATGAAGGGGAATGTTGCAAAGTCAAATACATAGGTAATTCTACTTTTTTTGTTGTGAACTTTGCAAACTTTGCAATGTTTCAAAGGATGGTTTGCGACATAACTGAAGCTAAAATTAGTTCTTTATTGGAATTATCTCTGTTTGGTAAAAATTAGAATTTAATTTATTTAGAATTAAAAGAACAAGAATCAATTATTTTCTGTAATATACAAATGAATTTTCGTCATTTGACTAATGGTGATTGTTTGCGAAATGAGGAATTTTCGACATACGGACGAATATGTGTTAAAAGTGGTTTCATTTATTGTAGTAAATTTTTTATTCAAGAACTTTCTAAGACCATTGTAAATTCCTTTTTTATACATTGCTCGATATTCAACGGTGAATCCAAACTTTTGACCGGTAGTGTACATTGCCTTGTGTTACACCGTAGTTATGCTATACCACGCCTTGTAAGTTCCGTATAAACTTTAAGACGTCTAGATGTGTGGGCTGACTGGATAATCTTGATTCTATATCTCGACTGAATCGACGATTCACATTGCATCCAAGTTTCTAAGACTATACACCTTTTTAATCATAGAATTATAAATTAATTCTGAAGTAGTTATTCCTTTTAATGGAAATCGCTATTTATGCAGTTATTGATTATTGGATGTGATAATTAAAAAAATTATGATAGTGGTACGATAATAATTAATTAACAAATCACTTGAATAGATGCGAATACTTAGGCTAGTATCATTGTGAATAATTTATTGTATATCAGTTGAAAATTACTTCTACCGATAAGACAATCATAGCATAACTTAATTGAGTTAACTATGATCTTCACGCGATAAAAGTGTAATTACAAGCAATTACCAACGTGGATAAATAAAAAACAAACTCGGTTACAAGTATTAGATAAATGTATATGTGCATATACAGTCAGCAACAAAAGTTTTTGTACACTTGCCAAATTTCAAACACTAGAAACGGAGAAACAAGGATTTATTACCTTGTATGTTAAAGGATGTGAGATAAATTATGAAAAAGTAATAATGTTTCTCACAATTGTTTGCGGGAATTTATAAATAAACTATAAACATGAGTAACTTACGTATAGTTAACTTTCGAAAAATCTTCACATGAAGCATTGTTTCGAATTTTCAGATGCAAAAACAACAGCCTTTATATACGTAAATCAAATATGCTGTATATGACTGTACGCGTGTGTTAGCAATGTTAAACATTTGCAATGAACAATGCTGTGTCTAAATGGGATAGAACAACTCGCGAACAGTTGTAATGGAACAGTTGTGACTTATTCGCTTGTTATTTACAGCCGGTTAGCGTAGAGGCTTCTATATTAGTAATCTTCACGCCACCGCTTATTCAAAAATCCATTATGAAATTAACAACCACTACAATTTCCGTTTCTTTCATTTCAGATTGCAACGTGCATAACGGACACGTGCAGAGATAGATACAAAACTACGGCTTCTTTGAGTGCATCAAACATCAGACACCGGAATGTATGATGGATGTTCGTTCCACGGCTTCCCTCAAGCTCTCTGCCAATTTGGAGATCACCATACATACGTCTTCTTCTCGGTCATCGTCTTCCCTCTTCTCCTCTTCCTTTTTCCTGGAACTTGGCTGCCCACCAGCCGAGGACGTCCGTCAAGATAAGTTTCCACCTTCAAATTGACCAAATCTCGCTGGTCTCGTCCGTACCACTTTTTCTTTTCTTTTCTTTTCTTTCCCTTTTTTTAAACTCTATCTCCCTCTGTTTTATACATATCCTTACTTCTTTCTTTTTATATATAACTCTCTCTTACTTCTTTCAATTCCTTTCAAGCATCGACACAAATTTTACGCGAATCTTTTTCCTTTATTTTAAAAGAAATAACGTGAGATTAAAAGACAGCACAACTCAAGAAAACCGCAACAAGTTCCAAGAAGTTAAAGACAGAAGTAGCGGTTTAGAACGGAATGATGATAAAAGTAGAAAATACGAACACAACAGTAGCATAACAGCGTTCTCGTGCATTTTACTGTGCACGATTTGCTACTATTTATTCTATTATAATACGTAAGAATCGGTGTTGCATGATAGTATATTCCGTTCGTAACCGCTTGAGATTCAAACGTAACTGTGGAGGAATGATAATTTCCATAAGCGTAATTCTAAAACGAGCTACTTTTAGGAGTATAAAAGGGTGATTACGAGAAAGAGGAAAAAGAAAACATTACCTTTCTTCCGATCTAGAGAGTAATTCTTTTTATTTCACTATTCAATTGGTGCTAACTATCTCTTCATCTAATGTTTCTTTCCATTCAAACGACTACGATAATAGCTGTATAAAGAGGTCAAAGTTGTACAATCTTGTTCGTAGTAATTTCGTATCGATTATCGTTCGATAAATTGATATCAATTACCAATGCCTATAGAATACTCAGTTCGGGTGTGTTTTACCTTCTGCTCGATAAATTGCACGACAACTAACGCGCTATTTCATCCAAATTCTTTTTTACTCTCTTCTCTACTGTTCTCCACAACGTACAAAACAATGGATTACATTATTACTGTTATTATTATTACTATCACTATTATTGTTATCGCTACCATTGCTAAGTGATAACGTTAAGATTGCATGAGAAGGAATACGTGCATGCCAACGTAAATGCGCGCTACATACGACTGGTTCGTGCGTAGGAAAAAAAAATATGTGCGTTCTTCTTTGGCTTTCGAGCCACAAGTATTCATTCGGAGAGACAAGTATTCAGGAAACGAGATTTTATTTGCAGAGTCGCCGTGGCGTGATGTCAGTTAACACCTTCGAGTTCACACGAGGAAAAATGGACTGCAAGAAGAGCCATTGATGAAATCACGAGGAAAAAGGGCATCGAGTTGTAGAGTAACATGAGTGCAATTAGGGATCCTTCTGAGGGAGGCTGAGAACCACTGGCGACCGACCTGACCGCTTTAACAGGCACATTGTGTAGTCCAGCTTGGGCGCGATGATGGTCATCTTTTAGTCGATTCTTACTCGGTGTCAGCATCAACTTTCCTCCTTTTGCAGAAATGGAGAGCCTCTTCGTTTTCGAATACCATCCCACCTTCTTAGAATATGACGGAGTCGGAGTGCCTGCCGAACTTTATGCATAGGGTCTTGACAGTAACTATTTGTTGTTTGAATATACGTTCTTCTGCTGTTTGTTTTTAACGTCGTTGTAATGTTTTTAGCCGTTTCATGTATTTGGAATTACGCGAGTTTAAGGCCTCATCGTTCGCTTTCTTTGATTTTCTAACATGTCATTGTTATTTGCTCTTCTGGGGCGTTGTACCGAGAATATTTTGTATTTCGTTACTCTTCCTAACGTATCAGAATTTGTTGTTTGGTAATAAGTAGACTACGGACTCTTATGTATTTATAGGAACTTCAAATAAGTAAAGAAATGTAAAGTATAATAATGTAGTATAAAAATTTATACAAAATATATGAAATGAAGTACAAGATTTAGGACGAATCTCTAGTTAAGTTTCGTTTGTTTAGTTTTAATTATAAAAATATGAATTTGCATAAAAATCCGTAGTCTAGTAATAAAAGTATACTATCGAAACACAAAATTAGTTATAAGAAGATAACTAAAGACAATGCTTTTAAATCTATTGTTTCTATCAGACAAAAGAGAACAGAAAAAATTACCTTACTACTTACAGATCTACCCAAAGTGTTCATCAACAAGTCAATTCATTTTGTACTTAACGTCTAACTATGCGACTGATCACAAAAATTCCTCTTCTTTGACAATGATTCTATTAACATATTTTTTATTTTTGTAAACAGACAACTTCGACAAACGGGCTGCCACAACAAGTAAAATCCAACAGAAAGATATGAAAATACATTTGTTTCTACTGTGTACTTTGTAATACAGAAATGAAAATTATATTTTATACTTCTTAAGATGTGTTTTGGTATATAAGTAAGATTCGACATTTTTATTTGCATTATAATCTAGCATTTTGTTAATTCCAGTGAGATAAAGGCCACCACATTAAGAATCAGTCTACTTATACATATATTATCGTTCCAATCCATTCATATACCTGCTTTATCATCCTGATTTATTTATTTTTTTCCAGAAATTAACCCTTCTAATCTTTGTTTCTATTTTATTGTGTCTTATATACTTGGTTCATTCCAGATATTGTACATACAATCAATTACCTATTAATAAATTGAATTACTTAATATAGTAAATACGAAAGAAGCGATATATACTCAGAGAACACTCGCTAGAACACAATTAGGGATTTCCTCTTTCTCTGTACAAATCCGTATTAAACGTCGCGATAAGTTGACGAGTTTGACGAACTTGTGCCAGTTTAATTTCATTTAGTTTCATGTACCAGCTCTGACAGAGCTCGCAGGAGTGTCGCGAAAATATTTCTGTTCCGTTCAAATCAGTTTATACAGGGGATACGTGTATTGCGTTGAAGTTTCAGAAAATTAAGGTTTCTTTCACTGATAAGCTTAATATTAAGCTTTAAAAGATCCTATCCTCAGAAATGGTTCGCATAAATGAATTCTGCCACAACACTCGAGCATCTTAATCATCACACGCGATGCTTTTGTAAAAGAATGAAATAAAAATAATATTAACAAACTTAGGAAGCTTGTAAAGTGCAGCGATATACGTATTATGTTAGTCTATTCAATGGACAACACTATTTTCAAAGATCGATGCTTTCGAAGTAATCCAGGTTTTCTTCAATACAAGTATACGTATTGTTGAGAGCTAGAAAGAAGTCTCCCGGGACAGCACATTTTGCTAGTCCTGACTCTTTTCATCACGAGGCATTTTATATGATTCGATTCGCCAACACTGAAAATACGTGTGTTTTGTTTTTATAATTGTGTTGAAGAAGGTGAACTTATATAGAGGCTATCAGACCCGCATTCCTTACAAAGTGACTTCTTTTCAGCTCTTATCTGTACAGCTGAACTCCGTATCCACGAAAGATTGCTTTTAAAACCTTTATAAATACTTGTTCGAAGTTAAGTCGACACGTAATTCTAGTTTCGCAAAATTCGAATCCGAAACTTTGTGCGATCTCGAAACCTTCGAAACTTTAACTCTAAATACTCACTTTTTCCATTAAATATGCTTTTCATTAAGCGTTTGCCAGGAATATGGTTACAAGTATAAAATAATTTATTAATATTTGTAGAATGAACGAATTTTTCTGGCAAAGCAAAAAGGCAGAATATAAACTACAAATCTACCTATTAGATTTCGAAAATTTCAAATCATTAAAATAACAAAAAGTTTCGAGTATCTCATGCCTAATATCCATACGTGTAAACTGTATGTACACATATAAGATGAAATTGACATGTTTTACACGTGTACATATACATACATTTATACATACATGTACATACAGGGATGTTTATGCGGTAATCTAATTCCAGTGTATATAAATTTTAACGGATATACTTGCATTTTGACTAATTCTTCAAACTGTTGTCAACCACAAATACGGAGATCCAGCTGGTACATACCTATTTACAACAATTATCCTAGCGGCAACACGTTATAAAGTAGTTGATCCGCATATTAATAACTGCAACACCATTGAGATTGGTTATACATCTGCCGCATTGAGATTGGTTATATGCCCGTTATAACGTGAAATTATTAAGAATAAGCAAGCAATTATGTACAATTTCCTCTTGAGAGCCGTAAGACTGATAGCTTAATGCTGATATACCTATATAGGAACTGTACGGATGATAATCATTGTAAGATGTGAGCTCGAGTTTCGGTATTAATTCATTTTTTTCGTATACTTGACACGTTTCTTGTGAAATTTGCACGTGTCTTCGCTCGTTTTCAAATAATAGACAAATGAATCGATTCTGCAAATATGAAATTTTATCGAAACTCCCATCTCTGTCGCAGCAGAACCAGCATTAAGTTCACTTGTGGAAGTTCGTTTAAGCTTCGCAAAGACGTACAAAGTTCCCATTTTTCATAGAAGATAATCGACGTGACATGACATGTAATGTATCGGTATACAATCATCGACAAGCGTAACATCACGTCGTATTTGTTTTCTCTTTTTAAGGATAGGATGTACCTTATTTTTTTCTCTTTTAATTTTAGCATTCGTAATTCGAGACAGGCCTAGATTTTTATCGTGTATCATTTGTATTATCATTAGCGATTATTAATGTTATTTTTATAAACCACGACTGTGAATTTGTTGTAAATAAAAGATGTTGTACTCTTTATTAGGTAGCCTAAGATGCTTTATATATATATTATATATATATATATGTATGTACTTATATCGGTACTGAATTGTAAATATATTATCGTGTTATATAAATATACGTATATTATCAGAAACGAAATAGCTTTAGCTCATAATTATTATATGCTGTAGAATTTATTGATTTTATGTATGTTTATGTTAAAAGAGAAATACAACCATATCGTTAAGATGGAAGGTACTATAAACTAACTTGCTTAGCTTTAGCACTGAACAATTTGTGTTGAATTAATATATGCATAAAATTGACTATTACTCGTTTCATTATTCCCCATTATAAATATAAACTTAAGCTATTCTCGTCACTTAAGCAATATCAAAATTTGCATTTTATCATTCTAATCAAACACTATGACAGGTTTAGTCAGGTTTATTCCAAATAATTAAAGACCAATCTTGTCTAACATCTTTATTTCACATCACTTTCCTTGTTTCCGTTACAGTGTTTCAATGAATTCCGATTATCCAGACATTACTTTATCAACGTATTCTCTAACTATGAGTATTAATAATTAAAACGTCTGAGGAAATGTATCGTTACAACATTAAATGATAAATTCAGAAACTATTACCTGTTAAACGTTAACGTAATGCTTAAGCTACAATTACTGTAATCACGTATAAGCCTTGATTATATTCGATATTCTACCATGTAAATATACATTGTGTTCGGTAAGCATTGTAAACACTTTAGCGAATAACAAGCAAATACTGTTTGCTCAGAAACCAGTACATCAAAGGGGATTAATCGCGAATTCGAAGTGTGTCTGACAGCGAAATTTCTGTGATTATTAAGCAAACAGATTCTGCAATAGTTCGCGAACTCCACTATGGATACCATGCTATTTTGGTTAACGAACATTTTGCGAAATGCATTTTCTAACAGTTCTGACCAGTGTTACCCAACATTATATACGTTATTCAGGATCACCCTGTATCATTTTGCGAACAATGTACTATTGGGAGCTGGAATAATGTCTCGTGAGACGGCACAAGGATAAGAGGATTCCTTCGCTCGCTCCGCCTGTCCCCTACATCATGTCCCTTTTTAATTTAATATGAAAAATAAAGCTCCTCACTTGCATTGCACTACTTCACTTCTACTCCGCACATTTCATTCTTTTTCTTTGTCACACGATTCAACTACGATGTGTAATCACTTCAGTCAATAGAATATGCTACAGTCGAAAATGCATGTGGCCAAGGCGAGACCTTTGTAGTTCTAACCAATCAGACTCACATTCCTTTTATGGGACACATTTTTCCAGCTCCCTATAGTAAGTACATATCTGACTTTCTTAGTAGACAATTGTCTTATCATTGGATCGATCGCGGCGGACAAATCAGTTGAGTTCTTAGGTCACCGGATTTAACATCCCTTGATTTCTATTTATAAGGTCACGCAATGTAATTGACTTATTAAAATATGATAAAAATAGAATACCAGTTTTGAGATGTATTCAGAACACATTTACTACTATTCCTAACAGAGTAGGAATATTTGAAAAAGAGTTCGACGATCATTAAACCCGATGAATGGAGGAATGCAACCTTGCAGAACGAAGAAACTTCGGATACTTGTAATTGCTACAATGCTTAACAAAAATTTTTAAACCGTTATAAGTTTATAATATTATAATAAGTTTATAAGTTTATATAAACTTCTTTCACCCGTGCAACATATTAAGACACAAAGACGTTCGATTAACTTGTAATCTCAATTGTTTCTACCTATTATACTTAAGTTTTGTGTCTTTAGAATAAAAATGTAATTATTATAATTATCTGAAAAGAAAGTATATGAGGAACACATAAACAAATTTATGAATCACTGTATGTATTAAGTTCAATTTAGTTTGAGGGCACTTTTACCATGTTTATTCGAATATTTCCCTTAACTGTAAAAAAATTACAGGAAGCTTGGGTTTTAATAGGATAATTAATCTACCGTTTAAACAAAAAATGCGTAAAACAATATCTTTCTCAGCACAATGGAAATCGGTTGAAAAAAAGCGATATCACTTATAAAATAACCTGTTATGAACTTACAGTTATAATCCATCATTATAGTTGCTTTTTCTTATGAATAAATAAAATTCCGGTTATGAAGGATTAAAAATGATTACTACATATAATGCGTAAAGGTAGATACAATCAGTTTCCGTTAAACGATTTCAAACGGTACAGCTCATACGGGGAATTCCTATATCTCAATGGAAAAGGATAAAAAGAAAGCTACGTGCAATAGTTACGAAGAATCAACGTGTCACCAACATGTAATTTTCTTTCCACTATTCACCTTAATTCGCGTTATTTTCATCTTCGTTTCAAGTATACACATATTTTCGTTGACAATTAGAAGCCTATTTTAAGAATTACTAGTTATTCTACTGACAAAACGGAAAATTAAAGAAACTCGATTACTTCACTTAATCTGTTTACGAACAAACTTCTCGCATTCTGAGAAAATCATCGTACTCGTCTTTCTCGTTTAACTCGTTCCACCTCCAGCCACAATTATAAACGCATGGAGGGACGTACAAAACTGACGCACAAAGAAAGATAGGAAGTAGTGACTAAGTGGAAGCAAGTGCAGCAGTTGAAAGTCACGGAGTCGCAAAACGAGTCGTGTCAAACGATGATGCTGCTCCAATCATCACTGTCGAGAGCATTTTTAGTCAGTCTGTTCTCGTTCCTCTTGAACACGTCGTGCAACGCACAGTACTTAGGTAAAAGGAACAACTTTTGCAATTGATAAATGAAACGATTTATAAATTAAACTTTATCTACTTTTGTTACTTTTAAAATCATTTCACGTGATATTTAAATACAGGAAAATCTCGAGTTCAAATAGTGCGAATTATAAAGTGATACCAGGTTAATACGAACGACAAATAGGTTAATGCGAAAAGAATACGTTATTAGTGCCGAAGAAGAAGATGCGAAGAAGTTCGCACTTAAGGAATTTAAAGATATCTTTCGAACTGTAAAAATCGCGAAGCAAGCAATTACGGATACTGATTCAAACTTCGATCGAAATTAAAGTGATGCTTGTTTACGGGCACAAGTATGAAGATTTGAGGAAGGAGTAGTAAGTGTATACAGTGTACATTGTAAAAACATTTTTAAAAACAATAAAAATGCTTTTACCGTTGTAACTTGATAAATACAAACGTGAAGATACATGTTTAACAGATTTTATTGCATACTTTCATCAAGTTGGAATCAATTACAGTACCTCAGTCATTTAAATAGTACGAATTCAAGTAATGCGATCAGTTCCTGGGATTTATCGTTCACACTAATCGGGATCTACCTGTATATTTATAAAAACTATACTTAAAATTATATATCGATTATTACTCTTTGACATTCCCTGATGTGAAACTTAATTGTTTAGCTTTTAGCACTTGTTACTTAATACCGTGATCAGTGTTCTTTCTCGAGAAATTTCATAATTGTTTATTTTCAATTTCTTAAAAAATTATAGTATTTTTCTCGAAAAATTTAACTAAAAAAATTGTTATAAGTTTTAATTATTTTTGAAAATAATTTTTGAATTAGCACAAATTGCTTATTATTAGTCACTAATGTATGTTTGAATATACCTATTATACGCTACATATGTATCAGAAATAAGACAATTTGATTCTTCTATGATCGTTATCAAATACAATATAATACAATGTTTAGGCAGCATCAAACACATTTCAGAAAGAATTGAGTGCCGTGACAGTGATAAATATGAACCTAGAAGTATAAATATACGAATACAAAAATAAATGTTTAATTTAAATATTTCTGCATTTTTGACAAGTATTTATGGTATAAAAACACGAATTTTTCCGTTTTTTTCTTAATATCTTGGGAATTCTTGAGAATTCTCAAAAAGTCCCAAGCCATTTCTCATTTCTCGAAAAATGAAAAACATCGAAAAATCAGGAACACTAATTATGATAAATTATTTTTTCCATTGTTCATCTTCCACAACTACCTGTATTGAAATTATTAAATTTTTCGCGCATATCTACTCATCATCGACGAACACTTTCATCAACTTTATCCAGCGATTATTAACATTTCCAGGAGATCGATGTAATGTGGATAATTCAGAAGGTACTTGCAAGACCCTCCAGGGCTGTCCTTCTGTATACGAGAAATTAGTGAAAGGGGAATTCCCACGTAGCATATGCGGATACGCTAATTTCGATCCCATTGTGTGCTGTCCAAAAGAAAGAAAGCAATCTACCACTACTACCACTACTACCACTACTACTACTACATCGACACCACCTAAAGTAACTTCTGGGGTTCAACAATCATTTAGTGATAATAGCCGAGGAGTCAAGGCAAGAGCAAGTAGGTGTTCCTCGGCTAAAATTTCAATTATATTGTTACGTTATATTCTATTTCTTAAATATTCTCACTTTGTTTGTGCATCTTGGATGTTCCATTATAAAACTGGTTTCAAACTTATTATCATATTAATCGTTTCAGAATGCGAAGAATATGCTAGGTCCGTGTACACAACTGAAATTCCGCCAATTTTATTGTCCAACAAACTGCCCGTGAACAGATCTTTATGCGCAATTAATACTCGCAAGCTTATCGTTGGCGGTACAAAAGCTGAACCGAAGGAATTTCCGCACATGGCTGCGATTGGATTTCCTTCTAAGGAGGGAAACATTGGTTGGCTATGTGGTGGCTCTCTAATTTCAGAACGATTTGTTGTAACCGCAGCACATTGCACTTATGCTCTTAACTGGTAAATGCCTTAAGTATATTTGTACTTACATCAGTTTCATTTTATCGATAGATACACAGTGGCTGCAAAAAGCATTCATACGCTCTGGTAATTTCCAATGCTTATGTGTTTAAACAGATGAAATATATGGCTTTTATGATATCAAATGTATACAATCATATAAAAGTAATATCACAGTTATTTGTATCGAATATAAAAATAATATTTCATATAGTTATTATAATCCTTGTTAATTCGCAGATAAATATGTACGATAATAAACATGATGGTGTATGAATACCTTCGATAGCCATTGTACTTATTAACCGCCATCACAGTTATAAATTAATATCACGGTCATTGAGATTAATATTAGTGATGTCACAAGTAGGCGTATCGGTAACATTACCTTATGGTTGCATAAATCACTATCAATATCACCAGCATTGATATCATCAGACGTAACTCACAGCTTAAAAGTGTTTCACTTTGTTTCATGCACGAGATGAATGAAATAAGTATTTTAAAAATTTACAACGCCCCATTGTAATATCTTACAGGGGTGATGCGAGTTGGGTACGATTGGGTGACTTAAATCTCGAACGATCTGACGACAACGCGAACCCACAAGATTTTCAAATTATCCAACGAATAAGACATCCACAGTACAAACGTCCGTCCATGTATCATGACATTGCGCTCCTTAAATTAGAAAAAGACGTGACGTTCAACGCATGGATACGACCTGCTTGTTTACCATATTCCTTACCGGATACTGGAACCGATAATAAAGCAACCGCAACTGGATGGGGACGTGTTGAATGGGGTAAATTCACTAGTCGACGGATCTTTTTTAGTTGTAATAATGGTTGATTTTAACTTGAGTTCTTCCCCAGCTGAAGACGCATCGGACGATCTTTTAAAAGTCACCATTAGCTTGGTACCGCAGGATAAATGTAACAGAACCTTCACCAGTGGAACAAGAGACAGTTCAGTCCAATTCGGAATCGTCGGAGAGTGGCAAATATGTGCAGGTGAATTCGGAAAAGATACTTGTCAGGTAAGATGCTTCATTTAATCCTTCAGGAATATTACTTGCTAAGCGATGTTACATTTATGTTTATTTTATGCTTAGGGTGACAGCGGCGGTCCTTTGGTCGTTCTAAACCGAGATTATTATTGCATGTACAGCTTAATCGGTGTAACTAGTTTTGGAAAGCTTTGCGGTAGCATTATCCCTGGTATATATACTCGCGTTTACAATTACATGTCATGGATAGAAGATATAGTTTGGCCGGACTCGTGATGCAGATATAGAATAAATGTATTTTTATAGTAAATCATATGTTTGTATTACAAGTGTATTCTTAAGGATTCGAATGAGTTCGAATCTTCTGGTGCCTGAACTAACAGCCAATAGCGACGGTGCCCAATGTTATATGCGATATTAATATCTTCTGCTTCATAATCGTATTTAATTGAAATATTAAAGAGAGATTTAGAAGTGCGTCGGTAAAATGAATATGTTACACACGCAATATCAATTTAATATAAATTTACAGTTACGATTTAACTGAATATCGATTAAAGATATTAAATAACTGTTGGACTGTCAATTCATTGGCCAGAGGCATGTAAGTACACTGCCGGCCAAAACTTTGGGACCACTATGCAATTCTAAAGAGCGCAGCAATTTAAAAAGAGAAGACGTTTAGAATTGTTTTACCTAAGAAAGCTTTTCAATCAAAAATTTAGCAGTATGTAGAAAATCGTTATTAATGATTACGGTATTAATTTCGAATCAATAGGAAAATTCGCAAGAGATTCAACATAGGTACAAAGTAGAAGATGATCTCAACTTTTGAGGGCTCAGTTATTCTTACAGTTATCGACACAAAATAAATACCTACATAGATACTATAATAAACTGAAACAGTTTATTATAAATATTATATGTTTCCCAAGAACTATTCACAAGGATACACTTGCTTATATATCACGCATTTATTTCTATGCTCCATTCTTCACAGTTCAAGCTTTGTGTAGAAAAGGAAATCCCCCAATAATACCAATATATGTACTTATTAGCGCCTTCTTTAAGATTATCTTTTAAAATATTTAACTATTTGTACATATTTATTTAGTATTCTACAGGAAGAGGATACAGAAGCTTTGCTTTGACGGAGCAAAATATGTAAAAATTCATAGATTTTTAAATCTTTTACCCAATTAAAAGTCTGTTTGTAACTTGCACTTTAATGTTTCGAATATTCGATGCTACAGCTTAAAAGATTAAATTCATGTTGGCGAGTATGCAGCACCACCTGAAGCATACATATATTTAACAAGTTCTTCAGATTATCACATAATGTTTCAAGAATTTGTTATTCTTAGAAGGAACGATGGCTCCCCTCTGAATCTGCCACTTGTATATAAGTACCTAACAAGTTCGTAGGAATGTCACATTATTTTTTTTAGATTTTATACTGTGCCTGAAAGGGTTCATCGCTCCCATTGACCCTCACTCCAATGTAAATTTACATTCGATACTCCGTCGAAGAACGGTAAATTTCTTGCTAAAAAACAGCTTTTACCGCAATATGGCTAGTACTAGGTAATCAACGACGATAGAGATGAGATGAGAGATTTGAGGGAAAGAGATGAAGAATCCATTTTCTGTGAGCATTGTTTAATTTCTTTTCTTAACATTTTAGTTCTACCACGATTACTACCACGATACTATAAATACCATACTAACCATACTATGAAGTATTTTATAAACAATTTCAACTAATAAGAATTCCATTGATGATTATTATTTTCAAACTTTCTAAGTTCAGTGTTAAAAATTTAAAGTTTAAAGTTTAAATCAAGTTAAAGTTAAAGTTAAAGTTTAAATTAAGTAAAAAAATTTTAATTAAATAAGGCAATTACTTTGATGGGAATTGCCTTCAACAACCATCATAAAATATGTCATACATATATATCATAAATATAACATATGTATCATTGTTGTGCACAGTTCAAAGGAAAAGATTTTTTATAACCAGTACCACCCTTAAAATATTATAGTATTCAAAGGACTTCTGATACCATTCATGATGATTATTGCATTCAGTATTTAACGTAGAATAAGCTATTATAGGTTGCACACGTAAATGTCTTTAAATTAAGACAAAGAAGCCGATACTTAATAATGTCGATGTAATTGGTAGGATACATTGAATAAGATGTTGTTCAAACGATTTGTTATGATAAACGAAATCTCATGAAAATTTAAATGGGGGGGAAAATACAGTGTATAGAAAAAGGATGAAAGTTTAAACGTTTACAAACAAACGTTGAAAAACCATTCCTTTTTAATTCTTGAGCAATTATTGAAGCATTGATAATATTGTCGTACCCAATCTATGCGGTAAAGATGTTAATTGAAGAAATCATTTATTATAGATAAAATCTTGACTGAATTTACATGGAAAATAAGCATAAGGTCTATAAAAGAAAAAACAAACATAAAAATTCATAGATAACTGCTAAAATTCATTTCTTTATGATTTGAAAATTCGAGCAGTTTATGGACCTCAAAACACTATAGCCGTCTAGCGGTTAAATGGTAGTACTAATTCTCAACTTATAAATCATATTTTCGAGGTTTTGATGTCTCAAAATAGAGATCTAATTCTTTTGATTGTCCAGTACGGAAATAGTTCGTAACTGTTATCTAATAGCTGAAAAATTTATGTGACACATGTGCATCAGCACTTCACCGGTAAGTGGTTGTAATGTATCGACTTCTATCAATTGAACAAATCTCGAAATCGTAAAAAAAGCGTCTACGGCCAAATTTTTGAACATTTTCGCATGCCTCTTTTTTACTAGGACCCACACTTTCCTCTCAGAGTAATTTTGTTTCGATATTCGTTATAATAAGAGAAATATCAATCCAGTTAGTATACCCGATGACCACTAGATGACGCCACGATGTCCGAAATGACAACAATTTGTAATAAACGCTTTTATTTAACAAATAAGGCAGAAAATTGGAACAAAACTGAATAGTTGTTAATTGTGAGGACCTCTTCTTTAATATGAGGTACAGAAAATTTAAAAATATTTCCTATTACTGGAAAAATGTATACATGCATTGTTTTCCATATAGCTTCTATACGACTGATTAGTACCACCTTCTCGCCGCTAAATGATTATAGTGTTTCGATGTCCATAAACTGTTCGAATTTTCAAATCATGAAGAAATGAATTTTCAGCACGTATCTATGTATTTTTATGTTTGTTTTTTCTTTTATAGGCCTCATACTTATTTCCCATGTAAGATTTTATCTATAATAAGTGATTTCTTCAATTAACACGTTTACCGCACAGATCGCGAATAGTTCTTAGTAATTACCCAAAAATTCTGAAAAAATGGTTTTTCAACGATTGTTTATAAACGTTTAATCTTGCTTCCCCTTTTCTAGACACTGTCCTTTTCCTCTATTTAAATTTTATGAGATTTCGTTTATCATAACGAATTGTTTGAACAAAATCTTATTCAACATACACTACCGATCGGAGAATGCAGTCTAATAAAAAAGTTTATGATTTTTTATCTTTTTTGTTTCAGTTTATAAACTTTTACTTGTGCGAGCTGTAATAACTCATTCTACATTAGCTACTGAATGCAATAATTATCACGAATGCTATTAAAAGTCCTTTAAATACCCCTATTCTAAGGGTAATGATAATCATTAAAAGCCATGTCCTGTAAACTGTGTACAACCATAATATGTATGTTAGCCACGATATATTTTTGGATGATTGTTGCAGGCAATTAGATATGTTAATTACTTTTAACTTTTAACACAAAGCTTAAAAAGCTCAAGAACTATAGTTTTCATTGGAAGCCGCTGCGATAACTTTCCTGAGTAATTTCTTCTTCAAATACGTCTACAGAATCATATACTGTATACAGTCCTCGTGTCAATTAAGGAATTTTTGTAAATATGCTAAAATATACAAAAATATTGCGCAGGAAGGTACGCATTTCGGTACGTTTTCAAACTTTGACGATCATTTAGCATTATTTAAAAGCATAAAATATAACTATCGATACTGACATTTTCAGGAATCTCTCCTCTTTATTTTAAGTCAAGATAGACCTTTATATCGTTTCTAGTTTTCGTGCATTATTTCGTTCTTTTGATAAATCACATGTTTTTACAAAAACTATTTTTCGAAAACTGTATGCAATATAACTATTCTATTACCAGATCTCTGTTTGGGTATTGGAGCTTTATAAGAATCACCTATTGGTTATTGGAAATCAGAAAAAAAGTTTAAATTTGTTGGACAGTGTAGTCTTCTTTCCAACTCTACACGGTACATGTTCGATCGGTATCACTCGTATATGGGAATTATGATTCATAAATTGCAGTGGGAAAGAGATCTAACAATAGGTATGCTTTTAATGCAACTGACTGTACAACAGAGGTGGAACACGCTGCGAAACGCTTATGAAACTCCGTATCACATGCAAAACACCGTGTAGTTTGGTTAAAAATAAAATAAATATATTTAGGAATCTGATTAACCAATGATCGTGAATCGAGAATGGCCTAAAAACCCTGTATCATTTTCTCTCAGATTAAACATAAATATATGAACTTACAAAAAGGCAAAATTACATTATATGTAGTGACTTAACATTGAACATCAACTGTAATTCATTATTCAATCAGTCGTCATAATAACCGATTAAATGTGTGAAAGAAAAATGCATTCTTTATATCACTGACCAATGATTACCAGCAAGAAACAGATTTTCGATTATATCTTTTAAGTAATCCCCTCTTTTTACATCCAATGCATTTTTACGGAACACTAGAGATATTTTCCAGTAATAGTAGAAGGATGATCATCACTTTGCTAAACCCGTTCAGACATAATCGTGTTGTACTTGAAAAACATACAAAGAACTTGCCATTCTAGTTTACGCGTTCCACGACCAATCACGATCGAAGACACGCTGAGACATATAAAAGTGGTAAACAAAGAAAACGAAGAGCAAGAGATCAAGAAAACCAAGAAGTATGTAAAGTAGCTGAACATAAATAAGGCAACTATTAGGAAGGAAGGAAAACAAGAAGGAAAACGGATTGCTTTTAGCAATGTTACTATCACAATTATCAATGTCGGCAATGTTACCATTACTATTAATCCTGTTTTTCTTCACCGGTCTCAAATTATGTGAAGCACAATACCAAGGTAAAGAAATTCTGCTGTACAAAACTTTTATTAACCGCGTATAACTATATACTGGTTATTATACATTCGTTGTAACGAGAAATTTAAACATTACGCGGTAGAACTGTCTTGTATTCGTTTTTTATTGACTGCACTCGTTTGCTTACTTCTTCTTGATCATAATTATGAATGCACTTAAAAAATCTGAAATTTTGTGATAACTATAAAAGGTTTCTCCAAATAAAACTACGAAATAATAAATTCAATTTTACTCATGGCTTCATCAATTTTCATTCTAAAATGCCATTTTCAGGCGATGCGTGTAGCGTGGACGGTTCATCAGGTGTTTGCATATCTCTCCGACGATGTCCTCCAGTTTACTTGAACATAACAAAGGGCCACCTTCCACGTGCTGTATGCGGTTATCTCGATTTCGATCCTATTGTGTGCTGTCCAAAGAAAAAACAAACAAAAGTTACTAGCACCACATTAGCTACTCCAACTGACAGCAGCTGGGGTACCAAAGCAAGAGCAGGTACATATTCTTTATCGTTAAAAATGTAAATATACTTGTTATTCTTTTATAAATATCTCGCAAAACTGTAATTTTCAAATTGCTGCTTGTTTCTAATTACCTGTTGCTATTTCCTTTTTCCGTTTTGAATGTTACATTTCGAACTTATCTCTTTTTAGAGTGTGAAGAATTTGTGTTGAAAATTCCCAAGTTTATTGTCGGAGGTACAAAAGCAGTAGTTATGGAATTCACGTTTATGGCTGCGGTTGGATTCAATAGTAACGAAAGGGGCATTGCCTGGTTATGTGGTGGTTCTCTGATTTCCGAAAGATTTGTCGTAACTGCTGCACATTGCACTTACAATAATAACTGGTAAATATCTTAACCCTTTGCACTCGAGAGGTGACAGTTAGACGTCTGACAATATTAACTTCACAGATTTTTAAGTACAAAATATTTACTGAGATTCTCTTATATTAAACTTCATTTAGTTTAGTTAAGTCATATGCTAAAATTTACATGTATAACTGTTTAACCTTCGGTCTGATTAATAAACAAACTAACTAAAGTCTAAAAGTTTGCGAAACTATCGTTTGGCGACCGACAGCCGCCTCTCGAGTGCAAAGAGTTAACTCTTTTACTACGAGCATTGCCTATAGACGACATCCACGTGACGACATATGTGTACGGTGCCGACTTTCAGAATTTACCATTCTGAATTAAATTACTAGGAATTATAATTTGATGTTTGACTATCCTAAATTATACTTTTATTTATAATAATAACAAAACTGAGAATTTTAATTTGACATACCAATTACCCTAAATTATACTTTTATCTATAATAATTGCAAAATCTCCAAATATGTCGTTATGTAACATATAAAAAAAGACGATTCGGAGAATGATAAGGCTACACCGAAAGATGTAAGTCCGAACACCAGTTTACCGAAGCGCAACACGCACATTTTTCGGCGCAGTGCTCCATTCAGTGGCGTTACTCGGACGGAGCGCACTGCCATAGCGAAAGGGTTAATACGTGTACAGTGGCTCGCAAAAGTATTCGAATACTCGCTGATGAAATTTTACAGAATAAAACTATATGTTACGCTTATTTTTTCAAAGTAAAATTTTTATTACAGTAAGATACAAGTATGAAGATTATACGTGTAAAATTTGAAGGGAGCTTATATTATTACTTATTAATTGGAACTTAACTTTTATAGTTATATTATAACTTATTAATTTGATAAACATTTCTAACATAGTATTCGATTTAACGTTTTACAGGGGCAGCGCAACCTGGGTACGATTGGGCGACTTAAATCTTGAACGTACGGATGATGACGAGAATGCAATAACGTTACGAGTTGTCGACAGAATAAGACATCCCTGGTATCGACGACCTTCCGAGTACCATGACATTGCGCTCCTTAAGCTAGAAAGAGACGTGAAGTTCAATCCGTGGATAAAACCTTGTTGTTTAGCGAATTCTTTACCGGATATCGGTACTGTCGGTAAAGCGATTGCACTAGGATGGGGACGAGTTGACTGGGGTAAATTTATTAATTAAAAACTCCTAAAATCGTGTAAAATTTTAATTACAATCTTTTTTTAGCTGGAGATACCTCTAGTGATTTATTAAAAGTCACACTCGATCTCGTGCCTCAATCAAAGTGTAACAATACCTTTACTAATGGTACAAAGGACGATAGACTCGAGCACGGCATAGTGGGTGATTGGCAGCTTTGTGCCGGTGGATTGGGAAAAGATACCTGTCAGGTGACGACACTATAGAGCAATAACTGATCATCTTGAATACTTTCATTATACATATAGTGAAACTATTTTCTTTTTTATAAAAATTGAAGAAAAGATGGTAATTTGGTCTCATTTCTTTTATTTGCAGGGCGACAGTGGTGGACCCTTAGCCATCTTAAACGAGACAAACTTTATGTATAATTTAATCGGAGTGACAAGTCTCGGAAAGCTTTGCGGTAGCATCACTCCTGGCATATATACTCGCATTTATAATTACGTTTCATGGATAGAAGATATAGTTTGGCCAGACTCGTAGTACAAATATAAAATAAATACATTTTCATATTAAATTGCATCTGTGTATGTTATTCTCCTGAATTTAAAAAGATTCTTAACATATTTAGGTGAAATTTTCGGAAAATTCAACATCGATCATTAGACGCGCAAGCGCCAACCGGTAGATTTTACCTAGTTTTCGTTACACAGTTTATACATATCGTCAGAAGGGAGGTGAACATCTATTTTTGTTTGTCCAGTCTTTCAAAGTGATTGCTGTTTAGGTAAGGAACGCTGCTTCACAAATTTGTGACATAATGCAACTGTGTACAAAATACATGAAAGATTTAATACACAACCTGAATTAATCATCCTTTATAACTTACAATCTGAACATAAAAGATACCGGTACTACCTACCACAGGGAAAAAATATTTATCAATAAATAACTCATGATTTCACATTCATTAACACTTATACAGATACAAAATACTGACTGATGATTAATTGGAATATCAAACATAAAATTGGAAACATAAATAAAACAAAATTATGTATAGATATATCATAGTAGTTCAATGTCTGCCATCCTCGACGCATACGGAAATGATACTGCCTCTCCCTCGATATCAAAGGCTGAAGATAATCTATCCAACAGCGATGGGCCGCTGATTAAGAGCTACATTCGTCGAAATAGTTGCAGTAGCGTCCGTATAAGGTGAAATAAACATTTTATATAGATTTATAGTGTTTATAATAACAATGTAAATATTTCTAGCTCGGAAAATATTAACCGAACAATTGTATCATCCCTTACAATGTCGGCATCTAACGAGAAATCAACGAAACGACGGTATTGCTTATGGACTTTAACTTTCATCTTAACGATAATCGGTCTTTGCAATCTTTTCCTCAATATCACTGTGATCGCTGTTCTACGAATCAGTCAAGGAATGGAAGCAATAGAAATGATACCTGATGAAAATCTCATAAAATTTTATGGAAAAACTGACTTAGATAAGGTAAATATTTAAGTACCTTAGGAATATTTTTGTACCTTTACATTTCATACGTTACTTTGTAGGTATGTTTACAATCAGGAGTTTGTCAGAGTTATGGAGATGAGTCAATGGAGATCTTTGGCGTTGAAGCTGGTGTGCAAATAAACGTAAACAACTATCGCTCGTACGATGAAAGTGGCACCAAACTGACAGTTTTATCAAATGGAACTACCATATCAAGAATAGAATCTTTCGAAGTGAAAGATCCCAGAACTGATACTATTTATTTTACTACCAATTTTCCAAATTTTGGTTTACCCGCGGGTGTAGATAGAATCGATGTAAAAATTGCAGAAACTCATAGAATCACGTCACCAGTTAATGAAAGTCTCACCGTAAATTCCGACGATCAAATTTTCATTGAAGTTGCAGAAGGCATCAGCATGGAAAGCAAAAACATCGTCTGGAGCGCAGATACAAACATTTTCTTAAATAGCACAAACGGAAGCATCATTCTTAATGCTAAAGATGGTATTTCCATTGATGTCAAAAATATACCAGTAGCACCTATGTTTCTACAGAATCCATCTGATTCTGACCAATACAAAATTTGTATTTGCATGCCACAAGGCAAGCTTTTTACAGTGCCAGTTCGCGTGGGTGTCAACAGTCGATCGGTAAACTGTGCGCGTATTAGTCGAACTCCGGAAAATGATCCTTGTTTGCGATAGAATCGAAGAGATATTTAGGTTTTTATTATAATTTTATTAGCCTACTTAAGATTGCCAAATTTTAATTTATCAAATATTAAAGAAATTAGATAGATTTGTCTCTGTGAGAAAAGATTTGATAAATATGGTAAGGACATATTGTATTAGTAGCACACTTGTATTTTATTTGAAATATAAAGAGGAATAAGATTGCAAGTTTCAATACTATGAACATCGTACATAAGTTCACATAGTTACATTATATAAAAGTATCAATACTAGTCAGTAACTGTTAAGAAAAAATTATACATTCCTAAAATTCGTAAGTAATACTGAATACAGTAACTTTTATATCAGAAAATCAAGATCATGAATAAATCATAAAAAATAGTATAGTATTTTTGAATGAAATTAACACACCTATGTTAAATAAGAAATTAAACACTTTCTGTTATCATTTCTTCATTGCTCTCTTCCATATCTTCTTGTTGTTCTTGTTCTGTAGGAGGTTCATATGCTTTGTCTAAAGGACTAGCAACAACACCACCTGCCCACACACTCATTTCCACAGCAAGTTTGTTGGTACCTTCAAGTAATGGTCTGTAACCTCCATGAGCCAAGACACGTAATAATGTTTGAGCTGTAAGACATACTAAATCTTGTCGCTCTAATGTCATAGCTGTATGAACACGTATATTACCACCTTCACATGGATCAGAAATACCTGAATGAAATCATGACAAAATATAATACAGTATTTATAAAATAATTATTAGTTTACTAATATGTAATGAGTTTTACCAGCAGATCCTGGAAGAAAAAGTCCAGAAGCAAGTAACTGTAATACTCTTTTATATGCTTGGTTTATTGGCAGTGCTTGTCTACTAGGATTATTCATTATGGCATTGTGTGCCAATAAATCTAACATCCAAGGTGATAATGGCTCTAATCCTTCAAATCTGCTTCTTAAATCTCTAAGCAATCTTATTAACACCTTTATACTGGAATGATGAGCATTCTCTTCAAACCAACGAGAATGTCTGATTGCAGCAAGATGGCCTTGACATATTTTTACATCTAAATGTTGATCAGATTCTAACTTCCTCAAATTCTGATGTAGAGTAGTAATCAATACACGTACTGTGGCTTCATTATTAGCAATATCAAAGCCACGTTCTGTATGAGTAAGTCTGAAAATTTCTTTAGGGTTAACACTCTTTAAATCATTATTGACTTTTGTGCCAAGAGCTTCCACTGCTGTTTTAGTAGGTAATGTCTTAAGGATCACAACAATGTCTGCTACATTATGACCTTTGATCATTGTTCCTTTTTTAAAGCTCCCCACTTGTCTTACTTCTTCTAATTGCTATAGAAAATCATTTTCATTAAATAAATAAGAATTATAATGTATATAACTAAATTACAAAAGAAACTAATATTTACACAAGCTTCAAAACATCCTGGAGCAACAATTAAATTATCCAATACACTTTGTAGTTTTGTTACAAGATTTAAAATAGAAGTTTGTTCTTTTGGTGTAGGACACATGTCTGTGTTCTTTTTCAAAAGTGCCATTTGAAAATCTGATTCATCTGGAGCAGGTTTAACACGTGGAAATGCAGCTTCACATAAGGTATAATCAAACGGATGACGTGGGAGATACTGTTTTCTAAGAAATCCTATTCCACGTCCCATACCACCTCGACCTCCTCTAATCATTCCACCTCGACCTCCCCGTACCATATTATGTCTAATCATAGGAATAAAAATATTCAAAAGTATTCTAAAAACATTTATTAGAATGCATTAATAGTTTGAAAATATAAAAAATTAATTTTTACACTTAAAAGGGTTGTTTAAATTATTGATTTATCAGTAAATTAAATATTAAATAGGTTAATGTAGTATAAATTAAAAACAGCCATATTAATGAAGTGCTTAAGAACTAAACATTCCTAAGCGGCATCATTAATAATCGATGTCAATAGTTTCCTAAACCTTAAATTTTTATAACAAAAATATATTAAACTTACCAGAAAATATAAAAATATATTTAAAATGGACCTATTTCACAACTTTTCTCACTAAACTTTTAATTTTTCTTTCACACTAACTCAATAAACTTCAGAAAGTAATAATCAGGACGCATTAAATATGTTATATTCTTCATTAAGACCACAGTAAAGCAAGACATTCTACTATAATACTATAAAAGCAATATCACAACGCCATCTAGCTAGTATATACTCTATTAATTATTTGGTACCAGTGTAACATCAACTTGGCAACAAAGTTGAATAGATGTGGCATCAAAGTTGCATCCATTTGTAAATACAATTTTGCATTAATTTTAATGCCAGATCTGTTAACAAACACCGACAGAAACAGACCAAACCTTATTGTTTTCGCCAAACTTTGCTACAATTTTGTAACCACTCTAATATTACTTATGCTATAAAACTTGATGTATTTTTAATTCAAACACTGATACAAGCTTTTGTATGCTTTTTGCCAATGTAACACCAAAACTTGATATACTAATTTGTCACCAATTTTGTAACATGTTAGTGAAATGGCTTGTAATATGCATTTCAAAATTTTGGCATAGACAGATATTGCTAACAGAAATATGATATTTTTATAAGCATAATAATTTTGTATATACTTTGTATATATAAAAATTATATTAATTCTTGTACATATATTGTTTTACTTTTTCATTAACACTATTGAATAGTTATTAATTGTAACTTTAGTAATTAATAAAAATTACAGTATATTTCAATGTATATGACACATGAAATAAATTTAAAAAATTTTATACACAAATTCAAATTAATTATGATAAGTTTTTAATTATATATGTTATATGTAATTGACAATTGTGGACATGTTCATTCTAAACTAAATGTCAAACATTAACTCAACACTTACTTAAACATCTACTATACCCCTCATAAATTTATAAGTCCAACAACAACATAACTTAAATGGAACTCAAAAACTAGATAATATACTCCACTTCATTGTCCTTTGCTTCATTTGGCCAAAATGTCTAGAGCTTCCCTAAAATCAAAAACCAGTAACACAAAACCTGGATTGCAACGTAGAAGGTATATTAAAATGAAATATTTCTAACACAGATTTTAATATCTAAATATTGGCCTTATTTAATAGGAAACAGCAAGGAAAAAAGAAGATCCTAAAACCTTTTGGCTTTTGCTGTTCAATTGATAATATTGATCCATTAACAGAATATGACAGACTGAAGTCATTTTACAAACCATCTTTAATGAGTATGCATGCAATAAATGAAAGTCCAACATTGAAATTACGTACAGAACTTACTGATCTTGTGGAAGGTGAATTAAGAAAAAGAACAAAGAATAAACAACTAGATATTGGAGGTCATAGACGTAAAAATTATAAGAAACATAAAGAAAATCTGGAGATTACAAGGAAACTACATCCTGACTTTGAAAACTTACATGATGAACAAGTAACATGTCTTCTTCATGGACCATTAAAGTGGTATTTAGAAGATGAGATTGCTACAGCAAAAGATATACTATGGAAACAAAAACAAAAAACATATAATGAACAAATGATCAGGAATACAAAAAATGGAAAAAAAAAGTGTAAAGATGAAATTATAATTTAGTTATTATTTCTAGTTTTACCAATACATATAATCAGTATTAGAAAATTCATGATTTTCTTTTATAGCACAACTTATTTTGAAAACAGAAACTGATCAGTATCCTCATTGGTATCAAGATTTTTCTATTGATCAAGTATAATATTCAATAATTCCATTATATATAATATAATGGTTATTAAAATTTTTATTTTTATTAAAATAAATGATGCTTTTAAATTAATAGATACAGAATTTAAGAATACTACAATGTATAATGCATAAAGATTGTGAAGAAATGGTAACAGGACATACTCAAAGAATACTTATATCAATTGGAATTATATCCACGTTTTTTACACTTTCACCAGATGTTATTAGAAAATTGCAAGAATCTAGTAATTGCAATGTAATCGAATTCTTAAGAGAAATTTATAAAATATTAACTGGAAATTATTATGAAGAAGAAGGATATAGTATGCTATTTTCTTATTTCTAATTCTTTTTTAGCAGATCTCTATTTTATAATTCTTTTTCTTCAGAACAAGTTTATGACTGCAATGAAAGAATAATCTTATCAGCTATTGCATTTTTGACTTTACCAGAAGCTATAATGGAACTACATAAACGTTTGCCCCCTGTGAAAATTCCAAAATTATCTCCGAAACGTAACATCTTAGAATCAAATAATTTAATCATATATTATTAGTTTATTATTTTGTATATATTCTTTACACAGCAAAACCACCAGCATTACCTAATATCAAACAAGAGTTGAAATCACCCTATGAAGAAGAGCCTTTTCAACGACCAGATTGGGTAACTTATTATAATCGTTTGCAACATTGGCAAGAAAAACGTCAATTAGTGCCGATACCGAATCTAATATTACCTCCTAAAGATTGTATTTTAAGCAGTTTTAACAACATAAATATCAGTATTCTTAATGAAGAAGAAAATGTATTAAACGTCCCTCGAAATAATCAATTGGATCGTATTCAGGACAATCCATCTGTTCAAACGAAATCATACAACGTTTATACAAAAAAAAAAGATGAAAGAAATTCTATCCAAACGAAACAGCCTTATAATAATTTTATCAAAAGAAAAGATAAGAAAAATCTTGTTGTTGATACAAAACAAAAGCATTATGGACTAGTCAAAGCAGAAGAAAATGTTTTTATTAATAATTTCATGAATTCTGTGGAATCAAATCAAAATGAAAATAATTCTGTCAAAAGACAACATCGAACAGAAAATGAAAAATGTATGGAATTTAAACAAAGCAGCATAATAAATAATACAATAAATGCGGAACAAAGAGGAAAATATGATTTACAAAAACCTGTTACTCTTGATGTTTCACCATTGTATGGAGAAAATAGATTATTTGATTTTACGGTTAATGGAATTTCCGAAAAACCAGGACCAATAGAATATAAAATATGTGGAGTTTTACAACCACCTCAGTTAAATAAAAAATCTTGGCTTGATGAGAAGCACGCACATTATATCATATCTGGTGCTTCAGATGAACCACCAATCTGTCCTGTAACATATGAAATAACTGGTATTGCAAATGTAACACCATCCAATAGTGATGAGAGATTTTTTGCAGTACTGAAATTGGGAGATGGCCCAAAAAAGATTTATCCAAGTGGTAGAAAAAATTTATCTCGTCAATGGCAAGAATGGCTGCAAAATGTTGATGAAGAATTTTGCAAAGTAGAAAGAGAGGCAAACAAGTTGATAAAGAGCATAGAAGCTATAACAAAACTAGTATTTCCAGAACCTACTTGTGATAGCTGCTGCTCTTGTAGGCAAACCAGAAAATCATACCTAAAGGCAAAGGAAACAAAAGCACCTTATTTCGTAATAGATACCATAACCGAAGACGATAATAAAAAAATATATATTGTAGGATCAATGGCAATGCATTCTCCTGCATCAACGCCTCCAGAATCAACTGTAAATTTATTAGAAGTTATAGCTTCGGAAGATGTTCTCACCAATAATGTCGTAATAAATGGTATCACAAATGAAACAGGTAAAACGCAATATTTTATTACAGGTACTAAAAAAGAAATGATACATGTACCACAACAAATTATAGAACCTTCACCACCTAGACCACCTAGAAATGTTCCAACATGTGTATGTGCTATTCAACAAATATTTAATAAAGGTTTAACTTCAACATTAAGTCACAACAATATACCATGGACAAAAGAAGAAGGTTTATGTTTTGGAAAAAAATTTAGACCCCAGGAATCCCCTGCTTATTCCTGTAAAATGTATCCAGGTGATAAGTCATGTAGAAGAAGTCCAATTATGAATGAAATCATTAAATTAAAAAGAAAAGCTGAAAAACAAAAAGAACAAAAAGGTGAAGCAATTTCAGGCGAAAAAAAAATGTACAGTATTGCAGATTTTGAACCATGTGGAGATAAACATGGTATGAGTGTCTGTGGAGAACCTTGGGGTACTTTACATACTTTAACAGCAGAAGAATTACAAGAACAGGAAAAGCTACGAAAAGAAATATTGAGGGTACAATTTATTTTTGCAAACTGATTTAAACATAGTTGTAGAAATTAACATAATGTAATGTACAATAACATAATTTATGTCATTCAGGGACCTCCTTGTGGAACCAAACCTGGACGAGCAATTTGTAAAGGTCCGTTTGGAGCACGAGTACCAATGAAGGCACAAAAATTTGTAGAAGAAGAAATTCCGGGAGAAGAAGAGGAACTTGAAGAAGAAGAAGAAATAGAAGAAGAAAAGACACAGAAACTTCCTATTGAAGTGAAAGAAAAAGAAAAGAAACGCGACAAGACGTGCTTCATGAGCCCAGAATCTATCGCAGGTAGAAAAAAGGTAGAGGAAAGAAAAGTTAAAAAGTTCATTCCTGATCCGACGTATCCTGGTTATGATGACCCATGGAATATATTTCGTACAGCACCATCAGTCAAAGAGTCAGAAACTGATTTTAAAAGGTTATTAAAACTTAGTTCTCCAAAATCGCCGGCGACGCCTATACAATCAAAAACATTAGTAGGTGAAAGTAAACAATCTGGCTTACAACATATTTCTAAATCAGATACAAAAAGTGATAGTTCAAAAGCGTTTACTAAAGATTCGAAAAAAATATCTGCTAACGATTTGGAGAAAGTATCCTCTATTTCTGTACAGAACAAGTCGGAACAAATTTCGAAGAAAGTAGTTTCAGAAAAGCTTAAAACCGAGAAAAAAGTGGATAAAGTAAAATTGGAAATGTTTGATAAAAAATCAATTCAGAGCGTTGAAACTAAAAAGATGTCTGATAAAGTAATAAAAAGTATTACAACTAATGATAAAACAAGAAATCGAAAACTTCCAAAATCGATGAGGAGTAAGCACAATCAAAGAATGAATGAAAAACATGTAAATTCTAAATATTCGAAGGAAGAAAAATCTAAACGAAATATACTTGATATAAAAAACTGTGAGACTGATAAACAGAATCGGAAACAGAAAGAAGATATGAAATTAAATCAAAAATCAACTACATCATCTATATCAACTAATGTTAAAAGAAAGAAAATAAGCAAAGACTTGAATTTAAGAAAAAAATCTATAAAACGAGATAAAAAAAGAGATATACATAGTGTTCATGATATTGACGCTGAGGCAGTTTATAAAAACAAAATGCACGATTTAAAGAATATGATGAAATCTTCTGAAATCTACCCCTACAATGTTAAACCAGCAGAAATTCCAGAAACGGCTCCAGCAAAATGTCAACCAGAATATGAAGATACAGAATTTATAAATGATTCTTTACAAATTAAAGAAAGTGCTGATGTACAATTACCAAGTAAAGGTCCTTGTGGTTGGAAAACAAAGTCAGAACAAGAATTACCAACAAAGAAAACTTTGGTTTATCTCATTGATCCGGATTATCCACCGGAAACAATTTCAGTGAGAGAAGGAGGAAAACCATGTATTTGTCGGGAAAATAGAGAAAAAAAGAAAATATTATTATACAATATTGGTGGACTTATAGGTGGAAAAAAGGACGATGAAGAGAAAAAATTATTAAAAAAGAAGAAAGATGAAGACAAAAAGATGCAAGTTATAGATGGTGTCATTTATTATACTCCACCACCAAGTCCTCGTAGAAGTGATGAATATGTACCCGAATATGATCTTTACGAATCTCCATATGATATGTGTCTTACTCAATGTAAAGATCGAAATCTTAAATTTCTCGAACAATATTGTGGACCTAAAGTATCAAAAACTCCAAAGAATAGGGAATCTTGCGGCTGTAACGAATACATAGATATATATGGTATTCAAACTACAAATGAAGATAATGGAAAAGCTCAATTAATGAAAGAAGTTGATAAAACCAGAGAAGAACTAATAAATGCAAAACCGCCAAAGGAACGTTGGGATCTGGCGTTTAAAGATGTAGAATTGATGGACTATTTCACACGTTGCAAAGATAGTATACCGTGTTGGTTAAAATGTACCAAACTTAATAAAGTAGGTTGTACTATACCACACCGAAAGCTTAAAACAAAACGACCAGTTTGTGAATGTAAGTACGAAAGAAAAATACTCGAACATAAAGAAGAAAAGATAAAGTGGAAAGAACGTCAGAAACGCTTAAAGTCTTTAAAGAAGCAACCATATGTTAATGTTGCGGATATTTCAAAACCGTTAATACCAAACACAAAATTAATGATATCAGATGTCAAAAGAATTCCAAGAGACGATGAATACATAGATGATATTAAGTACTGTATAACTGGAGTGGCTGAAAACTACTCCCATTTACCACCTAAACAAGTGGTAGGTGGCATCCATATGTCTACACCTATTCAAACACCTAAACCAAGCAAAGAAGAAATACCGTGTGTTTGTTTGCATCGACATTGGTCACTTACAAAAATTCCTCCTGGACCATTGCCGAAACCAGGAGAACTTTTACTTGCTAAAAAGAAACGTAGACAAGAAGTCCTAAAAGAAGCATACCGACAAATTTATGCTTCTCAATCGGTATATCACACGCATGATGATCATGGTTGTAAAGATAAATGTGGTGAACATTCTGAGATAAAAAGTGATGGAAATATACAACAAAATGGTAAAGTATCCCATATACAAAAACCTACAACAGTTAAAAGCAAATTAAGAAGTTCTTTTCAACATACTAAGCAACATGTTAAATCAAATGTGGATAATTATCCAAATAAAATGGAGATTAAAAATATAACAATACAAAAGCCATATGAAGTTAAAACAAGTTCACGTAAGGAAACTAAAATAAGCACTTTGCAGAAGGAAAGTAATAAATACGTTAAAGATGAAAAAGATGAACAAAAACGTCAAAATTTTGCTCGAAAATCTGAGTATAAAGTAAAAGATGTAACTCAGTTACAAAATAATCTTACTGAATTAAATAGAGAAGATGTAGATACTTCGAACGTAGAAAATAAAGAAAAGTCTGATGATGATACCAAAGACTATTTAATGGCCATAGTAAAGGTAAAATTGTTCTTTTTTCTCTTCGTATTTACATTAAATATAGTAATTTTTTAAACTGTTAATAATCAGGTCGAATTAAAGAAAATGGCAATAGAAGGATTTTTGTTTGCAAAACTACCAAAATGTTTTTTAATGCCACAGCTACAATATTGGTTGATGTATAGAAAAGGACTAGCTCTTAGTAATGCTGATATAGGTAAGTCAAATATTTTTGTATAATATAATATATAGATTAACATTTGCAATTTAATATTATTAGACAAATCACTACGCCAGAGTATTAATATGTGGAATATGCTAGATATTATAACTGCAAAGTCTGTAATTAAACCTCCCTCATTAAAAATGACGAAACTTCAGCTTCGAAAGTTAACTTTCGATGATGCAGAAGAAATGAAAGAAAAGGTTTCTCAATACAATAGAATTATTAAAAAATTATATTAGTATTATATCGAATTATTATTTTATTCGTTTATAGATTGCAATGAAAAAAGCTATATTTTATAGTCAAGTTCGAAAGGAACGAGTTTTATATACTCGATCAATGTGGAGCTCAATGGAATATGGAAAATTCCCTTCTGTATCGTTTAAGCAAGCGTATTTTACTTATATGGCTAGTAAAGAAGCCGCCGGTCATGTTTTTAAACCGTGGATGCCTTTCGAAGTGCGCTATATGCATTAAAAAGTCTATATTGTATCATGCGAAAATTCATATTTAAGTAATCGATTATAACAGTCGAGTAATTTTTATCCATTGAAAAGGAAAACTCGAATCAAATAATCGATAGCTTGATACTAAGACTTTTAAGTTGGTTAGAAAGTTGTAAGCAGAGAATGGATTTCGAGAGCCCAGATGTAGAAAAAGAATTTCCCGGATTGTATGCCTCGGAATCAGCCAAGAAAAGTAACGAAAGCGATTGTATGTATTTGTTTATCGAATTACTTAATGCTTTGAAAATATCCTTTTTAACAGAGGTTATATAGCTGTCAAATCAAATCAAAAACGTAAACCGCTTCCCTGAGTAATAACATATTCTAGTTAAATGTTTGAAATATTGTTTTGTATTCTGAATAATTAATCGTTACACATATGTATGTATATATTTTTAGTTAGTGATGAAGGTGGACATGAGAAACATTCTAAGAAAGAACTTCTTGGTGGTAAACGAAAAGAAAAGAAAGATCGAAAGGATAGAGGATATGCTACCTTAGAAGGTGAAAGTTCCCCTGATGAAGATCAGGAAATGAAGTAATTATAAATTAAAAATATTAATTTATTTGTATTAATTTACCACTACTAGTTATTTCTTCCTAATTAATCTTTAAATATAATTATGTTTGCATTACCACTTATATCTTGTTCAAACAAATGGACAAATAAGTATTGTATTTTCTATAATTAAAGTCTTATCAAATAATTTTAATTTTTATATATTGTTGATGGTGACATGTTATTAAGCTTATACTGATTATATTGTTTAATATGTATAAGTAATTAATTTTTGAAAACAATCATATTCAGATGAAAAACCTACTAATAAAAATTTTAGTTTTATATGTGTAAGGTAATAAATAGATTATAAATTAATTGAAGATTATATTTTATCATATATGTTTAAGACAAACATATATTTTTATATATTATATACAACTACTTTAGTACTTGAACTAATATATGATTTAACTCGCAGAAGTCCTTCGAAGTCAAAAAAGACCAAAGCTTTTAAATTTCCATCAAAAAAAGAAAAACGTGAAAAATCTAGAGAAAAAGAGGGCAAAGAGAAGGATGGTGAAAAGGAGAAAGAAAAGAAGAAAAAAGATAAAGATGAGAAAGATATAGAGAAAGAAAAACGTAAAGAAAAAGAAAAGGATAAAGCCAAGCAAAAGTTGAAGGACCGTAAAAAAGGAAAGCATGCTGGTGAAGATGGCTTAGATATTGGAGGTAAGATATTAAAATTTCTTAAAACTTTTTGATAGTATACTAAACTGAATTTATTTACCATATATTCAGAGGAGCAACCAATATTTGGTGTTAGCCTACATTTAGCAGTGGAAAGGAGCCGTTGTCATGATGGCGTGGAGTTACCCTTAGTTGTAAGAGATTGCATTGATTTTATAGAAGAACATGGAATGAATGTTGAGGGTCTATATAAAACTCCGGGAGTAAAATCAAAAATTCAGTATTTAAAAAAATTATACAATCATAGGGAACCTGTGAATTTATCCGAATTTGAACCTACAGTAGCTACAAGTTTATTAATACTATTTCTTAGGTTTGTATTTCATTGAATTAAATGTAAAAAAGCATTTTAGAAAGAAAAAATACAAAATCAAAGTTTGGTAATATAGAGAACTACCAGAACCTGTACTAGAGAGCAATGAGATGATATCTAAATTTGAACAAGCAGTATCTACAAAAGATGTTACACATAGAGAAACACAATTAGTACAGCTAACTCAACAACTTCCTGAATGTAACAGAGTTCTTCTTGCTTGGATTATATTACATTTAGATCATGTCACAACACGAGTATGTAAGCAAAAAATAAAGTTAAAGTATTATACATTATATCTATTTTATATAAAATCATTTTACAGGAAAAAACAACTAAAATGAATGCCCAAACCATCTCAATGACATTAAGCCCAGTGCTGCAAATGAGCAACAGGTTATTATTAGCTTTGTTATTTCATTGCAAAGCTCTTTTTCCAAACATACAGTTAACAAAATATGTACCACCACTTTCATCTGGTAGTGTTAATCTTCCAGAATCTGTAGAAAGTATAACAGTTGAATTATCTAAACAAGAATCGTTACTTTCACAAATACACATGCAAATGAATGCAGGTTTTGTTACAAAATCACGTGAAGAACAATTGTGGGAAGTACAACGTATGATAACGCAATTAAAGGTCAGTATTTTCTATTTTTTAATTTGTCAATATGTATAAAAACTATATATATATATATGTATATAAATACATATATATATATGTGTATATAAATAAAACTATTCATTCTTGTTAGAGAAAATATAAAATGGTTCAAAAAATGGAAGGTGCTGCACAAAAAAGTTTAGACGAGGAGATCAAACCAAATGATGAAACTGCAATAGAATCAAATGTGCAAAAAACAAAATTAGAAGAGGAAGATGTAGGACATGTGAAATTGGAAACCCAGTCAAAGTCTACCTTGACGTTGAAAAAGAATTCTAAAGCAAATATTCTAGAAGATAATAAAGAACCAATAAGTACAAATATTACTCAAAGTGAATGGAATATTCATACACACAACAGGGATGTCGTTGATTCTGTCGAGACATCTGTACTTACATCACAATTTAATGAACAAGAAATAATTTCATCTAGAACAAATGAAAATGGTATAATTGATTGTAAAAATGATTTTAAAATATGTATAATGAACTATATTTTTTCAATTTCAGCAATAGAATCCGAACCTGAAAATGCTATTGACAAATTAAGAGAGAGTTTAATTTATGAAGAATTATTAAATATGCAAGCATTACTAAAGTCACGAATAAATCAAGAAAGAAACGAAATTAAACGATTACTGGAAATATTAACAGAGCGCGGTCCAAAAAAGAAAAAGTCAAAAGAAAGAATACATTCGCCGAATGAAGCGGAGATGACAGCTATGATTCAATTAATTAAAGAAAATCAGTTACTTGAGGTACCAATGGTAAATTTATAATTTAATCTAATAATTTTTAATTAACATTCGTATTTGTATGTTTGTGTTCCAGAAAAAGATGACTACTTTAATTCGCAGTATCATAGAAGAAAAGGATGCTTGCATCGAGCTCCGAGTTCAACTAGCAGTTCATCAATTAGTAACTAAAACCTGACCATTAATTATAAAATAATATTTTAAATTCATCATAAAAATGTAATTACACAAATGATAAACAGATAAATGTAACATGATGTTTTGCACAGAATGAACATATATAGTTTATATGATGTTACTATAACCATATTTTCTTGATTCATTCTATTCTCTTGTAAAATAAAGAAATTATTGAACATTAATATATATTTTTATATTTAATATTAGAAATCCTTACTTATTTATATAGTTCTATTTTATTATTATGCATTTGTATTTTATATGATAATTACAAGGGTAGCATAAACAAATGCATATGCTTTCATATTTTATACATTCATTTAAAACAAGTATTATATATAATACTCAAATAACAAAGATGTTCGTAGAATATAGACCCAACAATCTATTTTCATAAAAGATTAAACATTTTGGTTAATATTAAATAACCTTTAACATTCTTCTGCTCTTAAATGAGCGAAAGATTATAACATTTTCACAAATGAAAATTTTAATTGGAATGTAAAATTGAAAAATATAAAGTTAGTTATACAATCATATCTGTTTTTTTTTCTATATTAATACTGAATATTATATTACACTTTACACAATCACTTTTTATAAGCAACTATTTGCACAAAACACAAAACATTGTTACTATTAACAATATATTTTAATGATGTAGAATTAACGCTAAAACGTACAACGTGGCTCTGACCTTTCATTTCTCATCAACATTAATTTTATCTTAGATTTTATCAATAGAAACATTACAATTTCACTGATGTTGTTATCTGATATCTGAAATTCTATAAATATTTAATTCTTTTCACATTGATCATTAAGAATGTGTCACAAATGATCAGGCTTCTAATTTTACCATTTTTTAAATTTCCAAATATTTACCATAAAACATTGAAAAAAGAAAAGAAATTGAATTTAAAGTATAAGAAAAGTTAATGACGTGAATCACGTGGATAAAATTCGGCGAGAATGTTAGCAGGAATTCGTTTTAACATCTCCTTAGGAAAAATACGTAATAACTGCCAACCAATATCCAATGATTCAAAGACAGTACGATTTTCGTAACTTCCCTGAGAAATGAAGTTTTTCTCAAACTTAGAAAGAAATTCTAAGTAAAGTAAGTCATCAGGTGTTAAAGCTTCTTCACCAACAACAGCTTTCATAGCTTGTACGTCTTTTCCAATGGCATAACAAGCATACTAAAATGAAGTTATTAAATTAGTAATAGTTTTAGTTGCTAAAAACTATAATTAATACAAGATACAGAATTTACCAATTGATTAGAGACATCAGAATGATCCTTTCGTGTCCAGCCTTCACCAATAGCAGACTTCATAAGCCGAGATAATGAAGGAAGTACATTAACAGGAGGATAAATTTGTCTATTATGAAGTTGGCGATCAACATAAATTTGTCCCTCAGTAATATATCCGGTTAAATCAGGAATCGGATGAGTAATATCGTCGTTTGGCATGGTTAGAATTGGAATCTGAGTAATGGAACCATTACGACCTTCTACACGACCAGCTCGTTCATATATAGTTGCTAAATCAGTATACATATAACCAGGAAAACCACGTCGTCCCGGTACTTCTTCACGAGCAGCTGATACCTCTCGAAGAGCTTCAGCATAAGAGGACATATCAGTAAGTATGACTAAAACGTGTTTTTCACATTGATAAGCCAAAAATTCGGCTGCAGTTAAAGCAAGACGTGGAGTAATGATTCTTTCAATAGTGGGATCATTAGCCAAATTCAAAAAGAGACACACATTCTCCATAGAACCATTTTCTTCAAAATCTTGTTTGAAAAACCGAGCAGTTTCCATATTTACACCCATAGCAGCAAAAACAATAGCAAAGTTGTCCTCATGAGAATCTAAAATTGATTTACCAGGTAGCTTTACAAGACCAGCTTGACGACAGATTTGTGCAGCAATCTATATGAAATATAATTATATTAATTTTAGTAATTGAATATAATAATGCAAAACAAACTGGTGTAATATATGGCTTTAATTTAAGTACCTCATTATGTGGCAAACCAGCAGCAGAAAAAATAGGAATCTTTTGTCCACGAGCAATAGAATTCATAACATCAATAGCTGAAATACCAGTTTGAATCATTTCTTCAGGATAGATACGTGACCAAGGATTAATAGGTTGTCCCTCAATGTCTAAAAAATCTTCCGCCAGAATAGGAGGGCCTTTGTCAATTGGTTTACCAGATCCATTAAACACACGGCCCAACATATCTTCAGACACAGGTGTTCGAAGAATATCACCAGTGAATTCACAATGAGTATTTTTTGCATCAATACCGGAAGTACCCTCAAACACTTGAACCACAGCTTTAGAACCAGATACTTCTAATACTTGTCCAGATCTCATAGATCCATCAGCAAGTTTTAATTGAACAATTTCTGCAAACTTTGGAAATTTGACTTCATCTAATATTACCAATGGCCCGTTTACACCTGATACTGTTTTATATGCTATAAAAATTTTTTAAAAATTGTTAATGTTTTAAAATTTTACATTATTAAGTACAATTAAAATATATTGAAAATATTAGCATACAGTATACAAATTTATTTAAAGAAATATATATTTCATAATAGTTAAAATACATTGTAAAAGGCTTTATTGAATTATTATGTCAGTCATCTACAGTCACATGACAAGCATCTTGGCTCATGTAAAGAACTTCTAATTTTTAATTAATCTATTAAACTTAAATATATAATAGTTCAAAATATTTGTATTTTCTGAAATCATTCATTTTCATCTATTTCAAATAATAAAAACAGATACATTTAAAAATCAGCTGACTAGTAGCAAATCGATCCACTGCTACGCCCAGTTTAAGATAAATACTTGCATACTTAAAATTTTCTATTTCTGGATTTTAGTAAAATAAATGTAATTACTTACTAAGTCGAGGTTGTGAAATAAAATCTCTTGAAACGGCCAAAACATGTTCTTTAGTAGCCTGACGCTCCCCAATAGTTTTTGGATACATTTTGTCAACTGATTTTCCTGAACTGCTACTTCGGCCGCACAGCAGAAAGTACTGCTGTTAGTACTTCGCTGAAAAGAGATGAACTAAAGATTAAGAGTGGGGTGTCTTCAAATATTCGATTTAAATGAATAGATTTTTTGAAAGATCTTTTGAAATAAATAATAAAAATCAATATAACACATTACCAGAAATAGAAGATAAAATTTCTTATTAATTATATTACATTTACGTTGTATAATCTTCCAATTAAACAAATTACTTTAGTAAATTCATAGACACGAATGAATGACAAGTATTTAACAAAGATAGAAGCAGTAGCACGTGCAATCACGTGATTTACACTAAGTGATTCATTGCATATTTGTAACTAATAATATTTTTTATAAAATTATCTACTGTAGGTTTAATTTACTATTAAAAAACATAATAAGAATTATTTTCAAGGGAAAATTGTAGTATTTTACTAAATACATAAATTATTATTTATTTCTTGTAATCGCGGTTTATTCAAATATAAATATGTAAGTTTGATAAAAATATCAGAACTATATAATTTATATATAAAGAAAAAAGATATTAACATATTCATTTACATTCTTTAACTAGAAATTTTTCTATTTTATAAATATACAAAACTTTAATTAATGAAATATAAAAATTTGCAAAGTCATCTGATGAAGAAAAAGATTATTACGATCTATACTTGTAGGTTATTTTAAATTTCATAATATATTTTTTCTATTTAAAATATAACGTTTATTTATAATTATTTTGAAAAATAAAATGTTTCCAAATTTTTACGCTACTGACCTTAATTCTAGTTGTACAACAGTACTACTTCTAGTTACGGACCTGATACTGATAATTTCGCATTTAACAGGCGCGAGTGTGCAGTGAGACACCGTGGCGATCGGGTGGAGAAGATATGTTTTTATAAAACACTCAATTTGTTTAACTTATACTCTACCTTTTGTAACCGTTTTTTTCAATCGCAAGTCTTATATATTTTTTACAATTTATCTGCAAAGTAATTTTTATTTGGCACAGTGTTTTTGTGTTCCTTTGGCAGAAAAATACAATATATCTGTAGTATGGCGGCTCTGAAACGAATAGTCAACTTATCTAAAACTTTTAAAACAGTGACTACGTCTCGTCCTTCTTGTTTTCAATTATTAAAGAAGACCTATTTTACATATGTGAACGAACTTTCTATGCCAATATTAGACAAGGAACCATGCTGGCTCAAAACTGCTGATGAAGCCATCGAAAAGGCAGAACTAGATTCGAGTAATTATTTCTTTAAATATATTATGCTCATTAATAATAGTTAAAATCTTTAATTTCTATAACATAAAATAAATGTCAATAACTTAGTTTCTTCCTAAAAGTGTACTACTAAACCATAATCCGATTTTCTGGAAACTAACCTTGACATTGTATGTGTCAGTGACTCGTGTATTTTTGATATGATTTTTTTTATACTATGTACAATAAAAAAAGCATATCTTTTAAGTGTTTATTATTTTTTTCATTTGTATTAAAAAAATATAAAAGTGAAGTTTTTATTTCAATTTTATTTTCTAATTTTTTGTAAAATTTTTGATATTAATATCCTTATATTTAAATAGTAATAGATACTAAATCGTATTAAATTTGATAACTGTCATACATAAATAGCATCTTTTATGTTGCTAGAAATTTTTGTATCCATTTGTTCTGACAGGTTGCGCATGTATTTCAATTTATTACAAAATTATATTCACAAAATTCAAATAATGTGCTACACTTAATATAGTACTCTCATTTACTATTATATCTTCATAATAAGATACGTTTTTTGTAAAACATAATTTTGTATATTTTTATACTTTTTATTTGAAACGTAATTTTTACAGATCAATAACAATATTTATACAGTGCATAAATTGTAATTAAATCAATGCGTTTAAACAAAGTTTTTTTATAATTTAAAAGTTGTTATTTATGCTTGGATTATATGATCTCAATTTAGAAAGATGTTATTTATTACGTAATGTATTTGATATATGCATACTCAATGAATGCTAGTTACGAACGATTGAGTTAATAAAATTCGAATGTTGTTACGTTAGAAGAAAGCTTAAACTGAAAAATATCATGGAAATACTTTATGAAACATCGTTACTTCTTGATTAATGTAATCGTGTATTATATTTATATTGCGAATCATGTACATAGAAAGAAAAGTCTTTGTTCTTCTTATATCATACTGTTTACAAGTAGTATCATAATTCATCATTACTTTCAATTAAAAATAAGTAAAAAATGACAAAATTGTTAAAATTGGTTAATAATTTTAAACAGAAAACGGTTCGGAAAAGTAAGACAACTATGTCAAGTAAGTTTTAAGAAAGTCTTTGTTACTAGTGTCGATACTTATAAATTAATAAAAAATTAAATTAAATGAAAAATCAACGGCTGAAATGTTTGTATAACAAATAAAAGTAATATAACATTCGTTTATTTAATTTTAAGTTACATTAATTATTGTAAAATTATCACAAGTCACGCGTGATATTAAAGATGGTAAAACCTTTTGTGATAAATCGTTGCAAAATATGATAATCATTTGATTATATTTTTTGCCATTTGTTTTGTGAATGTTGTTTACCGATCGTCAATACTTCGAACATTTCTCTGAGCAACTCGAAGTATCATTTTTTAGAAATACTTGATATGTATCTTTGTTTTATGCTTTTATTTGTTTTTACAACTGTTCAAAAATTAATTCGACATCGATATATTAAGATATAATGTTATTATTAATACACTTGTTTATCAAGTTGAGATTGTCAAATGTAGAACATCGCATAAAACATCGACCTTGATACGTGTACATAAGCAAGCAAATATGTGACCTAATATCTTGTTAATGAACATTATTAATTTTAATGGAATGTATAAACATGTAGTTTTAACTTCATTTAAAGATACGCAGTCATGTATAAATTTTGAAAAATTAAAAATGTTTTTTGAAAAGAAAAGAACAAGCTGAATAATTTTCTCCCATTTATGAACAGAAAATCGTTATGTGAGTAAATAATGTAAGCCCTTTACTTCAATGTTATATTTACAGAAGAATGTCGATTATCTGAATTAATTGAGGGATAGATCCGTTCAGAGCAATTCTTCGGATAATTGAAGAATAAATAACTAATAAGAAAAACTGTATAAAAATAAATTAAACATTTAAATATATACATGCGCAAGCTTACTGTATTTAGATAATCAACGTTCTACTGTATATAACTTACCCATTATTGTTCGTAAATTATATTAGAGCAAAAACAAAAAAAACCATGTTTCATTTACTTAGTTGCACATCGGTCAAACATTTTAATTGTTTCTTATCAAAACGAAAAATAAAAAAAAATATTTAAATATCTTGGGTCTGGTTACAATTTGTTCAGTATAAAACGTATTCGTTTAAAAATAGTTATATACAATATATACAAAGTAATAAAAGCTGTATTCTTTTTTATATACGATTAATAAATTGATAGAAGAATCTGATTTTGGAAGAACTAATTATGATGCCCAATAAATATAAAAATGTTTATGATGCATAGGAGTATATGAACGATTCAAATATCAGTATTCTATGTGCATTGTGTGCATAATTTATAGATCCTTGGCAACGATCGAGTGAAAAATGTAGTTTCTTTGTTTCGCAGATCAACTCATCTTCGTTCAGGGTGCAGCTGCAACGCCTACTGAATTATTAAGGGCAATGACCGATTATGGTGTTCGATGCGACGTAAGGAATGTTCGAATGTTTCATATGCATATCGAAGGTGCCGCGCCATTTGCCAAACCAGAAAATGCAAGTACGGCGGTATTGTGATTCATTTGTGTTCTTCATATCAATACGATAAGCACAATCATTTGTTCATTTCTCACTGTATCACTTCCAATCATTCTTGATAACTTAAATATTTATTTCCCAGATCAATTCAATCTTCAATCAACCTGTCGATTGCTGGTTCCTTCATAGATTTCAATGCCATTAAAATATATTAAGATCGTTGTTTTAGGCCAATAATAGACGATTGGTCTTAGTTTCCGAGATATTCACCAAAACCTGTTGCTGCTATTACCTTGAATTTTGCCTGCAAGTATGTGTTCTTGCAACATATGCATCAGTAGGAAACCGTCGTTTAGCTGCTGCATATGTATATAAAAAGTGTTCATTCAGTGTTATTAGTTCCTAGCGTTTTTCTTGTAAGTAATAAACTTAACAAAAAAATGGAATATGAAAAAGCTTCGCTGTTTCTTATAAGTGATTCGTTAACTGGAACCAATTTTTTTTTAATTTATAATAGTATTCGTAAAATGAAGATAACAACTTTTTTTTTTTAATCGAGGCATATTTTTTATTATGTCATGTAATAGTGGCTGCTGAGAAGAATTCAATGATCCATTATGTGACAAGGTTTAGCTAGTAAAAGAAACAAAACTGAAAAAAGCACTAGTTAAAAATTGTAACATTGTGTACTTAATATCTTATAAATCCTTCTATTTGATAAACTTAAAATGAGATCAAACGTGTCATAATTTGGGTGATATTTATTTTTTTCAAATAACTTTTCTTCATTTCTACCCCCTTTACTCACTAAACCTCGTTGAATTTCTCTTAACACCCGTTATTACAAAAAGATACAGAATCGTATTGCTTATAAGAAACAAAGAAATTTTTTTGTGTTTCATATTTTTTTTTAAAGTTTATCATTTACAAGAAAAACGCTGGGAATTGATAAGGTGAACACCCTGTATACAAGCAGCACGATGACTGGCAATTAAAATGTATAATGATTGAGATGTGACCTAATTCTGATGAACTTGTCAAACTATCGCAGTTTCATACATTTTAATGATATTGAATATTGTTATATGTAAAAAACAGTGTATAGAACGGCGTAATTGAATTCAAAATTATAACTGTTGATTCAGACTAGATCATAATACAAGGTGCTTTGTCCCTTTCCCGCTCACATGTTCAAGTCTTAAACATATAATTGAAGCAAAAAATTTGTTATAAATTTCGTGTGAAATGAGGTGGCCTGCAAAATCTTTGACGTGTTGCTATATGCTACAACGCACAGTGCAGCAAAATGACAAAATTGTGAACAAAAATCAAAATATGCTCACAAATATAAAAATATAAATAATATTCCATTATATTAAGTTTTTTAAGTATATGTTGACTGATAATAATAATAATAATAATAGTAGTACATAAAAATATATATAAAGCAATAATAATCAATACAGAAATGTATTTAATTTCTTGTGGTAGTGAAACAAAAAAAAACAAATGCCAAAAAGCAATAATGCGTATAAAAATATCATTTATTACCTATTTAATACTATTTTTTCCTAATGCATAACAGTTCAGAAAGATCCGACACGGTTATATATATCAATATTTGTATTTTGTACTTTTGCCCAGATATATCACATTGTGCGATATCTTTATATAAAGACAGATAAATGATCTCATATTTCCATCGTACACTGCCACAATGACTCAAGGATAAATAGAATTCAATATAATAATAGCAACCGTTTTTGGCAAATATTCTGAAAACTAAGGCCAACAATCTATTACAACCTACTGACAAAATTTGATTCGTTTTTGTTACACAAATTTTTATGTTTGATTTTAATAGTACTTTTCATGTTGAATTCGAATCTGTAATTCGTTTCTTTTTTGTCACTTAAGGTTCTTGAGTAACACGCGGTTGGATATTCCATATACATATTTACACAAAGTTGTTGATTTCTCAGAGTATTTAATTTCACGGATAGAGTAGAAAATAGACAGTCTAAACCAAAATGGAATATGCATACGAAAAAGGATATGCGATAAGTTTTGAGCGAAGTTTGTCATTACGACATACAATTATCCAAAATGAAATTACATTAAAAGTATACATAATAGGAAAAAACGGATTTCAGATTTGGATCCAGCGACAAAAAAAAATACATAAGAATCAACATAAATGTTCTTTGTAGCAAAAATTGCATTTACCAGTGTCATTGCTAAAAGAAGTTCTTCAAAATACTTTCTACAACATATTTAAAAATTAGTATCGAAATCGGTATGGAAGCCACCAATCAACAAGTTTACCCAATCTTCTAAATGTAATGATCAAAATTATTTATAACAAATGTTAATAAAACGGAAAATATTTTATGTAAAAGTAGCAGCACACGGTTATAATACATCATGACGCTTTGTATGCAGAACATTTCAGATCCGTGAGTTTCTTTATCGGAGCCAATGTTAGGGCAGCTGTTAACGAGGGACGCGCGGATTGCATTCCAATTTTCTTGCACGAAATTCCGCGGGTGTTTAATGAAGAATATATTAAGCCTGATATTGCTTTTATCCACGTTAGTCCTCCAGATGAAAAAGGATACTGTTCACTCGGTACAAGTGTGGATTGTGTACGCGCTGGTACGAGTTATTCCAAATGCATTATAGGTAAATTTTCAGATCTTTTCAATTTCTATATCGTTACGTCAATTAACGCCCTAGAAATATCATTTAAACGATTCCTTTTTACTGTTATTTATAGCCTTAGTAAACAAACATATGCCAAGAACATTTGGTGATGCTATAATCCATATTAGCCATGTGGACTTTGCTGTGGAGCACCACGAGCCACTTCCAGTACATCCCGTAAAAGCACCATCAAAAGAAGAACAACTAATTGGCAAACATATCGCCGAAAATTTAGTAGTGGACGGAGCCACGTTGCAAATGGGTATTGGAAGTATACCAGATGCAGTACTATCGCTTTTGAAAAATCACAAGAATCTTGGGATTCATAGCGAGATGTTTAGTGACGGTGTAGTAGACCTTGTAGAAAAGGGATGCGTAACGAATAATAGTAAAACGATGCACAAAGGTAGAATTGTTGGTTCATTCTGTGTCGGATCAGAGAAATTATACGATTTTATGGATAATAATCCTTTTATAGGTAAGTTCATTTTATATCGATTTCTTTTTGTGATTGAATTTAAACAAATTTATTATTCGATCAATTTTACAGAGATGTTGGCAGTCGACTACGTGAATAATCCACAAATAATAGCCAAACAACCGAACATGACTGCCATTAATTCGTGTGTAGAAGTTGATATCACTGGTCAAGTTAGTTCTGACAGCATTGGGACTAGAATGTATTCTGGATTTGGAGGACAATTAGATTTTATTATGGGTGCTGCACTTAGCACCGATCGTAAAGGAAAACCTATCATTGCGTTACAATCTACCACCTCAAAAGGTGAAAGTAAAATTCAGCCCGTTCTAAAATTAGGTAATTATCCTTCTAAAAGAATAGATTATTTTTTATCAAAGCTTTAATCTTTGTCGTTTATTTAAAGGTGCTGGCGTCGTTACGAACAGAGCAGTTGTGCGATACATTGTTACGGAATATGGAATTGCTAGCCTGTTTAGTAAAAGTCTTCAACAGCGGGCATATGAACTCATTCAAATCGCCCATCCCGATCACAGAGAGAAATTAGAAAAAGCAGCATTTGAACGTTTAAAAATGATGCCGGCACCATAAGCATTTCACTGGAAACAGCTCTCAAAAAATTCTTGTATTAGCATTTTATGATATCTGTTTCTTGTATACGTACAAAAATTTGTATGCTTAGAAACAATTATCATAAGCTGTCTTTTAATTTTGTGCAACTTATGCTTTATCGCCGAAAAAAGATTATATAACCTCAGAAAAAAAAAATTACATTATAATGAGAAAGTTTTCATTTTAAATAAATAGAAAATATGAATTTTCGAAATAAAAATGAAAAAGCTTTTACTTTAAAACAGTATTTAACGTTAGAAGACAATCGAAATGTGGCCGATAACATCAAAACAGTACCTATGTAAAAATAATAAATACTTTTAATATAAAATTGGAAAACGTTCCTCTGTACATTACAGTTCTGTAATAATTAAAAGTACATAGCATTTGAAACAATAAATGAAAAATAAAATAACTTTAGTATAAATTATTAAGATGCTGTAATAATAAATTGAAAATAAAGTATATAAATTATTAAGATGCTGTAATAATAAATTGAAAATAAAGTATATAAATTATATAATTTCGTTCTATTTCTTTCTATCTCTATAGTAAAGAACAAAGTGAAATCATATATTTAGACATACATATATCGAGAGAAATGAAAAATCGAATACCGGTAAATCCGACGTTCAAATACTAATTGTGGAGATGGCAACGGGTTTGATGTGATTTGCATTGACATTTAAGACCATAAAAACTTTTTAGATTATGTGTCATCTAAATTTCGATGTAATTGCCATTCGTTTCAATAAACTATAGAAACTTTTAATCATTTATATATTTTTTGACTTATCATATATCTTTTCTTATCGAAATGTTCGGTAACAATTTTCGTCGAAATTTCGAATCAACATTTGGTAAAATATTACCAACGAAATCTTTTAACATGTGCTGTGTAAGACACATTCGAGAACCGTTGCAGCCACTAAAACGATGTCCACGATGGGTTTGTGTAGAAGACGCGGTGAAAATTATAAATTCAGGTATCCACAACAATTTTCTGTTTATTAAAATAAATTTATCCATATTATGACTTGTATCTGAAATAAATACGTCTTTTAGAGCACCTAGTTTTTATACAAGGAGGTGCAGCAACGCCTAATGAATTAATACGTGCCATGACTGAACACGGCGTCTGTAATAATCTACGTGGGGTACGATTAATTCATATGGGTCTTGAAGGAGATGCGCCATTTGCTAGTCCTGAATTTGAGAGTAGAGTATCCTGTGATTTGAAAAGATATTAGATATAATGCATTATTTGAACATTATAATAATAAAATCATAACTATTTTTTAGAACATTTTAGATCCGTAAGCTTTTACATTGGTTCCAATCTTAGAGAGGCTGTCAATGATGGCAGAGCAGATTATATTCCAATATTTCATCATGAAATACCTAAACTTTTTTTTGAGAAGAGAATTATTCCAGATGTTGCATTAATTCATGTCAGTGTACCGGATGCACGCGGTTTCTGTTCTTTAGGCGTAAGCGTAGACTGTACACGTGCTGCGATCAGTTCAGCCAAAGTTATCGTTGGTCAGTAAAAATTTAATAGTAGATGACACTTACATGCTTACATGTTTGAGGGAAGATACAAATTTTTCCTCATGTTTAGCTCAAGTTAATGAACACATGCCGAGGTCGTTTGGGGACACCGTTATTCACTCCAGTCATATTGATTGGGGGGTCAAATATGATTGTCCTTTACCATGTGTGGCTAGTACTCAACCAAATGAAATTGAACAAGAAATCGGCAAGATCATTGCACAAAGATTAGTAGATGATGGAGCGACTTTACAACTTGGAATTGGCAACATACCAGATGCCGTCCTTTGTTCCCTTGGAAATCACAAAGATTTGGGAATTCACTCGGAAATACTTGGCGATACGATGGTAGATTTAGCAGAACGGGGAAATATCTCAAATAAAATGAAAATAAAGCACAGAGGACGTATGGTCAGTTCTTATGCAATAGGTACCAAAAGAGTATACGATTTTTTACATAAAAATCCGTTTGTAGGTAGGTATGCATATAATTGATTAAACTTATTAATTTGTTCGCATTTCCTGTTTTTGTCTTATAACATTATGTGTTTATTCATTTGTATAGAAATGCTTGCCATTAATTACGTAAACGATCCTCGTGTAATATGTCAACAACCAAAAATGACAGCAATTAATTCTTGTATAGAAATGGATATTACTGGTCAAATATGTTCAGATAGTTTAGGCTGTAAGATGTACTCGGGCTTTGGTGGTCAACTTGACTTTACTCGAGGTGCAGCAATGGGTCACGATGGTCGAGGAAAAGCTATAATCGCATTTCCATCGGTAACAAGTAAAGGAGAAAGTAAAATTCAACCCATAATTAAACTTGGTAAGGAATGGAATTTTCTATCACTCCACTTATAAGAAAAGTTATTTTTCACAAATTAGTGTAAAACTTTTAACCCCTTCCGACCTCTGCTGGATATACACTATATATCCACGTGGTTCATCGTATGCAACTAACACAAGCTTCGACCAACTTCATACTTTTTTTTACGCATTTACTAATTTTCAACTTTATGCCAATTTATAATACATTTTTAGATAGAAACTGAATTTAAAAATTTAAACATTTTATTTGATGTACATATCTTTTTAATTTATTTATAAATCTAAATACACAAACGGTGTTTTATTTCGCATAAAATTGCATTTCTTCAGTTTTTTTTCGAAATTATTAATAAATTACACAACATTGTTTTAGGTCTGTACACTCAATGTTCAACTTCATGTCAACCACATGGATAGAAATATTGTAAACTTGTCGGGTCGGAAAGTTAACACAATGGTTCATAAATAAAATTAAAATTATTCATTTAATAGGTGGTGGAGTTGTAATAACTAGAGCACATGCACATTATATAGTTACTGAACATGGAGTAGCAAATCTTTTTGGTAAAACATTACGTCAAAGAGCAAATGCGTTGATTCAAATTGCACATCCAGATCACAGAGAATGCCTTGAAAAAGCTGCATTCGAAAGACTTAAAACCAATCCAACAAAATATTTATAATTCACATATGTATAATAATATACTGTTTAAAATTTCACAACACTTTAAATCCATCATATATAAACATGTTTTTTATCTCAATGTTTTATACTTTGTGTATATGTATATGTTTTATACTTTATCAAATTTTTGCATGAACTTAGAAAAAATGAAAACATCAACGAAATTTATAATACTGTTTTAAAATTCATTTTTATAATCATTTGTTACATACAGTTTGAATAAATAATTATAATTTTTTTATTCTTATTTGAAAATACGTATACAATGCGTATTTTGTGTGTGTGAGTTTATATTACGGGGTAACACTGGTTTTAATACTAAAACTTTATCAGTATATTCTATGAGTCTGAATAAGAACAAATTTTTGCACGAACGTAAATATTTTAAGGAATTTTATCGTTAGTGAATATGCATGATACCGTATAAGCACTTCATAATGCGATGTTTATCTATTAGAGAACTTGAATTGATACTGCCTCAAAGCAGCTCAGGCATTCCCATTACAGAAATCGTAAATGAAATACATATCGATGTATTTTCCATTTGTAAATACATACTAATATTTCTGGCAAAAATTACATTCAGAATCTTTAACGACTTCAAATAGTGAACACAGCTTAGATGAACACTGTTAATCTATTTCATCATTCGTATCGCAGTAACTGCAAGTTCATTTTTGTTTCCTACGTACAGTCGGCCACATAATCGTTCATCCACCTACTGTAGTTGGCGTATGTATAGGGAAAAGAAAGAAAAGGTACACGTAAAATTTAAATAAAAAATAAAGGAATTAACCTTTATTAATACAAGACAAGCTGACATTTTGTAAAATTTATAGTTGCTGTACATAATGAAAAATTAAAGAAAATAACATAATGCAACGGAAAATTTGAAAAAGTATTCGTCCACCAATGTTTATGTTAGATAAAATGCATGGAAACGAATAAAATAAAATATCAAACAAGTGAATGTGATACGGCCTACTGTATTTTGTCATCTAACAATTTACTCCGAACAGTCAGAAAGAAAGTATCCAAAATGATGCGTAAGAAAAGTGAAACATCTTTGTCTGAGCGAGAAGTTATTGTCCGAAAGAGAAATTGCAAATATAATGGAAAGATCTTGAACTACAATACATATTGATAAATATATCACAATATATATTGAAAAAGTTTAAAGAAGACAAAACCATTATAAGTAAACCGCGACAAGGAAGACCAAAATTACTGACTAATCGTGATGAAATACGGATACTGAGAGCTGTCAAGTAGAATCCTTATACCTCCACATCTGAGATATGTGAAAAGATACTGTCTCCGTTAGGAAAAATAGTAAGTCTTGATGCAGTTCGACGTGTACTTCATAGAGCCGATTTAAAGAGTCGAATTAGTCGTAAGAAGCCATTAATTAACGCAATAAATCGGAAGAAGAGATTGGAATTCGCATGAAAGTACGTTTTTAAATTATTTGATTTTTGGAGACGCGTCATTTTTACCGATGTTTTGTGTTTTTGTTGCACCTAACAAAAAAGTTTGGAGAAAAGCAAATATAGAATATCAAAAAGAAAATGTGAAGCATGGAGGGGCGTCACTTATGGTATGGTGTAGTGTGTCAGCGGCTGGGGTTGGTTATTATCACATTATAGATGGTATCATGGATCGGAGGATGTATTTAAATATATTAAAGCAGCATCTATTACCAAGTGCTGAAAAACTAGGAATAAAGAGTAATTTTATGTTTCAACAAAATAACGATTCGAAGCATAAAGCCAGAATCGTCAGAGAATAGATATTATAATACGCCACATTACTTGCAAACACCAGCCCAGTTGCCAGATATAAACCCTATTGAGCACTTGTGGGCAGAAATCAAAAGGAATGTTCGTAAATCATCGCCTAAAAATTGCGAAGAAATAAAGCAACGATTTATACAAGAGTGGGAAAACTTATCATCAGATTTTACAAACAAATTAGTGAAATCAATGCTCAAGCGTTTAGAAGTTATAATTAGGTCTAAAGGATATCCTACTAAATATTAAACTAATAACTTCACTTTTATGTAACAATAATTCAATTAGATTTTAAGTGGACGAATACTTTTGCGTTTAAATTTTCCGATGCATTATGTTATTTTCTTTAATTTTTCATTATGTACAGCAACTATGAATTTCACAAAATGTCAGCTTGTCTTGTATTAATAAAGGTTAATTTCTATACTTTTAATTTAAATTTTACGTGTACCTTTTCTTTCTTTTCCCTATACATACGCCGACTACAGTAGGTAGACGAACACTTATGCGGCAGGCTGTGTTTCATATTTTTGTCATAACCTTTTAATAAAGTGTTATACAAACTGTTTATAAACGTTTTTTCTTTCAGACTGATAGAATATACTGATAAAGTATGTAAGCACCAAAATATGGTACATCTTGTATACATGTACAATTTTTTAATTCATAATATACAGCATATACTTACTACTAAACTTTTCTTAAAAATCTATACCTTCTGGTAATGTTCCTTCTTGTCGTCTTTTTTCAACGTTTTCATAGTATTCAGAAAAACTAACATAAGGTTTAATTCTGGTATTTCTATTCATTGGTCTTGCACTAGGAGGATACATATCCGATGTAGATGAAGTTTCTGTTGTTGATAAATCAGAATTGTCTTCTGTAACACCTGTACTTGAAATATCGTTTTCTAACATTGTTGTAATAGGAACAGATTCTACCATCGGATTAAACCTAACCGATTGATTAGTTGGACTTTTCAATGCATGAGGAAGCGGAAAATTAAAATTTCGTACGAGAAGTGTTATGTCATCTCGCTTACCAATAGTTACAGTACTTTGTAAGTTACTCATATTGATATCATGATGTATTCTTACAACTTTATCTACAACAGCTTGGGCAACTCCTGTTAAAGTAGACTGTGCCTGAAACTAAAATTTATTTTGTAAAAATAAAAATGTTATTATCATAGACATATTTATATAGGGTGTCGCAGATATGTTACATGCTTCAAGGGTGAAGTCTATATAAGAAAACAAATAAAAAAAGTTCATATATACATATATCCTATTCGATCTTGTTTTCGAGTTATGCTGAGTTTTTAATTTAATTAATTAATTTATTTTAACGGATTAAAGCCCTTTAGAATATATAATCGGTGCAACAGTGATTCTTAACCTTTTCAGAGCCTGGAACGCTTTTGATTACAGGAAAAATATGCAGAATATTAAATTTTGAAAGGTCATAAATCAATCAAAACAGATATAACTATAATACACGCATCATTTACTACGAATTATACATGTGTATAAGTATTATAAAAGAAAGTTACAATATTGAAGCAATCTGTTAGAAAATCAAGCTGTTCGTCAACAATAATTTTATGTTGAAACAATTCTTTCAAAAGATACTGTATAACTACTGCATAGAATGGTCACTAATAATGTTGAAATAATAGGCAACAGAATTTTACAAAACTTCCATGAAATCCAAATAATACTTGGACAAATGGAAATGGTAAAATAATCAATGATAAAACATCTGCGGACTTGTATTCAAATGTAAGAATATGCAGGTAGGTCTCAATTAATGCAAATAAATCCCTGGAACTGATCGCGTTATTCGAATTCGCACTGTATGAATACTTTACATATGATAGTTGGTTCCAATTTGATGGAAATATCAAATATTCATTTTCACATGTCCACTGAATTACAATGAAAACACATTTATTATTTTTTCAAATATTTTTAACAACATAGGCTGTACTCTCTTCTTCTTCTTGAAATATTAAACATGAATTACTTTATTCTATTATTCTACAGTTCGAAGAATATATTTAAATTTCTCGAATGTAAGCAATTTTGTTTTTATTTCTCGGTATCGTATCGCATTCTTCTTGCATTAATTGAATTTTTGTTCGCATTAAACTTGACCTGGTATCATTTTACAATTCGTACTAAATCGAATTATTATACTATTTGAATTCGCATTAATCGAGACCTACCCGTAATTTCAAACATTTGATGCGAAGGTATGCAGATACAGCGTGTTAAAGAAGAAACTCTTCTTAAACTGAAAAACAAGATCTATCATTGAAACAAATCCCCATGCTATGGTATATCCTATATATATATATATGATTATTATACAATTAAATGTAATTTTGTTCCGAAGTAATCAATTGTTTTCTAATCCGAAATTAACAGCTCGCTATCCTCTTTTATTTCTTTGAAACTGCCCACAGAATTCACCTGAAAATAGGTAATGTCCTATTCTTTTTCAAAGAATAATATCTTGAACCTTTCATTCCTTTTTCCGCTCAATTTAAGAAAAAAATCAAGCTGAATAGTATATCTGATACATAATAAATAATTAGCCTGATATAAGCGTATTGCTTATTTCGGAACAAAACTGTAATCATTTCATACCTCTTGAACTACGAAATTAATTAACTTTATATTAACTTGATCGACACCAATTACTTCTTCTAAAGATTTATAAAGTCCACGAGACATAAGCAATAAAAATTTGCAAGAATCATCAAGTTCTATCCCTCCATGAATTTCTGGTTCAGCAATAACAGGTTCTGTTGTGGCAGTTGCAAATTCTTCAAATTCTCTATATCCTCCTTTTACAAGATAATTTCCAAGACAACGAGTAGTTTCTTGGTTTCCAAGACGAGATCCTTTAATGTTAGTTATGATTAAATCTTTTAATGACTGAGAATAATATGAAAATCAAGAGATTTTGGAAAACTACCTTGTCTTATGGAATCAATATTTAACCCTAAATGAGACAATCTTAATAGTTCATCCTCATTCCTTAAATCATGATCAACACTTAACTGTACAACTCTTAATACTTGATTAGGATCTGTTTTGCACAACAAAGCTCTACTATCACCAACATTTGCAACATATAATCTTCCATGATATATGAGTGCTACAACTGCACTACTTCCTGCTGACAACTCACAGTTTAATGCATTTAATTTATCAACCTACATAAAAGTTAATTATATAAATAATATATAACATTATTAAAAGTTACATAACTCAACATATAAAACTAACCAAATGAGGAAATTTTTGATAAGTTTCATAGGAATTTAATCCATCAGGTATATCAAATTGTAAACTGGCTCGTTCAGCCAAGAGATCTCCAATAGAATCTAAGTATCCTCTTTCTACAGCTATAAATGCTTGTCTGTAACCATCAATTATACGATCTTACTTTTTTTATAAAAAAAAGTACAAACTATATTTTTAATATCTGACTATGTACTATTACCTAAGAACTTCTTTAACTTCTTCATCAGTTGATTTACCATTTAACTGTCCAAGTAAAATCTCTGCAGCCATTCGCTGCATAGTAAAATTTGCCACTTTGGTGCCTTCATGACCATCAAACACTCCATAAAGAAATGTCGAATCATCATAACGACAATGAAAACTTCGATCTTCAAAAGGATGTTCTTCTTGTCTATATCCGTCCTCGCGATAAATTTGATTCGTTGAAAATCCTACTCCTAATGATGCATTCAAAAAATATAAACAAGTAGCATAATCATTTATAGGTTATGTAACCGAATTTCTACGCACCAGATTGCTTACATACTGGCAAATCATCTGTCCAACTGTACTGAGTATCCTGAAAAGCTATTAAATTAGGGCGTTCTGCCCTAGTTGGCATTGTTAAGGAAAAAGAAGTAACTTTAGCAAAGTTTTTAATTAATGTATATATATATATACATATATATATGTAGACTTACGTTTTTAACATATCGACTGCATATCGATTCATGATTGAAGATATCGAGAATTTTACAATAATCGAATTTATTCAAATCAAATATTTTCAAATATAATATAATTTACATAATTATTTTTTATTTGCTATATTTTATTTATAAGCAACATAGGTATAGCAATACATTTACATAATTTATAAAATATAAAATAAACATCTACATCTACTTAATGTGAGAAACATAATATCGTATTGTACAATATACATTAATAAATTATTTAATCTTCTGTTTTATATTTCTAAGTAATTTATATTTTATTTTTTACATATCATTTTATATCTTATTTTATAAAATTTTTACTTTTTTGGACAACAGATATATACTATTAAAAACAAAAGCAATTCTTTTATCCTATCTGCCAAATTACATGACGTTTCGATTTATCAATAGTAAAAATTTTAGTAATTAATAAAAGTTTAAATTAATGGGTATTAAATATGTGACAGCTTTGATCGCACTCTAGCGAACTGCGATCATTAATACCACAAAATATTTACAATATGAAAACCTGACAAATTGCACATAACATATTAACAAAATTAACATTCATCAATAGAAGAAAATTAATTGTTAAATAGGTTATTACATGTTATGTATTATTTAAATCTTTCTTATCCACTAATACACTTTTTATTATAAATAAAATATTGTTTTCCTTTTAAAGGATTGTAAAGAGCTGCTTTAAATATTTTTAATATTAATGTTTTAATTGTTATTTCCTTATTGATTTATGAAAGAGAAAATGAGTCGAAATCCACGAGCAGGAGGCTGTCCAGGTCTAACAAAAACTGAACAACTTCGTCAAGCAAGAACTGCCGCAATAGTAAGAGATTATGAAAAAAAACAAGAAGACGCAATGAGACATCAAGCCGATCCATTCAAAACTCGCAGAAGGATGGTTAAGCCTGAGCCAAAAAAAGTGGACTTTCATAAACCAACAATGACTAAATCAATGTTAGCTAGAGTAAAACATGCAGAGAGATTTAAACAAGAATATGAACGAAAGCAAGAAGCATTATCATCTGGCCGGTTACCTAAAAGGACACCTGCACCAGTAGGAGGTGATGCCAGGTCGCGACAATAGTTAAACTTGATTGAAACAACTAATACAATACTTGTTAAATGAAAACAAGTAGTACCTTTTTTTAATTTTTATTATGTTCTTCATATTATTACTATAAAGTATAAAATATTAAATAATAAATTCACAATTTAATCATTTATATGTGAAGTTTCTATTACCATGTACAAAATTATCCTCAATTAGATTGGGTAGGGAAAGAGTACCGAAAGGACAATTTACCCCTCACATAAGTCCAGCTGTAACTCCTCGAAAAACCTCACCATCTAGAAAAGAGTTTGAAGCTGGACCCAGTCGTTTACCTTCTGCCAAGGAAGGTGCAATCCCAAAACGACTAAGACCACCTAAACAAACTGTACCTAAAAAAACCACTGAATTAGCTAAAATGATGAATGCTGATGTAGTTCAAGCTGAACCAGTTGGTGCTGGACCAGTTAATAATATTGTTATACCTCCTGGATTAGTGAGTACAGATCGTACAACCATTGTTAGTATACCTCAACCAGCAGTAGATACTGAATCAAGAGTAACATCACAAGTGGCTAATCGTTCAATTCAAGTGATCAGGTAATTTTATAAAACATTCTTTTACCTGCAAACATAACACAAGAACATTTTACTTCTGACAGTGAAACTCTTGATGAGCAAGATGCTACAGAATCTGCAGTAGTGCAAAATAGATTATCAGAATTGCAACAAGCTAGAAGAGATTTTGTTATCGCGGTAGCAAATGTTGGTGGTAACTCTATTAATTTTCAAGATGAAAGTCCTCCTTCTTTTCTCTTGGAATCTCCTCCTACATCTCCAACTAGAAAATCATACAGGTAAAATTTCAAATATGGTATAAACAAAATTCAATTGCTATATCTATAAATAATGCATATATAGAAGCCCTGTACTAGAAGATGAACATCTACAACCTAAATATAGAACAGATTATCCACAAGTTCTTGCTGCTCGTGAGTTTATACAAAAAACTAAAGCTGATGTGGAAAGAAGAGAAGCAGCCAGAAGAATGGAAGAGGAATTTGAAAGAATAGCAGCAGAACATTTGTCAGATAATTTACTGTTAGAGGTTCCCTTTGAAGAAGGGATCTTACAGGAAAGAAATATATCTTGGGAAGAAGATGAACCAGAATTCTATCAATATGAAACTTTTGATCCTGATTTATTAGAAAGATTTTTTAATGTTCAAGATTATCCAAACTTTCTTTGTCCACGATGTAGACCACCACCAGGCAGAGAACAGTTGCATCCTGACTTGTGGGACTTAGAAGATCCCTGGAGCAGACCAGAACAGTTGCATCCTGACTTGTGCGACTTAGAAGATCCATGGTGCAGACCACCTACAGAACATAATGTGGGAGATTTAATACAGTTTGATTAATTAAACATTCATTTCTTTTGTCTTAGATTCTTAAAGCTTCCAATAGACATTTCTTTATAATTCACTGTAAAGTATTTATGCCTTATGTAATGTATAACTGCTATGCACATGTAAATAATAATAATAATAATAATAATAATAATAATAATAATAATAATAGTAATTATTTTGTAATCGGACAATGCATCGTTAACAAAATTTTATGTTTAATTTCGACCATTAAAAATACAATCTTTTATCAATTAAAATAAAAAGTAATATCTATAAACGCATATAATATATGTAATTTATTTATAATATCAGTTTTTCATTATTTAAGTTTTAAACAGTTTATGTATTAGTATAGAAGAAAATTAGTATATTAAAAAATACAATTAATCATTCATAATCAATAAAGTATAATAATACAAAACATATGCTGATATTTATATATATATATAGATTATCTCTCTCTCTTTCTCTCTCTCTCTCTCTTTCTTTCTCTCTCTCTCTCTCTCTTTCTTTCTCTCTCTCTCTCTCTCTCTCTCTCTCTCTAATAAGAGATATATATATATAGATTATCTAAAATATTGTTTGACTGACGTTGTAGGTTCAGATACATAAAATATATAATCTAAAAATTTAGTAATATGTTATGTTATTTTTAATACATGATTTAAAATAAGAAACTAAAAAGATCTGTGTCTAATGTATTTTTTAGCTATTGGATGCGTCATTTTACTTAGTTATAAAATTTGATTATTATATTGTTTAACACATGTGTATATGAATTACGAATTCTCCAGTGGTATTTTCAGAATCTATAATGAACCTACCCTAAAGTTATATTAAGTGTAATTGACAATAAATCATATTTATGAATAAGCACCACAAGTATAATGGCGACACCCACTAATGGTAACGGTAATCTTATTGACGAATTCGAAGAAGCATTTCAGGTACAGTGTTAAAAGTCTTATTATTATTAACGTATTAATTTTGTAAAATAATATTTTGATGATTTTAAATTAGTATCTTTTATATAAATATGATTTGCAGCAATGTTTAAGTATATTAATAACCAAAGACGAAGGGTTAGGAAACAATGGGATTGGAATGTCTGGTGGTTTGACTGTGGATAAGGAGGAAGCACGTAGTGAAGTTGAACAAGTTACATTAAGATTCATAGATCTGGCAAGACAAATGGAAGCTTTCTTTCTACAAAAACGATTTTTGTTATCTGCATTAAAGCCAGAACTAGTAGTGAAAGAAGATATTAATGATCTTAGAGTAGAATTAGCGCGTAAAGAAGATCTTATAAAAAGACATTATGATAAAATTACAGTATGGCAAAATCTGTTAGCAGATTTGCAAGGTTGGGCAAAGTCTCCAGCTCAAGGCCCAGCACCTAATGGTAAGAATCATAAAATAAATATTACAAAATGATAGATATCATTAATAATTTAAAAATGCTTTAGGTTTACCAAACGGTACTCAAAGTGGACAAAATCAACAAACTACTAATGGAGGTGGAAATGCAACAATGCAACAACAACAGCAAATATTGCAGCATCAACAACAGCTTCAACAACAACAACAACAATTGCAACATCTACAGCAACATCAAATACAACAGCAACAACTTCATCAACAACAGGTATTTAAGTAATACCGTTATGAGCAAACCTGAAACTCTTGAATTTGGACAGCTGTTTAAAAGTAGTATTGAGAAAATTTTTTCAAAGTAACATACAGTTGGAAAGAAAAAGTATGTAACAGCGAAAATTATGTTCTTGCAAAAGACTTCTGTTATGAAGATTATAGTTAGAAATTTACATTTCAAGTCACCATTACATAAGATTATTTCACTTTAGTTGTAAATTCAAATATTATTGATGATGTACATTATTGAATTTCTTTATACATAGTGTCATTGCATTATACAGTTATGCATATATTATATGATTTATGATTAATGTAAGGTTTTCATTTTAAAATGGAATATTTATTACTATTAGGTTTCTATATTGTTAAAACTTAAAAGAATGAATATTAATATTGGATGATTGTATGCATCTATATGTATGCATGTGGGTGTGAATGTACAAAATGTATATAAAACAGTTTAACTAAATCATTAAGTAATTTTTTGTGACTGAAATACTTATTAAAATGTTAGAAACTATTTTTGCTCCATATATTTTTTTTTTCTTTTTTTTTCTGTTAGAGTAATAGCTACTCAGGACATAAAAACTATTCAGTCCTATTGCACAAAAAACAACTTATACTAGTATTGTGTATAATCAGTGCCTTATATAATTCCTATCAATAGAGATATGTAACATGTAAGAAAAAAAGAATTAAAGTGCTTTTACTAGTAGCTGCGATATAGAATTACAAGAGCATAAATTTCATTTATAAAAACGGAAAAGTATTAAATAGACATAAATATGTTGTAAAATGGTGCCAAAATAATTTAACTATTTAAATGTGTACAAATGTTTAGCTAAAAACTGATATAATAAATCTGATAATGGCAATAATAAAACAGAAATAAGCATATTACTACATTTGCTTGATATTAATAGTAAACCTAATGATCCCTATTACCTGTAAATAAATTAGGTGCAAATAGTAATATTTCAAATGTAACTTCATAATTATTTATAATTAAAATATATATCTGCAAATGTGTACATATTCTTTTTATATATATTAAAGTTTCTGTCACATATTGGAAATTGTTCTAAACTGATATTTTTTAATATTTATATATCCTGTTTATAGTATAATAAATATTTATTGCACGCAAACATGTATGCATGCATTTTACATCAATGTAAGACTTATTAATGAAAAATATTTTTATGTTTAAAAGAAAATACAAGAACTTAATTCATGATAAATTAGAAAAATTATATTAAAAAATTTTTTCATTATTTTATCTACTTTTTAACATTTTATAAGATGACATGTATCCTTTTTTGTACAATGTTTAAACATAATATTGAACAAATATATTGCAACCATTTATGGAAATGAGTTACTGCAAAAGAAAGATCGTGCCATTTTACTTATGTTGTTTTACATGCAAGTACATATTTTGCAGAATAAATCTCTATTCATGGCAAAAAAAAAACATTGTGCTTTCTTTCATTTCCCATGCCTATCTAATTATTGTTCCTAAATATATCCTACTAGCTTGTTAGGTCAGAATTCTATCTTTTATTTTACTTATAAATTACTTAAATATATTGCATGTATGTATTTCATAATTTAATTATCTTAATGCTATCTTTGATTCTTCTAAATTCTTAGTTTTCATCTAGTATCATTTTCTATGGTAAAATAGAATTTATTAAAAAAGATTATACAAAGTATAATGATAAAAATATGTTAAAATGTTTAATGTAAATTGCAGGTGCAACAAGGATCTGGAGCTCCTCCTACATCAGGTCTTCCAGGAGTTGGAGTTTCAGTTGGACAACAAGGAATGTTTATGGCACAAGGAGTAGGGGTGACTGGTGGACGAGCTGGATTCCCTGTTGCAGGCGTAGGAAATAGTGCTCTTCAGGGTCCCCTCGCTTTTCTGGAAAAGACAACGAGCAATATAGGAATGCCTGAAAGGCGGAGTTGACGCGGACGGGGAAGGGGCCGAGGTCGGGGTCGAGGAAAAGGCCGAGGAAGAGGACGAGGCGGAGGAGCAAGTTTACCTCCACCACCACCACTTCTCGATACTTCGGACCCGTCATCGTATGCTGCTGCTGCCGCAGTTGTAGCTGCTGCGGCAGCGCCCCTTCCCTCTCCACAGCAGCAACCACCGTCTTGTACATGAATATTTACAAGAAATTAATTTGTTATTGTAATATATCATTCCTATATCTAAAATTGTTGCAATCGCAAGAAACTGTTCCCGGATATATAGGTTTTATTTTTATTAGTAAAAGATTGAAGTATTTTGTTATTATACAGTTAAGTGTGCGTTGTTATAATTTTACAATGTGCTTCTATAAATATTCGCGATGTACATCGATTAATTATTATGAAAAATCAAGGTTTTAATTGAAAAATAATTAAATAATACCAGTTTTATTAAATCACATATCGGTATAGATAATTAAAATATTACACTATTTAATTTTCTCTGGAAAAATATCTTGTGTTTATTCTCTAAATTTATAAATCTTTTACTTTGATATTTGTATTTTTTTTTTCTGTTTAAGAAAAAGACTATATCCAAAAAGATAACATACCCATAAAATAAAATAATCAGTATGTACTAAATTATTCAAGAGGGTAAAACTGTACATAATTTCATAATGGTTAAAATACTAACGTCACATGTACATAGAATTAGAAGCACAAATTTTAATACAATAAATCATATATTTTATTATATTAAGTTCGAATAATTAACACTTTTACAAATATTTCACACAATATTGATCAAAATCATCAGGTGTATTTCAAATACAACACAAATAAAATATAGATTGCCCAAATCTAATATACCTCCCATAGATGTGTATCTATTATATTAGACTATATTTTGTACAAATTTTGTACACTGTGTTCTATTCTATACGATGTTGTACACAAACTTTTTGCAGTTTAATGTATTATATTGCTGAACTCTTCTTATCTTTTTATGATCATTAATGCTTATTGATACTGTTATTAACTGCTTTAGTAAATGCAACATTTTTTATAAAGTGAATAAGACAAGCTGTACAAAAAAATTCATTACATTTGTATTAAGTATCGCCTTACTGTAAGAATATAATCCTGTACACAGATAAAATGATTACAAATTTTATAAATTGTGTATGAATCGACTTTCTTTTACATTCCGATTTACTTAATTTGTTGTACTTGACTATAATGCATTTACATAAATGTCGGAATGTAAGAAGGGAGGTGGGCAATGTGTTGATAAAATATACAGAAATATATATATATATATTGTGTATACATATGTATGTATATATATAATATAGATATATATAGAAAGAGATAGTAAAATTATATATACATGCATGTATATATAGATAAATTCGCACCATATAACTTAAAATAGGTGTAAATTTTAACACAATGCCTGTAAAAACTGGATCAGTGTACGAGTTGGACGACCGGCCATTCCTGCTGGTACATATGGTAACTTATCAGGACCAGGACCCATTACTCCTGCAATATCCAAATGCATCCATGATGTGTTATTTGAAATAAATTCACGTAAAAATGCAGCTGCAGTGCATGCACCACCGCCTTTGGTCCTTGCAACATTTCTTATATCTGCTGATTTAACTTTCTCTGTAAATAATACCAAATTATTTAAAGGTTTTAAGATCAAGAATATGAAAAAAACCTTATAAAGTTATTTTCTCACTTGTCATTTCATCTGTAAAATGCTGCCAAAGTGGAAATCTCCACATTCTATCACCAGTAAGAGTACCAGCGCTTTTTAATTTTTCAAATAATACACCATTGTTTGTAAATACTCCAGTTGCTGCTCCTCCTAAAGCAATTCTCATCGCACCCGTTAACGTTGCAATATCCAAAATAAAACTGTGAATACCATAAGTACATAATAAATATTTTTATTAAATCTTATTTATTAATAGATATAAATACATACCATGGACAAAATTCATGAGCATAACAAAGGGCATCGGCAAGAATAAGTCTACCTTCCGCATCAGTGTTATCTACAATGATACTCTTTCCATTCATAGCAACTACAACATCTCCGGGTTTAGTTGCAGTTCCAGATGGCAAATTTTCAGTGAGCGGCAACAAACCAATGATATTTAGTTTTAATTTGAGTTCAGCAGCAGCACGGATAGCAGCAGCGACACATGCTGCACCAGTCATATCAGCACGCATTTCATCCATATCTGCTGAAGGCTAAAATTATATTTCTGTATTAAATTGTTTCTGTTAAATATTACAATTTATAGTTAACTTACCTTGAGACTGATACCACCGGCATCAAAAGTAACACCTTTTCCAACAAAAGCAATTGGTTTGGAATTATCATCAGCACCTTTATAGTGAATTTCTACAAACTTTGGTGGTTCACAACTACCATGAGATACACTAAGGAAAGAACCCATCTTTTTCTGTTCTGCCCATTCTTTATCATGTATTTGTACAGTAATTCCTAATTTGGAAAGAACTGAACACACTTCTTTCGAAAATATTGTGGGTGTCATTAAATTGGCAGGAGTATCTGATAAGTGACGTGCCCAATTTTGAGCTTGAGCTTTGATACTTCCAATTCGCCATTGTTCCCTTAAACCATCATTTTTTTTACATCATCATATCATAAATAGGTATAGAAATAAAAAAAAAAAAATATAATACTCACTCTCCTTCTTGGCCATATAATGAAACTTTAGGAAGTATTTTTTGTTTTTCCTTATTTTTAAATTCTTGATAAAACCATGTTGATAATACAGCTCCTTCTGCTGCAGCTTCTGCATCTCCCAATGTTTCTAACTGTATGTCTTTTATTTCAACTGCATCTAGTGCACGACATCCCGCTAGGAAATCATTATACTATTATTAAAGCATGATACAGAAAAATACTTAAATTACTATAAGCATATTCAAGTCTTTATAAGAAGTTTAATATCTACCTGCTGCAGCTATACGTATGTTTTCTTTTCCTTCATGTATTTCTTCGAGTTGATTAATGCCAAGATTCTTTTTTCCAAGACCAACAACTGCAACTCCCACATAATCTGCTTCATCCACACCCCAAAATACTCTAGCATGGCCTTTGGGAATTTTTGGACCTGCTCTGTAGTAGTATAAGAAACATTATTTAACAATATTATTATATATACTTTCAATTTGTAATATTATTGAAGTATCATTTAAGAATATTATTACATACATAGTAAAACTTACATAGCTAAGACAAGGGAAATGTTTATATGAAATTAAAGAATTTTTTTGAAGGACATTCTAAGACACAAATTCATAAATTTATTCATTACAGTAATTCTAGGCATCCAAACATGTATTAGAACATGAGATATTTGCAATTTTAAAATATAGTCTAAAAATATACTATTCTTTACATATTTTTTTAAAATTAAACTAATTAATATCTCTAATAATTGTACTAATTGTTAATTCGATTAAAATTACAATTACTTTTCACAATTAAAACTACATATCAATTTACATCTATGTTCTCTGATTAATAATGAAGATGTAATTAGAACTCATAGTACATTAACAGTAAGCGCAATTACTTCCGACGCAGTTGATTATCAATAAACAGTTCATAACAGAAAAGTATCATTTCAGAATGCAGTGCAATGTAACACTATTTTTAATACCAAAAATTCGATTCCTTATTTATATACATATATGTATAATATATATACACACGTGAGTTTAAATATGTAAATTTTGTATGGGGTTTTGTATTTGTAATACCGTTTGCTTTAATATTATTATATAAATCCTAAAGAAATTATTAAAAATTGACACATCTATATTTCAAAATGAGCAATGACATAGATTTACTTAAAATATATTATCCAGAGCTAAGCAAAATAACAAAATTACTGCATTCAATGATTTACATTATTTTGATATTGTTTTCCAGGAAGTTATATAAGAAGTAATGTATTTATTTATAGAGTACTTGACACAAAATATTTACAATTTACTATTTTTTGTTAAAAATTTGATTTTTTCTTAGCTCTGATATTAATGTATAAACAATGATCTTAATATTGATAGTAGGAACTGAATGCAATCCAAGCACATTTATTATTTTTTAGCTGTGATAATTTTCTTGGCACAAATTGAATTGAACAGATGGTACCAGCATTATTTGTGGTATTAATTTATACACTTCTACTCTTAATTATAATTTATTAGGCTACTTTGGCAAGATTTATTATAAGGACTACACCTTACATATTTTGAATTAAATTCTTACATCATAATCATTACAAATTGATGATTTTAAATATTTCTCATTTTACATATAATTACACATCATAAAATTCTTTTCCCACATTGTAAATTATTTAGAATAATAAAATTTTATACTTTGTTCAGCATTCATAAATGGTATTTATCAAGTTATAAAAATTCACCATATGCAACAAATAATTAGACAATTTATATGATTTAATTATAAATACTATCGCCATATAATATTAGATATGGCCAAAAACACAAAGTACAAAAATATAGATAATAATAATACAATGATAATAATGATAGTAAAATTGACCTAATAAGAATGTTTTATTATACGACATTATACTAATAATTACTATATAAATACATTAATTTTGAAATATATTAAACACAATTAAATTAATGTCATAAAAGGCCATGATCTGTATTAAAAATTATCACATGTACATGTGTATTACTAATATAATTATATGAATTATTTATTATTAAAAATTCAGTCTATTATTAAATTATATCTATACTGAGAAATAGTTAAATAAGAGTAGTATAAGTAACAGTAGCAATCTATATGTTTGGTAAAAACATAACAACAGAAAAGGTAATTGTATTACTCTTCATTCATAGCTACTTTTTCAAATAAGTCAGTTTCTAGTAATTTATACTTCAATATGTTTGATCAGTTTTCTTTTTAAATTTTGCGTACAACAAATTATTATAACATTTAGAATAAATTTTCACTTCTCGTTGTTATTTATGTCTGAGCCCTTAATTGAATAAGTTCCAGGGTATACATACATATCAGTGTTTGGACTGTTAAACTATTAATTAACTTTAAACTAGTTCTAATATTTTAATAGTTCCTCGAGAATTTGCAGCCACCACAACATTCGACATTTGTTTCCAGCAAACTGCAGATACAAATTCATTCAGATCCTCTTCTTTTCGTTCTTGTATTTCTAATATACTTCGAACTGCGTCAAATTTGTATGAGAATAATTGTTTTGTAAGTCCTTTGTAATATACATAAAGTGCATTATTTTCTGATCCACATGCTACATAATCACCATCAGTAGCAAGACCTACAAAATTCTTCTCGTTAACATGTCCAACGAACGAACGTAAACAATGTGGATTATTAATATTCCACATTTTTAATTGCGAATCGGTACTTGCAGATACTATTTCCTCCTTGTTAATGAATTTAACATATGAAACAGCCTTGCGGTGACCTTTAAAAATGCAGAGTGCTTCCTTCATATTACGTAAATCATAATAATGGACACAATGATCTGCAGATCCAAATGCCAAATGACATGAACTACGTGGGTTAAATTTTACACAACATACATTAGCCTTTGCTTCTAAAGAAGCAACAGAATGATCATTGTTCAAAGACCATAATTTAACTCTAGCATCATCTGAACCTGATGCTATGAGTTTAGTATCTATATCATTGAAGTCAACAGACCAACATCTCTTTTCATGTTCTTGAAAGGTTTTGGTTCTTTGACAAGTTGCAGCATCCCATACTGTCACAGTTCCTTCATAATCTGATGATGCTAACATTCCTTTATGAAAGGAATTCCAAGAAACACATGATATTTTGGAGCTAGATACCATTTCTACACAGGGGTAGTGTATATCTACAGTGTCTCTTATTACAGCATTATAATCAAATACTTTTATACGTTTTGTAACTCCAGCTATTGCAAAAAATTCATTATCCTTATCGAATTCAATACTAGAGACGATAGTAGAAATATTAAAAATATCTGATGAATAATTTAAAGTCGCCAACGGACGTAATGATTTGTATCTCGAAAATTTTACAAGATTTTCTCTGAAAACGTCGAGCCCCGAACTCATACCTTGCCATGAATCACTCTGACTTTGAGATTTATGTCCAAGTATTAGCTCCTTAGCACGAGAATCAAAATAACATTGAACAAAGTCATCAAAATGAGCATGCATTCTTTTTCTACGTACAGCTAAAGTGGATCCAATTACATAATCATTTTGTTTTTTACTCCCTGTAGGATTAATAAATGTATCACTTCCAGCAACACTTATTTTCTCATTTGGTTTTACCATATTTGCATCTATCATGTCTATAAGGCCAATCATTTCTTTTTTAATAGCTGATACTTGTGCAGTATCATTTTCACTTGATTTTTGCAAGTCTTCTATTGTAGGACATTTATTCTGAACATCTCTTAAAATATTTTCAACTTCTTCCATGTCTTTTTTAATCAATGCTATCTCCTTTTGTAACTGATTCTTTTGTTCTTCCTTTTGCTGTAATAAATGTTTTAAAAACTCATGCAACAATTTGTTTTGTGCTGCCCATGTTTCAGCTTCCAGTAAATGTTTCCTCTGAGTTAGTACTTCTAACATCACATTTACATCTGGTAAAGTTAAATTAGCACTTTCTGCAGCTACAATATCTCTTAAACCATCATAAGGTAATACAGATAAATCTGTACCCACTGCTCTATATCTGCCATCAGCAGTACATGATGACCCTAATTCAGTGAGACCTCTAATTCTAGTTTTATATTTTGATATTAATTTGTGTAACAAGAAGTTTGGAAAAATATCTTGTTGAGTTAATGTGTAGCTACACTTTGGACAACGTCCATTAGCTTCCAAAGATTTTACTATGCAACGATAACAAAATGTATGACCACAACGTGTAATATGAGCTTCATCAATCACCTCAAAACAAATAGGACACAAATAATCATTATTTTTATCTTCAAGTGTACCACTAATCCTATGGAGAACATTTGCTGAATGATGCTGTTTACTCATTCTATCACTACATTCACCTATACCACCACCACCACTGCTTCCAGCAGTACTATCATTTCCAAAGTTATTATCACTAATAGCTGACATCTTTGCTTTCAATTGAATAATCTTTTTTAAAATACATTTAACTATTTTCAAATACATTTGGTAATTTTAATCTGTTTTTTTAAATTTCATATTTTTAAGTTTTGTTTGAGTCCTTTTAATAGATATTTTTACTTTATGAATAATCAATGTAAAGAAATTGCTTTACAAATAAATTAAAAAAATTGTTTTCTGTAACAAAATATGTATCTGGTAACTCCTTTTGTGCAGCGAGCTTTTGCTTCATATCATGCGTACAATACTGTCTCTCAGTCTAGTCTCTCCTGAAACAATGAAAATAATGCCAGTGAGCTCATGGAACATAAATTTCACTCAAATTCAAGAGTTTTGTTAACAGAAAATACTTTATGGAAAAGTTTTTAAAACAAAGGAAACACAATTCTAAATATTATATATAAAGCTCAGGCAGCATTATGACAATTGTTTCAGGCTGGAACTATGAGTAAACATTTAAATATTCATTAAGTCTATGTATGTAAAATGGAAATATAAACTTAATAATATGTAGAACTATGCTTTATGATAAAAATTTGTTTATCGCACATGTAATTTATTACTACGTGTATTATCTTGAATTAATGAAGTATATAGGAAAATGATTCATATACATATACTTATACCTAAATATGGACTGACATCATTCTTGTTTCATATATATCATAAAAAAATTGTTTATAAAAAAAGTTGTTAATACAAATATTACATAAATATGTACTGTGTAAAGATATAATTATAATACAAAAGATGTATAATATAATTTTGAACTTACAGCAAAATATTTTTTTGTAGTTTCCCTTTAACTAATTCATCATATTTAGCCGCTGTGGGAGTCAATGAAATGTTGCTTTCATCTTCTGTTTCGTATATACCAAGTACCAATCCTTTCTGTTGAAAATTAAATTAAGAGTAAATGTTAAGCATTAAAATTCACGTAAAAATACAACGCAGTCAAACTATAGCCTTATAAAGCAAATTCGTTGTTTTTTAAGTCTTTTTATAAAAAAAAAAAATGGAATTACAAAGTAATAATTCATCATTTACATATCTTAATAAAATGTTTCTCCTCTTTTCCTGTCTACAATGTTTGAATACTGAGGCAAAAATTCGCCATTTCAACAGTTTGTTGCGGAAAGTTGAAATATATCATACGTTTAACAAAAAACTAGTGATAAATACTATTCAATACTAAAATAAATAACATTATAATTACCTTCATGATCGAAATACTGGATAAGAAACGTAACTGCGAATTTCCGTATTGCAATCCCTTTCCTTTGATAAGAGACAATGCCATAATTTGTTCAAGAGAACACTTAGGTGTGATATATATACGTATGACTATATAGACATATATGAATGTGTAAGTGTATATATACACGTGATCATACACATATTTTCCTCAAAAGATACGATATCTATATAGATATATCTTGGTCACTTATGTTATAGATTTGCGACTCTAGTACTTCGCTTTTTCTATATTGCCATCTAGCGGAAATTTCTGAGGATCACGGGCACAGAGTAACTTACAGAAACGACACTTATAATAATGATTCCACTAATAGTTCGTCCAATGAGAAGAGCTCATTACATATCACTTTTTATTTTCTTCATTAGCAATTATACTAGGGACAATTTTGTTTTCACTAAATCAGTAAACTAACGTATAAATGTATATATATATATGTAGATATAATATATTTGTAAAATAAATGTTAATGACTGTAAACCGGTTACACGATAGTCATTTTGGTAGAATGCAACCTATTTAAACAGTTATAATTATATTAATGTAAAATATAAAGAAAGTTGGCAGAGAGGGGCAGGCTTCCTCTCTCTATTTCTCCACCTAGTAAATTTTCCGAAATACATTGTTTTTTTTTAACTGAAAATTTTAGTTTTGTATCCATTGTAACTTTAAATTTTTAGTGGAATTGCCAATTACTGGTAAGTTCACCGATTCTTATGGCTTTTAAATATATGTGTTATAAAAAATGATATTTTGAAAATCTTTTTCCTTCTGCAATAATAAGCGATTGGTCTTAACTTCAAAAATATTCGCAAAAATCTCCCCACTACTTATATCTATCTGTGCCAGATTTTAAAAATACATGCTACAAACTTTTCCACGAATATATTATCAAATTTCTGCCAGATTGGGATGTCAAGCTTTGGTACCATATCCGTGATAATGATACAAGAAGGCTTGGGCCAATGTTTGAACCAAAAATGTATTAAGCTTTACGGTATAAATAACCCCAAATTGGTTACAAAAGTTTGATAAAGCTTAGTGAAAACAACAATGTTTGGTTTGTTTTTGGCGTTGTTTTGTATGAAAGTTTAGCAACACATCGAACAGATGTGACTTGGCATTACAAGTGGATGATATTTTGATACCAGATCTATTTAGATTTGGTGCTACATTAGCATTAAATGATTATTGGGGCTGTTGTTACTAATGCATTAAGTTCTGCCTGCACGTACTCGCATAACAGCGTATGCATTATCCTGAAACCACCACTTATCTCCTGGTCTTATAAATTATAAACGCATGCACGTATAGACAGAGTTTAATTGCATGTTACTGAAAGCTTTTTGTAAATACTTTAAGTATTAAGCTTTCAGCGGACAGACGACGAACCCTCTCGCATGGACCTCCCAGGTTTGGAAGGAACCGGCCTAGGGCGGTCGCAACTCTTTTCACCCAGGAAATCAGTGCCTCTAGGTGTTTTTTGAACCGCCAATGGCTGTCGATGATAAGTCCGAGATACTTCATGGAATGGCTCACCTTGGCTCTGATATGACCTACGCGTATCTTAGTCTGACGCGGGACCCCGCGCCGAGCCTCGTCGTAGATCCATATAGCTTTTGTCTTTTGAGGGCTCACGTATAGCCCAATCCTGCTGACTCCCTCGATGGTGGATGCAACCCCGTACTTGCAGAAGCGAAACCTCCTCCCGAAGTCTTCCCCCGTGGCCAGCACCAGCGTATCATCTGCGTAACACGTGATGGAGACTCCGTGTGGGAGAACGGCCCGTAATTCTACGTCGTATGCGAGATTCCACAGGATGGACCCCAGCACCGATTCCTGCGGAACGCCGCACTTGCTGGTGTAGTAAATCCACCTGTCCGACAAGTATGCCCCTATTATTCGTCTCAGGTATGGGGGTACCTTGTGACGAACCAGGGCTATCCTGATAGCCCCCAAAGTCAGAGAGTTGAATGCGTTGACGATATCCAGGGATACCGCCAATGCGACCCCGGTTTGAGAGGTCCCCGCACGCGTGAAATTGCGTCCACGGTGGAACGCACCTCTTGAAAGCCGAACTGGCAATCTGAATTTTTCGAAGCGCCAGGCACCAACGTGTTGTTAGCGTCGTTCTGCCCGTCCTGAAGGGGTCGATGGGCAGATCGTAGGAGCGTCTGACATTCCGTCTGACGCAGGTGCTCGCCGGGCATGGGTGCTTCGGAGAGCACCAAAATCGAATTCGGAGGGAGGCGACGCCGTAGTGTCATCACTGCAGAGAGGAGGAGGACTCGGCGCAGCACACGCTTGAGGAGTGTCCCGCATGGTCGCGAGAGCGGCGAGACCTCCGAGTCGCAATCGGACCGGACCTCTCACTGCTGGCAGTCATTGAGACAATGCTGAGCAGCGACGGGTGTTGGAAGGCCATGGCCTTTTTCTGCGAGCGGGTAATGCTTCAGAAGGAGGAGGCGGAGCGGGCTCGAAAGAGAGCCGCCACTCCTTCCAGACGGGGATGATGCCGTCGACGTGGTGGGCATTGGCAGAGGGCACCCCAAGCCTCTAGCCGTTGATGTTGCTTGGGACACTCCCACGACTCCCGATGAGAGCAACATCAACAGGGTAAGTGACTGTCACAGTTAGGGGGTATGGCAGCGCCGTGCAATGGTCGCGCAGCGCTGGAATTGCCGCTGAGCGGTGTTCTGGTCTCCGGCAGTGGTGTGCCTCGATTGAAGCGTTAGCGGAAGGGAGTACTGGAAGCGTCCTTCTTAGGGTTCACGGTGCTCTCCCAACCCGCTGAGATAGACCACCGTAGAGGTTTTAGCAGGTAAGAGTCCTGCACCCTGAGGAAGTGACGGGGTATCTTTTGAAGATTACCTCCACGTTAAAGAACAAAAAGAAAAAAGATAGGGTCCCGCGCTAGTCTGGTGAGTCGTGAGGCGGGTTGCAATAATGCACTTTAAAGAGCTTTCCTACCTCGTTCAACAGACAAATCGGCCGATATGCTGAAGGAGACTCCGCTAGCCTGCTCTCTTTCTTCAAGAGAACCAGTCGCCCTTTCTTCCATCCGGCTGGAAAGATCCTGGTTTTCAAGCACGAGTCCAGCAGGTCTCGGAAGATGCCTCCTAGGTGTCGGAGAGCATGCGCCAATACGCTTCCCGGAACGCCAAAGTAAAATATTTTGTTTTTTACAGAATCAATGTTTACATGAAGATTCAATGTTATAAATTTTATTCTAAAATAATCTATAAAATATTTTCAGCTTAAATATATACTACTAAGCATAAAATAAAATTTTTATAATATTTAATGTATTAGAATTAAAAATATACTAATACACCCTTTTTTCCTCATACTTCTTATTGTTAGTTAGAATCTAATAAACTGGTTTAATTGTTGTATGTATGATTGATATTTTATAATATTACAAGTTTAAAATGAAAATGTTATAAAACAGCTATTGTATTGATCATTAGTAAAAGTGTATATTTTTTAATTAAAATTTAGTTACTTACTATTCAACAAAGGTGATGGGCAAAATGCAATATTTGTTTAAATTTCCAATGTTTATTATTAAACATACAGAAAATAGTTTCTTAACAGTAAAGTAAAATAGTTTCTTCTTAAATATCGGTGTAAAATTTTGTTTTATGTTACAATTCAACAAATAATATACTTTTACTTTCAGACAAAACGTTTTTATAATTAAAGAGTACAACTGTGAATGCTGATACAATAGGAGAGAACATTGTAAACATTGCGGATAATAAAAGTAATTGTAATGCAAGTTTTGTAATATATTTGTAATACTTCAAAAAGTAGAGATTATTTTGTTATGTAAGAAATGTTTTATATGATAATAACTTAAATAATAAAGTGATTTAAATTAACATTATTTGTTTATTTAGGTTCTAAGGCAATTATAGGTTGTAATAATGGTGGTCAACAAATACAATGGAAAAAAATACAAGAGAATAGTATTAGTGTAAATCAGTTTCAAAACAAGGTTCATCGATATAAGAAAAAACTTAAACTGCCAATTTAAATGAAAATCAAAATAATTCCTCTTTGCAAGTAGATGTAAGCACTTGACATAGCTTTGTGTTGCAAATTATTAAATGCAGTAACAGTCATATGTATATGTATGTTTGAAATCTGCTATATGGATTTTGTGAATTATCACTATTGAATATTGGATTTGTAAAAAGAATACCACTTAGGTCATATCAAAATAGAAATCTACTTCCAATAAACAGTGTACATACTAGTGCATCAACTTCCAATAACATTGGAAGTCAAGTATCAAATACTAATGTGTTTAATATCAGAGTATGTATACCTTCACTTTGTAATAAGGCAATTAGTCTCATTGGACAAAATGTGACACAAATTTCTCCTAAAAATACATACTTTTTTAAATATAGTTCAAACTAGACCTCAAGCTCATACCTTGCTAAAAAATTCCTTAAAATCACATCTTAAAAACAAATACAAAATCAAAGACAACTACAAAGTGATCAAAAGTTGCAAGGAAATAACATACAAGAAGGCTTGTTAAATAATCCTACACGACAAGAAACTACAAATTCAATACAACAGAAACAGATGTCATCTTCATCACAGTTACATTTTCAAAAACAAGCTACAGCACAAAAATCTCAATATGAACAATCGTCAATTTCATCTCCATCTTAAAATGTATGTAATACTGTAGATATTGAATCCCCAGAATCTCTACCACCTTCTGAGAAAGGTTTAACAAATCAACAGAATTTTTCATAGCAAACTGATTCAGAATATAGCTTATCCAAAGGTATCACCTTCTTACAAAAAATTATACATAATCCAGCCACTACTAAAGTTCAACATCAAATACAAGGAAATACTACAAAAATGTTAGTTATGCTTACTAATGGTGAACAAATATTAATTGAATTTGATATACCACATGAAGATTGTATAGTTTAAGATTTATTAGAACAGGTATTACAATAGTTACTGAAAGAAAATATATGAAAATTTAAAACTATAAAGCCATTTTTATTTTTAAAACAAATATTGTATTTTGTGGGAGAACAAGTGTTTCTTTAGTTTTGGATGCAACTTTGGGTATAAATTACATTGTGGAAGCTGAACCTGGTGTAGTTATATCGTATGAGACAAATGATAATGATAGATAATGATAATAGATTCTCAAGATAATGCAAATACTAATCTAGATAATTCTCATAGGTATCTTTTATAATAAAGATTTAATTAAAATTTATACATGGACATATAAAAATATTGAAATGTAACATTAAATATTTTAGTTCATCAGATGAGAATAGTAACCTTGTGCAACAAAATGAGGTACGTTGTGGTTTTTAGTCCTGCAATAATTTATGTAATAGCTAATAAGAAAATTACCAAAGAATGTAAAGTCCATACCAATGACTATGGGTATGCAAGAAAATAAAGATACAATGATATCCGTTGATGTAAGGATTATAAAACTATGAAATAATATTATTTCGTTGATGTTAATATATAGTTATAGAGCAACTGAAATATTTTACACTTTTTATAATAAAATATATTAAAAATTAATCTTAATAAATTAATATTAATACAAAATATACTGGAAGTTATAGAATTAAAAGAATTAAACATTTATACGAATTAGTTATAACACTATATGGAAAACAAACTTGAAAGCAAAAAGTGTACTATATTACATATACCCAAAATAATATTATTTTTTAGATATTCATTTTGCGAACAAGTACTTATTGTCATAAGATAAAAGTAAATTGGAAAGAGGGTTTGTAACCGTTGTCCTCTGAGGGTTGCGCGTGGTAGGGGGTCCCGCTCATGGGTCCTACGACGCGTCAGTACACCAGGTCTCGCCAGCGCGGTCATAACAACGATGCTGAAGGCGAAGACGCTCATCGAGCGTACCGGGAGGCAAGGTTAGCACTGCGGGCAGCCATCACGTCTGCCAAAGCCGACGACCAGGACGCATGGGGTCGCCCGAACCGAATGGTACTGGGTAAGCTCCGGCTATGGGCTCCACCGACGACAGAGACCATGGATCCCCGTCTGCTCGATGAAGTCGTCAGTGCTCTATTCCCTGCTAACGTGGGGAATGGCTACTTGACGGTCGACCGGCAGGGGAAACAGAACGGCTGGTGCCCGGGATTGGAGATCACCCACGAGGAGCTCATCCAGAGCCGTGAAGCGGATGGAGGCACGCAACACCGCTCCTGGTCCGAATGGCGTTCCGGGAAGCATATTGGCGCATGCTCTCCGATACCTAGGAGGCATCTTCCGAGACCTGCTGGACTCGTGCTTGAAAACCGGGATCTTTCCAGCCGGATGGAAGAAAGGGCGACTGGTTCTCTTGAAGAAGGAGAGCAGGCTAGCGGAGTCTCCTTCAGCATATCGGCCGATTTGTCTGTTGAACGAGGTAGGAAAGCTCTTTAAAGTGCATTATTGCAACCCGCCTCACGACTCACCAGACTAGCGCGGGACCCTATCTTTTTTCTTTTTGTTCTTTAACGTGGAGGTAATCTTCAAAAGATACCCCGTCACTTCCTCAGGGTGCAGGACTCTTACCTGCTAAAACCTCTACGGTGGTCTATCTCAGCGGGTTGGGAGAGTACCGTGAACCCTAAGAAGGACGCTTCCAGTACTCCCCTCCGCTAACGCTTCGATCGAGGCACACCACTGCCGGAGGCCAGAACACCGCTCAGCGGCAATTCCAGCGCTGCGCGACCATTGCACGGCGCTGCCATACCCCCTAACTGTGACAGTCACTTACCCTGTTGATGTTGCTCTCATCGGTAGTCGTGGGAGCGTCCCAAGCAACATCAACGGCTAGAGGCTTGGGGTGCCCTCTGCCAATGCCCACCACGTCGACGGCATCATCCCCGTCTGGAAGGAGTGGCGGCTCTCTTTCGAGCCCGCTCCGCCTCCTTCTTCTGAAGCATTACCCGCTCGCAGAAAAAGGCCATGGCCTTCCAACACCCGTCGCTGCTCAGCATTGTCTCAATGTCTGCCAGCAGTGAGAGGTCCGGTCCGATTGCGACTCGGAGGTCTCGCGCGGCAACAAGCTATGGTTGGCTGGAAGAATGAGTTGGTAGAACCGGCTGAGACCGGTCAACACGTTGTAGGCGCCGTCCTTCATGTCCTGGAGAAATGGATGGGTAGGACGTGAGGCCGTCTAATCTACCGGATGGCTCAGGTGCTCACAGGGTATGGTTACTTTGGTGAGTACTTGCACCGCATCGAAAAAAAAGAAACTCTAAGATGCCACCACTGTGACGAAGAGGAGGACGTAGCCCAGCACACACTGGAAGAATGTCTAGCATGGTCCTGCGAGCGGCGTAATTTAAGAAGATGCATCATGGACGACCTGTCGCTAGCGGCCGTGATCGAGTCGGTACCCGACCACAAAACAAATTGGTAGGCGGTAACCTCATCTGCGAACACGTCATGTTACGGAAGGAGGATGGCGAGTGTGCGCGCGAACCGGTACGATCGGGAAGAAAAACGGTCTGTCGGCGTTGTGGACGCCGACGCGCTGCCCCTTAAACCTGCGCTTGGTAGGGCTGCTGGGAGAGTCCCACGCGCTCCTGATCACAGCAGTTCTGCCAGGGGAGACAGTCGCATAGACAGGTCCAGAACGACATTGCACAGTCTCCTCCGAATCAGAATGGCGTCGTACTGTGGCTGTACGGCACCAGTTAGCTTAACTAGGAATAGGCTAAGTATTGTAATAAATAATAATAATGTAACTAGGTTAAGAAACTTTGTAAATAAAGTATCCCTCGCTAGGATAAGCTGCGAGGGGTCCGTTGCCCCTACTAGACAGAGTCTCCCGATGAGGCAATGCGGGGGAAGTACTGTACGCGTTCTGCTAAAGTTGGGTGGTTGGGTATCTGTTGAATATTCCTTCCACGTTAAAAAGAAAAAATAAATGTGACTGACACAAGCACCGATAATAATATGTTAGATTTAGTTTAAAAATAAGAGAGGTCTTTGCCAGTTCAAGGTTCTGGAGTAAGTGCCGTGTGGTTCATCACAGTCCTCTTTCCGGAAGGCTGCATAGCCTTCCCCACTTCGTGGCCAGATCCTACAGGACAAAGGTCCTTTCTTTTTGGCGACGCAACGTCGGGTTGCTCGCAAATGTTTAGGCTTTCCCGCGACTAATATAAACAATACCACCCTTGGCGCCTGATGGCTGCACGTCTTCGAGACGTCCGCCGTCAAGGGGTGCCTTGGGGTTGCATTCATACTTTCCAACAAGTTCTCTCGCCAGGCACACCAGATACCCAGTCATAAATCGGTCACTCGCCTAAATTACGGTCTAGGCCCTTTTTCAGCGACCACCCAAAATGCGGTGTCGCTAACAAATAATAAGATTAGTCAAAAGGTTAAGGGAAAAAGAATATGGTCGGAATCTACTTTAAGTATATCCAGTACAGTATGTCAGTTTCACTGTAATAAAATAGAAACTTTCACAGGACCACCACAGTCACCGTCGTTACCACCATCCCCATCATCGGAATTACTTCAGTGAGACATGAAGATTGAGTAATAATGAAATCTATATTTTAGAGAAAAGAAGAACGGGAGTTGGTGGCACATAGGGTATACGTTGGTTGGAGTCTTGACTTTTTGACTTCAACCAATTTATCATAAAATATATCAATGTAATGTGAACTACATTCAAAATTCAGCTAGTTAGTCTCGAACATGCAAAAGACAAAGAACGAAAACAGAAAAGTTTCAGCAAGTTTTGAACACACATTGAAAGTGGTAATCAATCCTTTTGATACCCCTCGCGATCTTTAACCATTTCGCTATTTGACGTTAATGTCATTTTTCATTTTAAGTTGAAATATCATGCAATTATTTACATTAATTCAATTTCTGACGTTTATGATTTATATTCTTGTGAAATATTTAAAATCACGTATGGTACTTTGATAAAACGTAAAACACAAAAATTGAGACTCAAAGAATGTTCTTTTTTAGATACTCTGAACGCAATCAGAAGATCTTAAAACATGTTTTTCTGCTACAAAAATTTTGTCGAATTTTTTTTCGTTATAAGAGAACATTCTTGTCTGCTTAGAAATGAGAACAGACAGTCAAGATCTCGCGCGGCTCGTGCCGCAGTCGCAATCGCTTTCCACATTGGTCGAATTTCAACCCTTGAGGAGCGAAAAAGAAAGACTTTCATTTTTGTTTTCTCTCTCGATTTTCCAAAGTCATCCGAAACGCTGAGCTTGTGCGGTAATCTGCGTAATGGAAGGGGGTGTTCTTGAGAACTCCCGTCCTCAATATGTCATCACAGTGTGTAGTATACCATTCCCGTAAACAGCTGATAGGGTAATGAAGTTTTCGGTGAAGAATTCAGATGCATGTGAAATCTTTCTTACAGAATCGTGTCGTAATTGAATTTTTTCGTACAGAATTGTGATATATGTGAATTCTTTCGTAAAAAATCGTGATTTGTTTGAGATTTTTCAAAGAAAATCATAATATGCGCGAATGTTTTCATAGAGAATCGTGAAGTGTACAGCATCTGCATAAATGGATTATTTGTTAGTGCGAGTTTGTGCACTGGAAGAAACATTAATCCTCTCTGCTCGGAAATCTCACAGGGATTGTTTTGATATGTGCTTGTAGTTTCTTGTCGGATAGCTAGGTTTAATGATACAATACTTTGATTTTGTTTTAAAATGTGTCACGGGATCGTGTGTGAGTTTTGAGTGGGAACGTGTATTTTTGTAGCTGTTCAGAGGTAGGCCGTATTCCGTACGTAGTTACGACTAATTGTCAGCATCACTGTGCAGCCAGCGACGTTACCTACCGTGTTGCCTCGGTTGCCTGCTTTCAGGCGTAAAATACAATGTTACAGGCAGTTTTTTTAACTACTTATATAAACAAAGCCTCAAACGCAATATCGTTACTTTTGATTTTCGTCTTAGAATGTCACATAGAGTTACCCCTTCAATTCCGTCCCAGATTCGATTGAACATCCTGTATAATATGTATTTACGTTCAGAGTAAAATTAAAAAAAAAGAATATTTCAAAATAAAATTTCAACGCTTTTGATATCAAATTAAATACTATTCTTAAATACATTGCAATTTTTTGTTTTATTGCATAAAATAAACTGTTTTATTACAATATAATAATATCATTAGTATATTAATATATTTATATTAACTAACTGAAACCAATATATTAAGAACAATTCATATTAAATATTAATTAACAGATGTGTATAATAATTCATATATAGTTTATATTCTGTTATAATATCGCTTTAAAATAAAGCAAACTGTTTCCTATTTGCTTAACGAGTAGAAATACATATTTTTTCTAGCTATGAACGAATGTAATCAACAATCCTGGATTTGTAACATTATCGAAGCGACTCATTTAAAAATTGAAAATATCAAACCATATTATCACTTCGTTACCTACCAGCTGCTATCAGCTCGATAGCACCTGCTACTTTGCACCAGCAACTACATACATACATATGCGTTGGATATGCGGAGAAAAATCAAGGAAAGACGTGAAGCGTCTCCAGATTACATACCTCCGATATGGTTGATGAAGATACAAATTCTGTTCATAATATGCATGAACTCTATATAGGGCATAAATTTCGAAAAGAATGCATTACATGACATTTGACTTAGCGATATGTAATGCGAGAAAAAATTTCATATATAACAAATGCATATATCGCTTTGAAATTTCTTGAGAAACGCTGGAAATGCTATCATTTTGTTACGTATTGTATCATTTATTCGGCATCGGTATTCAACATTACAAATGCCCCTCTGCAGCTCGATGCAATCACTAACGCTCGAAATGAATCTGCAGAGCTTGAAATTATCCACGAAAAACAGGGACTTACTATATCGCAATACTGTAAATAGATCATCCTGTTTTATCACGTTAAATTTAATTCGTTATCCATAATAATTGCAACTTAGAAATACACTTTTCAAAGCCACGATTATATAATAATTTATTCTCGTTTGATGATGTTTTTATTGCTATGGGTACAAATCTGAAAATGCTGGGAGACCGGTATAAAAGATATAAATCTGTGGAAGTGGAAATGTGAAGATTATCTTAGGTTCAGAGATTAGTGAAGGATGAGATAATAAGGTCGAGGATGAGTAAAGGATGAATAAGGGATGAGGTAATTAAAGAATGACTGCGTTAGGAAGGGAAAGTTGGAAACTTAAAATCTACCTGATGCATATAATTGATTGCGAATAAAGGTTAGCATATGATAATTGTGTCCAAATGTAAAATTTTAAGCGTCTCAAAATAAAAAAGATCCGTAAAAATATGAAGAAACCTAAATACCTTAACAAAAACAATTAACGACACGATAATAATTTAGATAAAGGTTAGCAATGTTACTATTGTATGCAATAGTTGCTGTAAGCCGAGTAGTACATGTTGTACAGATGAAAAATTATAAATTTTAAAATATTTAAAAGAGTTACTTATTACTAACATAATTTTAACAATCCAGCTATGAGGGAAAAGTACAGAGCATGAGAAATGTGATGTAATCTTAAAAATTCATAGAAAAATGCTGTATATCTATTTCATTTTTTAACCGATTGATCGGTAATGAGAATTATACGATAGGCAGTAACGTATAGGATGAACGCATTCTTTTTTTAAATTGTGTGAAGCAAGTATGGTATCTAAAAAAGCACATGCAGATATAAATGTTCATACATAAATAATGTGGAATCGTATTTAATGCTGAATTGTTGTAGATGATATTAAAATGATAAGAGGTCTCGCGAACCCTTAAATTTCTACACAAGGAAATATGTACTTACGTATACGATTAGGTGTACGGTTACATAAGGTCTCTCTTATATCTTTGTGTTCGTTGCAATGTTATATTAAATGTTACTTACCGTAGATTAAGATTTTATGATAAAAATAAATTGTAGCCGAAAAAATGTATATTCAATTCAGGAAACTAAAATTTTTATTTGGTATAATATTTTTTTCTAATATTCTTACACAAAGAACTTAAAATAATGTGAATTGTTAACTTGCACCCTAAATCAACAGTCGTTAACATTTCTTAAATCCTTCAAAGGTATATTTCACTTTAATAATTACAATCAAGGAAATTTGCAAGTCATATAAGTCCATTTTAATTTAAAAATAATTTTGTTCTTTGGTAGTATATATAATTTAATTATATACTTCATTACAAACTCTATATCAGGTTTTCTCATCATTTACTTAGTTACTATTATCACTATTCTTTGTAGTTAATTATATGCAATCGTACATTATAGTAAATGATTATTTCTGTTTCATTTTATATTAATCATCTTGCTTATTATTTTCGCTGAATAAACGATTGGTATCACGTTTTTCACCTGTTTCCTTGCAAACACCTTGTTTTACGTCGCATGATAGTGCTTTAGCGCAAGGACAAAGGATGTAATGGACATCCGTTAATGTCAATTCAAGTCCATCCGGATATCCAACGGTCATATTCAGTGTTGAGACGCTGCCTGGCCTACAAATCTCCCCTTCTTCTTGCATGGGCTTACATTGTGGTACACTATATCTTATCGGTCCTAGAATTTTAAGAATTATCAATTACTTTCTGTAAAATAATAAATTACCTTTCATCCTTATTGAAATGTAATTAATACCTATAGTACAACAATAGCCTGGTGCACAGTCTGAATTACTTTGACAATTTATGTAATTTGGTCTATAAACCTGTGCATGACAGGGATAGTCGAGTACAAATAAAAGAAAAGGAATAACAAAAATCATCGTCATCACTGTTATTTTTGCTCGCTGACACCTGCAACGGAAATGCATCGGGCTTTTTTTAATTTTTCATATTAACTTCAGTGTCATGAAGTTCGATAACAAAAATTATCTATGAAATCAATTGCATTTAATGTAATTTTTTCATTCAATATCTTGTATAATCTAATTATACAGTTTCAGGTACCGTTTCAAGGAACACGTCTTAGGAAGTGTGTAAGTAGCGTTACGTAGGACCGTCTTATATGGAGCGATCTTTTGTCCGAAGATTGCGATTAGTCACACATTCATCACAAAATTAAAAAGAAACGTCATTTAAGAATATTTTATTATATTCAACGATTATACTAATTTTAATATTCTAAAAACATTGCATTGTATTATATTACAACATACACCTCTTTTTATAATTCGTGATAAAACAATTAAAAACTATATAATTACTGTATTCATAAGTATTATAATATAATTATTATATTCAATAAAATGACATAAATTGTTTCGAATTCTTATACGTAGTATCATGATTAATATAATGCGTTTAAAAGTTGTTTGAAACGCAAGACCCGGAGCACATAATTATGAATGGTTTTAAATATTACTTCAAACAACAATAGTATGTTTTTTTGCGTCATATTCAAAGTAACTTATAGATTAATTATATCAGTCGATGAAATATTTCACATTTTAAGTATATTACTTAAAAAATAACCAAGACAATTATATTAAAAATTTAGTGATTTAGAAAGAAATACTATTCGGGATGATTCAATAAGGCTAATAGACACATGAGCAAGTAACTATAGTAAAATCTTTTTTTGGAATACGTATCTTCTTGAGAACTATCTTTAATTAAATGTTCTTTTCAAAATTTTATTACTTTTAATGACTAAAATGTCTACAGCATTATGCCTACAAATACAATTCTATGATCAGTTTTAAACGGATAATTTAAAGTATAACTCTAATACTAGTTTTCTTTTATTTAATAAAAAATTATGAAAATGATAAAAATGTACATATGTACATACATATATGTACGTATGTGAATACTTACGGACTTTCTGCGTTACCTACACTCCACAAACACTTGTTCACATTTGATCGCACTAACCGATGAGGCTGTTGTTTTTATATCAACTCTTCCTCCGCTTCTTTTGTTCCTCCAAATAAACGATTCGCGCGCGTTTTTCATCGAAACAGGAAGATTCGCGTTCGACGCGCCTCTAAGCGTGCTAAATTCTTTGTATTCTCGCGAAAATGCAATTTTAAAAGTAATTATCCTACACAATAATTCTATATAACATTGTGTGCGATGTAATCAAACTATTCTTTTGTAAATAAGAAAGAAATTTATCAATTGGTAGTTGATAATTAATATCATTGAAAGATTGTGCAAAAGGCTTTGCAGTCAATTTTAATGATTAGTTTGATAAACTTTTAACGCGAAATAAATCATGTAATTGATTTCAAATGTATATAAATAGTAAAATCAATGAAAGATTTGTAATTACTGCATTACGTAATCAATCGAGTGGAAATCCCGTGAAGTGAGATTAAATCAGATTCTAAAAACATATATGCGCGGGATGGATAATTAATCGGTTTACTTACTTACGTATTTCCTTACTTCGTATTAAAATATCAAACCATAAAAGTACATAAAATTGAATATTCATAATATACCAGTCTGATCTAAATTTGCTTAAGGGGAATAAAATTTGCCATTCAATTAGCACTAATATAAGGTTCCTAAATTAAATAAAAACATGTTAAACTTCATAGATTTATTGTGCCGCATCATAATACATCATCATATATCAAGGTGTCATTAAGTATTTCTTAATTCTTGATTGTTTATTTTCTAGTTTGTGTTATCTCGGAACCAGCATTTCCTTTACAATTTGTATTCACCTGCGGGTATTAATAATTGCACAAGTTCGGTCCGGGGCAAATGCACAAACGATTTGTTAACAGCAACATATTTCGATGCTTCTCCGCTAGATGTTTCTACTTCTATCGAATGCACCAATCACTAAACTTCCTTTCTTATAGGTAGAATAAGAATAAGTAAATTGCAAATAACCTCATATCCCATGAAAAGGGTTACAATGTTTTCGGTTTTGTGGGGTTACAACTATTTATAAAACGAGCTATTCTATTGTATGCCATTTAAGATGGTCAAATACATGTTAACGACGTTAATCACGAAATAATTCATTGCTGTGTCTTTCAGTATTTATTAATTTACCAAGAAATTACCGATTCTGTGATGGAACAAATATTTTTGTGAGATCGGTGGTTTCACTTTTATTTAAAATTTTTTCACCAATTTAACCATGGTAATTCGTACATAATTGTATGTAAATTTAACAGATATAAAGATTCATCGTTTTTTTAAGTAATGCATTAAATGTTACAGGCTCTTTTAGGAGCTCAATTAGTTATTACTCTCATTATGGTCAGTGTTATTCAAAAATTAACTCCTCATTTTTCTTTGGCAAGATGGATCTTGTGTTCTACTGGGTATTTCTTCAAATAATAAGAGTACTGATTACATGAAATGCAGTACAAAACATTTTATAATTATTTGATAGGTTGATACGTTATTTGTATCCAACTGATCAGCAACTCAGGACTTTAGCTGGTGTACCTAAAGAAAAACCTAAGAAAGGCAAACATATTGAAAATGGAAAAGTTGAAGATGTTTTTCATGTTCCTAGAAATTTGGATATTACGCTTGAGAATACTAAAATTACTACATTAGATGTAGTGCACCTAAAATATTATACAGAATATCAATGGTTATTGGATTTTTCAATCTATGCTGCTGCAGTTTATATTATGACAGAGGTTGGTAGTTGTAATTTTTTTTGTATTTGTATAACACTTTGTATTCATACTCCTGTTATCAATTAATAGGTATATAATTACTTATATCCAATTAAAGATGAAATTAACTTAAGTATGCTTTGGTGCTCATTGGTTCTAGGTTTTGCATTGTATCCTTGAACTGTGTTATTACAAATGTATATTCTTTTCTGTAAAAAATGCTTTCCTTAATTATCATTATTAGCAAAGTGTTGCTTTCTCTTTGGGTGCAATACTTTAAAGGAGAGGAAAGTATAGGTGAAAGATCTACATGTATTGTAACTGGATTTGCTTATCTTCTTATAGCTATGATGATTCTTATTGTTGATGAAAACAATCTTGAAATTGGATTGAACAGAGCTTATACAAGTTTTAATCATAGTGCATCTCTTTTCTTAAATAATCAAGGCCTTTCTTCTACGTAAGTAAGAAAGTTTCTTCAATACTTTTTATGCATCGTATTTTTATCTACTCTAATAATTTTTTCTTTTTATAGAGGACCTGCATCAAAAATTGTAGTAAAGTTCTTTCTTGCATTGTGGTGTGGTTTACTCGGTTCATTATTTACTTTTCCAGGATTAAGAGTGTCAAAAATGCATTGGGATGCATTAAGGTACTAAAATTAAATTAGTTTATCAACTGTGGTAAAAGTAAATACAAAAGTTATGTTTCAGATATTACAAAGATCAAAAGTTATTATTATTGATAGCAAATATTAGTTACGCTTCTCCACTTTTATTAATAAGTTTATGGATTAAGCCTATAAGTAGAGATTACCTCACAGTCAGAATATTTAGTGGTATGAATGCACCATTGTAAGTTAGGAAATAATAGTTATTGTAATACGTTTATGCAAACAAATTTCTTTATATAAAGGCATTTTTACAGGATGACAACCTCAGCTTTTGAAAGCATGAGGTTAATTGCAATTATTATTGCAGTTTTATTAAAATTTATATTAATGCCAATGTATTTGCAATCATATCTCAATTTAGCTGTGCAACGGTTGGAGAATCAGAAAAAGGAAGCTGGTAGAATTACAAATGTAGACGTGCAGAAAAAGGTACTACATGTAATGTAATACATATAATGTACTTCTAACATGTTATAAGAATGTAACTATTTATATAGTATGTTATAAATCTTTCTTATAATTTGTTTTAGATTGCTGCAGTGTTTTACTATTTGTGTGTTGTGGCTTTACAGTTTATTGTTCCAATAATTATATGTTTATTTTTTACATTTATGTACAAAACTCTAGGTAATATATTTATTAATGAAGTATTTATTGTACATACCACTTTGTAATTATATTCGTATATCAGGTGGTTACACATGGGAAGGACTTTTAAAAGGATCATTACTCGAAGAATGTCCAGTTAATGAATCACCGAAATCTGTATCAGATATAATAAATGGCGATACTAACGAGAAAACTGTTGTACAAACAGCACAAGATTTTCAACTTGCTTTAAGTTCCTTAAAACAGGTAAAGCTTATAATTCATTTGTGTTTGTCATTTAACTTTGTTAAAAAGTTGCAATATATAAGTAAGATTTTTATATATTTTTTGTTTAACAGATATTTACTACGGATGTGTATAGAGGGTTATTGGGCCTGGCAACATGGTGGAGTTGTTTTGCATTGTTTGCAACTACTGCCATGGGTATGTTTTATCAATCATACTTCTCTGGTATGTAAAATGATATTATGGAAGGAATCATATGATGTCATTCCGCACAAATTTATATCATTTTTCACAATTAATTCTTCAATACTGAAACCATTGGATTACCAAGTAAATGCGTTTTGAAAATGAGTTATTTTGAAAACTGTAACTATATTAAAATATGCACAATACTGGCTGTTTAATGGAAACATTAACGTTAACATTAAAAATATTATAATATGTAATAAAAATGCTATTAATAATAACTATAATATATATAAATCGAAATTAAAATTTAGAACTGATAATTTAATTAAATCGAAATTAAAATTTAGAACTGATAATTTAATTAAATCGAAATTAAAATTTAGAGTTAATAATTGAGTCTTAGTATTGCAATTTATTATTGAATATCGCATATAATATGTAATGTCTATACAAAAATTTACACAAATACCTTATATTACGAATTATTATAAATATAAAAGAAAAACTTCAGAAATGATTTACAATTAAAGGTAGGTAAGGCTTTCGAATACATATATGAGACATAAATAAATTGAAACACTGCCAGTAAAATAAGCCATTTAATATTCCACGAACGACTAACTGATGACAATTAATAACTCGTCTGCGTATCAGCTCGGCGTTAAGGTAGTTGAAAGTAACTTTCATTGATAATATTATAATTATTGGTGAATCAAATAAAAATATATCACTGCCTTGTATGTATTCGCTTTACTAATATGTAATTAACATCTTATATACATATATACATATATATTTCTGTACAAAATACTCATTAAAATTTTATGTACAATAACTAAGAATTTTATTGATGACAATCTTTAATGTATATTTTGAGAACATCAACAAAATTATTTTGTTTTCTTTTTTTAGTTGTTTAGGAATTTGATTAGTGTATATTACACGATATTATAATGATTTATAAAAGGGAAAACTGTATCGAACGATTAGTATTCAGATATGCCCTCTTTGTACTTGGAGAAAGTGTGATTCTATGTCTGAAAATATGTCGATGTGATGCTACTCACGTATCGACCTGACTGCTTCCGCGATATATAACTCCCCACGGTGTATCTTAGTGTCAGAACAGCGTGTTGATTTTCGTCAGTGATAATACTGTCATTTGTTTTAGCAAGGAACTTTCAGCTTTTAAAAATTATAAAATGTTGGTAAGTATTGCTACTTTACTGTTTTTATTCCATACTTTAATATAATTTATTATTTTCAGAAATATATAATACTTTCTTATATGATACTTTCGGTGTTCGCTGAATCACCTATTCAAGGTGTAAAACCAACAAATGTACTTGGTACTTCTGATCAACATGCGTCTTTCAGTTTTATTAGGCCAGGTTTAACACAAACAGCCTTTGCTTTTAGTGGTCCAAGTTCACATCAATCTTTTAGTTCCAGTATTGGAAATCCTCATTTAGCACAAAGAGTTTTACCACATGTTGCTAATGCGCTTGCTTATAAAAATCCCGGTTTAGGTTTGTAACATACTCTAAATACATATTTCTGTAAAGCAGCAACGGTTGACATTAACTTATTATACTACAGGTGTATTTCCTGTTGGTCCTATTGGACATGGTTATGCAAATGTACCATCAATATCCCCTACATTCGTCTCTTCTGCACCCGCACCGCTACCCTATCAAACTTCTGTTGATCCAGTTACCGCACTCGCTTATTATCAACAGTTACAACAAATTCAACAATCTCAATTACATGGTTATCCTGCAGCTAGTGCATATCAAGCACAATTAGCTCAATTACTTGCATTAAGACAAGCCCAACCTCAATCTCAAGAACAAGTACAATCGACGCAAACACAAGTAAGAATACATAATAGGCAAAAGTTACTTTGTGTTGCACTACTGTATAAATTTTAAACATAATTTTTGTTTAATAGTAATTATCCACAGGTACCTGAACAGATTCAATTGCAACAAGAGGAAGAACAACAACATTCGCAGAATTTATTAGGAATTGCTTATTCATCAGCACCTTCAGTAGCACGGGTGAAAGTTTCCGGAAATGGTTATAAATTTGATTTTTAAAATACAAAAGTGTATTATATAACACTAATGTTAAGCTCTATATTTGATACATCTATGTTTTATTTATTTATTTATATTAATGTAGTACATATATAAACATTCATAAGTACTCAATAAATTTTTTTGACAATTTTAACCGTTTTTAATTTTTTCTTTCTTTTTAAATTATCCTACTGTTAAGATATATTTTTAACATTATAGTATTTTTATTATTATAGTATTATAGTATTTTTATTATATAAAAATAATTACATTAAAGTTTAAAATAAAAATTAAATTTATAAAAAGCTGCGAAGAAATTCAGAGCCCCCAATTTCTTGTTTATTAGACAGATTTCTTAATCAGTTAAGATACGGCACTTCAAACATATTACAAATATGTATCAAAAAATAATAGTAATTGAATTGAATTTATTCAGCTTACGTATGAATGTTCAATAAAATAATCATATTTTACTTTTTTATATAAATTTATTTTCTATATTCTTTAATAAATTTATTATCAGGTATAGAAATATAATAAAAATAAAAAATATATATTATTGTATAATATTATAATGTTGCCAAATTTATACATGAATATAAAATGAATTATTTAATATTACTGCTTTTATAATTTCGTTTTACGTAAAACCAAAAATTTAGTTTCACAAATATAATAATGTAAAACGCAGTCGGTAGGACTCGAACCTACGCTCCCAGAGGGAATCTGATTTCTAGTCAGACGCCTTAACCACTCGGCCACGACTGCTATGATGTCAATTCTTCATTAATGTTGAATTTATTGTCAAAATATAAAAATTATAATTTGTTAAGTACTTTTTTAAATATAATAATAATATTATATTTAACAATTGTTCATAAATAATGCTTAGTTGCTAAACTTTATTTTGATTACCTCTTATTATCCCCTTATTTAATGATAATTTCAGCTTATTATTAAAAAGTACTCACTATTACAAATGAAAAAGTAAAAATTCGAAATATGCTACTCCGTATACAAACAAATACTTCATTTTATCACTTAGGAAGGCTTAAGAAAGTATTTATACACTACATTTCAAGGAAATTCACTAAAATTCAGTAAAAATTTGTATTTACATGATATATGTATAAAAAGAACAACAGGAAATCTTTTTGAGAGGAAGAAATTTTGTTTTAATACATTCCCTGCTACATGCACTGTTTTCGGTACACGTTAAAAGATAAAGAAATAAAAATAGTTGCTGGTATTGTTATTAGATGCTATTTAATGGTGACTACAATCTACACTTTGTATTATTTTGATAGTTACTGATACCAAAAATACTTTTTCAACTCACAAGCAAATAGAATGACATTTAATGAAAAAAAAACAGTTTGGCAGAGAACATGTTAATAATTATTAAATAATTAAAGTTAAATTAAAAATTATTGTAGTTAAAGTAATCAATATTGATTATATTATTTTCAACATTCCAAATTTATACAATCAACATTGCCTTTAATTAATTTAATTTTAAGTAAATATTAAAAAATTATTTATTTATTAAAATAATATTTTAATAAATTTTAAAGTCAAACTTCCATCAAAAATTAAAATTTTGGGGTTAGGTGAATTTTCTTGTCATATAATGTGCAAATACTTTTTTGAGCTATTGTATGACAATTAATTACAAGCACCCATTTCAACATTGCGCACACAATTTCCTCCAATAATCACGGTTATTTTATCCAATAAATTATTTACTCTTATGTTGTAAGAGTAACCACACAGATCCATGACATAAATAGATGTAAGTACTTACTTACATATGTAGTTTTTCTTATCTTTTTCTTCAATTAATAATATTTGAAAAGTAAATAAATTTTAATGAATGAACAAATTATTTAAAAAAAGTTCGATTGAATTTAATAACTACTGAATGTTATTTAATAATTTATTTTGAAATGAAAAAAGACATTGACCCCGACGTGATTTGAACACGCAACCTTCTGATCTGGAGTCAGACGCGCTACCGTTGCGCCACGGAGTCTTCACTACATTGATTTATTTAGTACGGAATACATTGTTTTATCTTTCATATTAAAATTAATAGAATTTAAATCCATATTAACATGAAATCAATACTAACGATAACATATAAAATAGAGATACATTGTTTTCTTTTAAAAACTGTTTTATATGTAACATATTGATACATAGATTTATATGTATTAACGTTAAAATGTAATCATTATATTACACAGATCAAAGCTTATCGTTAATTATGGCATAATTGAAGTGTGAGAATTAATTAACTAGTATTTACATACAATTTTTGCAACAATCCTAAAAATCCTTGAAGTAAAATGCATGAATTTATTGTAAATGTATCTTCAATTATTTGGCTGTTGCAGTGTGTTCAAGGAAAAGCACGTGGTCGTGCTCACATCCGGCATGCAAGCACCGAATTACCCGAGAAACATATTGACTTAGGAAGCTATCTCTCTCCCTACGTTGAAAAGAGTTTCGCGCGGTTGTCTCACAAAACCCCTCCTAGCATCAGGATATCATACAGTCATTGCAACGTATTCCGCTGGATATAAAGAATATATACATACATATATGCTTACGTGTTCAGCAGCAAGCTGATATTACGTACTGCATACTACGATATTCCGTCATACCTTGACTTTCGCCCGTGAGGAATTTTTTCAACAGGAACGCATGTAGTCAACAGTAATTTCATGACGCCACCAATAGAAGCGCTAGTGTATAGCATTGAGTAGTGTGAGTGTATACGTATGCCTCCCATATTACAAGCTTAGTTATACAGAAAGCGAATCCCCCACCATTCTTCCGAATCACATGCTAATTTTAGGGGAAAGCGCAATAAGATTTGATTCATCTTCGAATAAACGCAAGAACAATATCGCTTCTTGTTATAATCGTAAAATATAAGAAAAAGATAATTTAGACTCATGGAAAGCTCTTACTTATGTACCCGGACTAGTGCAAGAAACACATTATTAATTCTAATTTTGGGGAAAAACGGTGTCACTGTCCGGTGAATTACACTTTAATCCATACAGGTAAGGTTAGAATGCTAGCACAATGCATTATCAAGTAAAATTTCAAAGAGATAGAATGTATGCTGCTATGGCTAATATTAAGGACCACGGATTTATTGAAACTTTTGACCACATTGGGTCAGTACATCCAATAAACAACCAAAAGAAGTTTTGTGGACCAATAAAGTATCGCTACGTCACAGAGGTGCTTAAAGTCTACTCGGCTCTTCCTCAAAATTGTGTCTTTCCAATCCGCGGATAACATAACTTATATAGAAGTATGAACTTCCGCGTTATCTACTTGTCGTTGTTCATACATTCCTGCTTATAAAACGGTTAAATTGTTGATTATGTCCATTCTATTCACGAATCACGGATTACTGGAAGTTGCGTATAAATTAATATGAATTTTGTTAGAATCAAACGTACGAAATATGAAAGTAGAGATATATTAGGTTGTGTAATAAGTCCGTTCACGTCGACGACTGCACGCGTTTCGAGAAGTATTTCAAACTGCTGTTTGTTTTGACCGCAATATTTATACGTATTGAATTTCGTTTGACCTGGACGTGCTTTCTTGATAGCACGAATTAGTTTTCTTTCCGTCTTAGTCGACTAAAGAACATTTTTGAGATGAGCGAACAAAATATTCATTTTTGGCACTTAATGCTTTTTTATTTTTGAAAGTAAAAAAGTATAAAAGAGATAAAAAAGAAAATTTGTGATGTTTATGGTGATAATGCTGTCAATAAACAGACCATTCAAAAGTGGATCAAGAGGTTTAAAAACGGTGATTTCAACGTGGAAGACCAAAAACGAAGTAGCAGGCCTTCAACAATTAATACCGATGAAATTGCAAATCTAATCAAGTAGGACCCAAGATACACAACAAGGGAAATTGCTGCTACAAGTCAGTTACAATACATTTAAAAACACTTGGTATGACAAACAGATATGACATTTGGATTCCACACGCACTATCGGAGAAAAATTTACTCCTCGTTTTAATTTGCGATTCTCTGTTAATACGAAATAAGAATTGTCCATTTTTAAAAGAAAGAGAGAAATGGGTCATTTTTGAAAACGTGGTAAGAAAAAAATATTAATTAAAAGTAGGCGAAAAACCATTGATCACCGCCAAAACTGAATTGCACCCCAAAAAAGTATTGTTGTTTGTTTGTTGGGATTGCAAAGGTATTATTTATTACGAACTTTTACCATAAAACCAGACTATTATAGTACAAATAGTGACAAATATTGTTCACAACTGGATAGACTACTGAAGCTTGGTGGCCTGGCTATGGGTCTTTCGAGACCCTCACGGATATTCCGTCCAAGCGGCTCACCAATACTACGCTACCCAATGTGACGATCGTTCGAGACCGAGGTCTCCATCGATACTGTATACAGTGACAATCACCCGATTCATAGGAAGATATAAAAGCGTATAGGAACAAATATTTACGTATTGTCACGTATGCTATATAAAATTTGCTGGATTTTTCTCGAATGGCCACTGCAAATGGGTTTTTTATAATTATCGCACACGGCTATATATCTATTATCGTTATCTATACAAAGCAACACCGACCTATTTTTTATTTTACGTTCCTACATAGTGCTGAAAACTAAAATTTAAATAGTAAATACAAAAATAATATACAATACTAAATACTAAATACAAGAATAGTGTAAACTACTAAATATTAAATACTAAAATATATTGTTAAAATGCTAAAACAATAATAAAAGCACGAAAATATAAAGTAAACTTTGAAATAAAGAATTATTTCGATTTGCTGCACACGTTTCTTCTTCAAAGCGTTGCCAAAAACTGATTGTCGTCGGTTTCGTTACTTCACCACTCTGACGGAAACGTATATGTAGTCACATGCGTATATGGTTAGTGCGATCGTCACTTTTCTCCTACCACACAGCGCCCGTCGTTGTATGAGTTATCGCTTTCGAATGACTCTCAGCATGGGTCACAAAAGACCCAGAATCTGTAGACGGAGGGTTAAAAGCAGCAGTACAAGAGAAACGGCCATCACTCGCATCCCGAAAAAATGTTTTCCCCCACAATAACTTACGATCACACACATCTTTAACAATGCGACAAAAATTATTGCAATTTGATTCGGACGTTTTACCTCATTCACCAAATTCGCCAAACCTTGCCCCATATGATTTTTATCTATTTCGCTCGTTACAAAATTCTCTTCGTGAAAAATCATTAAGAAACACAGAAGTAAACGGACATATATCTGAATTTTTTAATGCAAAAGACGAACAATTTTATAATAAAGGGATATTCCAGTTAATCGAAAGATGGCAAAAGGTTATACAACAAAGCGGCGAGTATATCATTCATTAGGTAAGTTCCATAAAATATTAACGATACTGTGTTTTCTTACACCAAAACGCGAATGGACTTATTATACAACTTAATAGGTAGCATGAATTTTAATGCATTACATATAGTTCGCTTTGTGTCATGATTGATTCTATAAAAACTGCTGAAATGTAGAATAAATTGTAAGTGGCTTGCCTAATCCTTAGTTCAGTACATACATATTGCTTTTCAAAAAAATCATCTTTTGAAAACGATATTAATTGGTTTCATAAAAACGTAAATGCTTAGGAAATACGTCCTAATCTTAACCACTCTTCATTCTACGAGGTTAATACACTTATATAAACTGCACAGGCTGTGTGTACATAAGGGGAAACAAGTTTATTGTGCTAGAGTAGTCTCTTTGATTAACATGTTAGCCTGATTGAAGGAGGGGCTACATGAGACAATCCGCGCGAATGTCACTCAAGGTTCAAAGTTCAAGGTTCCTTGATGTAAGCACGGTTTCGTAGTGAGTAAATATGCTAAGATTAAAGAGAATGAATAAAAGGCTGAATAATATAACAGAGTGATTTGAGGGGTGTGGGATACGAGAAGAAAAAGCCTGGGAGGTGGGGAGTTCCCAGTTTTGATGTTTCGAGGCATATCGTCCTCTACAGAGTTGTGGAATCTAAAAATAAGTGACATGACAAAAATGGAGTTGCATGAAACGATGGTAAGAAACACTACCCCAGAAAATTGTGTGCGTGCACGATTGATCGGGCCCAGGGGATTCGACCCGAATCGACAAGACTGACCAATAAGTGAATCGAAAGCATGGTCACGAAGGAAGAATCCAATAACAGGAAAAGACCAATAGGATATGAACACAAAGAAGAAGACCTATGCAATCGTATGCAAGGAAGAAACGAAAGGACAAAAGGAATAACGAAAAGCCTATCGAAAAGAACAGTTGTTGTTAGCAATGTAAATATCGTAGAAAATGCAGGTAAAAATGGAAAAAAAGTTATCCCGAATAAAGAAAACGACTCAGACAAAGGAAAAACGTGGAGAAATTTAGGAACATTATATCGACAAGACTGACTAGATATAAAAAAAGAAAGAAAACAAAGGGCGGAGGAGATAAGCGAATCCAATAATAATAAAATGGATATATATATAACAAATATAGAGGTATACGATAAAGAAAACGACAATAAAAGTAAGTTGGCAGAAAATGTCTCAATAATTCAACTTGAATTAAAAGGGAAGTACGTAACCTACAAAAAAAGTTAAACCAAATAAAAATTTATAAAATTTGTAGGAATTACACTAACAACCTTGAGGCAATAAGGATAGTAAAATGGACTACGGAAATAACCGTTCAGGACCCGGTCAGAGGAAAAATAATTTTCAAACAATTAAGAAACAAACAAAATGAAGACTATAAAATAATAATCCGAAGAGTGAGAATGCTCAATAGAAGAGTTGATGGATGTATTAACTCTAGTAAAACTTTTAGTAAATAATAAAATATAGATTGAAAAAACTATTGTAATGTGGAATGAAATGAAAGAAATATAATAAGAAGTGCAATTTATTCAAAGTACAAAGTTGAAATAAAAAAACAATTTAACACAATGTAATGCTAAGTATATTGTTAGAGAATAAGAATACAAATCTATTACTATGTTGTTATTTTCTCAATATCTTTAGGAAGGACCTAAGTGTTTAGTATATAAACTTGTAAATAGATCATATATGTATATCATGTTAATACTTTTAAAGTTTATAATATAAGAAACACCAGAAAAACAAATGCGATTAAATCTAAAGCGATTAAAGTTAAGTTTTAATATATAAGAGACTGTTATTGTAACCGAAATATTTGTAACCATAAATGTGATGGTATTACAGAGTGAATATGAACACACTTTGTACCATTGAAATAAAGAAACCTATAACCTATAATTTAAGAAGAGAAAGGTAATGCATTTATGTTATCTTGATACTTCGCGTGTTACGTGCAGAATGTAAGTACGCACGCACGCACTTCAGAGTAAAGAAAATGTATCTGCAATTTGTATACATGTATTTTAACGATACCTTTTTATGCATAGTTACTATTTCAAAATATATGTATCTCTGTTCATACAAAATTGGTATTATAAACAACCTCTGGTGGTGCACTTACAGTATTTTATCGTTAAATGCTAGTTTCCCCGCTAGTAGTAAATACTCAGCCATGTTTCTCTACTATCATTGATTGTTAGTAAAGAACTAATTGGGGCTAAAATTTCATGTTCCTAGCAGCTGAATGCTTGCTGTCAATCCCAAGTTGTGAGCATTTAATGAAATAATACTATAATTCTTCATAATTTGTAATTCTTTTATCGCTTAATTTGTGTCACAAAAACGATCTAATATGCTTAAAATAATTTACGCCATAAGAAATTCAAATAAGATGAACTTTAATAAGATAACAAAGAAACATATTAAAAGGCTGGAAATATATAAATTTTTTGTTCACTATTACTCATTGTCAGTATAGTTTTGATTGTTTCAACGAAACACCGGAAAAGAAATATAAATTAATTATAATTAACTTTTAATGAACTTAACCTGTATTAGAAATTTGTTTTTCATTAATGCTTATTTATACAGGATTATATTTTTATATCAGTAATATTATAATTATACAATTTTTTTTTAATTAAAGGAAGTTTGTATAAAAGAATGTACGTGAAGTTATATTTACTTAATTTGGAAAAAAAAGACTACAGATAAATAAACATGACCCCGACGTGATTTGAACACGCAACCTTCTGATCTGGAGTCAGACGCGCTACCGTTGCGCCACGGAGTCTTCTTGCACAAAAATATTTATACAAGTAATATCTATTACTCTTAAGTTTGAATCTGAGAAGAATGCAGGTTTGATTGGTTACAGCGTTGTTATTCGCTGAATTAGTCACTACTACTTTAGGCCTACGTAATTGCACGACGAATGAACCAAACGGCACACTTTAAAACTGACAATGAGTAGGATAGAGCGATAGCGTGCGGCGATTGATATACATTGACGTAGGCATGGATTTAATGCGTCAACTATTAATACAACTTTTTCACACTTCCCAAAAATATGCAAATCCTATACAAAATATTTACTATTCCGACGTGTATGGGAATTAGATGGATCGTCTAATCAGTAGTGTACGGACTTACATGTTTTAATAAAAACAAATGTAATTGGTTATTTAACACGAGCTAAAGTCTAATATGAAGGTATAGTTTCTTATAAAAAGTATAAAGCATAATTCATACCAACTTCAGTAATTACATTATCCAACACGTGACTTCTAATAACCAATATAGAAATAGAACTGCAGTATCGCGTCCAATTTTCGAAAAGCAAGTTTTCGTAAAAACATGTGATGTACAGTAAAAACAAAGTATTATGTGAAAACCCGAAAAGATAGAAAGGTCTATTTTGACTTAAAAGAAAGAGGAGAGATTTCGGAATATATCAATATCGACAATTATGTTTTATGCTTTTAAATTGTCATAAATGATCACCAAAATTTAAAACAGTGCTGAAATGAGTAGTTTCTACGCAACATTTCTGTATACTTTAGCATATTTAAGAAAAATTCCTTAGTTCGCACGAAAACTATATACAGCACGTAATTCTATAGACATTTTTGAAGAAGAAACTGTTTGAGAAAATTATCACAGCGATTTCCAATGAAAATTATAGCTTTTAAACCTTTTAAACTTTGTGTTAACAATTAAACGTAATTATAGTGTTTAAAGGATTTCTGATACCATTTGTGATGATTATTGTATTCAGTAGCTATCCTAGAACGCGCTTCTATAGGTTGCACAAGTAACAGCTTATAAACCGAGACAAAAAAGACTAAAAATTATAAATTTCTTCATTAGACTACATTCTCCAATCTATAGTGAATATTGAATAATATTTTGTTCAAACATCCTATTGTGATAAACGAAAATTCATAAAAATGGTAATGACGAGAAGGTACAATATCTAAGAAACGAGAAACAAGTATAAACGTTTACAAACAAACGTTGTAAAACATTTTTTTTTAATTTCTGGGCAATTATTGAAAAATTTACAATACTGCCGTATGCGATCTGTGCGGTAAACGTGTTTATTTAAGAAATCACTTATTATAAATAAAATATTAACAGAATTTATGTCAAAGTGAAGTACGGTTCCTGTAAAAATACAAACAAGTACGCAAGTTCATAAATAATTGTTGGAAATACATTTTTATATAACTTGAAAATTTGAGCAGCTGCTGGGCATGGAAACATTATTGCCACCTAGCGGCGAAACGGTGGTATCAAACTCTTGTACACCTGTTATGTACTGAGATATGCATAATCAACTTTCTTTACATATAATATATTATATATTATTTCTGTTATTATAATGAACATCATAACAAAATTGATACAAGAAGGAAATGTTGGTCTAAACAAAAAGGGAATGTTGCAAAAGGTTCAGAAATTTTGGCTGTGAATGTGTTTGTTTACAAATTTTAAATTTGAAAACTTTGCAGGATTGCAACACTATAACCACCTAACGGTGGAATGTTGGAACTAATCGGCCGCCTACTTGTTACAGTAGTTCGCAAAAATCACTTTTAAATAGCAAATAAGGCAAACAAGTGGAACAAAACAGACGAGAAAAATTCCCATCCATAATTTACTGCACAATTAATATATTTAGAATAAAAATAAGTGTGCAATACAGTTTCAAGATGCAATTATTCAATTTTATTAATTGTTCAATGTACAGCGAACATTAAGTTGTATTGTCTTGTAGACCAATTAACATTTTAATTGAAATATACAAGTGTACCGTGCCTTATAAATCGAAATTTAAACTCGAAATTCATTCCAAATTTTCCTGCATTCCTTCTGAATTATAGAAATTATAAAATTACAGAATGAATTTTGAATGGGTTTCCCCCATTGATGTCACTTTTCAAGAAATGTGGGATCGTGCAGATTTTTTTTTTTTAAATATTGGTGATGCATATAATTTGTCATGGAATTCATAATTTTTACTGCTGATTATATTACAGCAAGGGCAACAGGCTGCTCCTGCCCTCTGGTGTTAATGTAAGTGTCGTTAAAATGCTAATAAAGCTCTAAAGCCTTTTATTCTTTTCTCGTCTGTACAATATTTCCTCGTTAAATACTTGGCGTTCATCTCTTCCATGAGGTGGAATCTCAGTTAGAATTTTTATCGTTTTAAAAGCGCTGTTGTCTTATTCTAACTTAAAGTAGTAATGTCCTGCATGTGACATTAAAATGACATGGGGCGAGGTAGTCCCCTGATAAATCTATATGAAACGAATAGTCTATGTTGTACTTAGTCAATAGTATTATATACATATGATTTAAAGATCTTATTATCAACAACCAAAGCAGAGTTATGGTATTTTATTAGATAGGTGATTATATCTAAAAAGGTCTTGTATCTGTCATTAATAATGAAGGTGTTGGAGTTATATAGTGGTATTGGCGGAATGCATTATGCTTTCCAAGGTGAAGTATCACTTATTTATATTCCATTAAAAAAATTAACTTCCATTTCTTATTGTTAATTTGTTATTATGAAGAACATCATGTTTAATATATGATTATACGAAAAGTTCTATTTTCAGAAAGTAATATAAAGGGTGATATTATTGCAGCAGTTGACATAAATACCATTGCAAACAGTGTATACAAATATAATTTTCCGAATGTATTGCTTATGAATCGCAATATTCAATCTCTTTCTGCAAAGGAGATAAATGATTTACATATAGATACTATATTAATGAGTCCCCCATGTCAACCTTACACAAGGATTGGACTCCAGAAGGATACATTGGACAATCGATCTTGTTCATTACTTCATACCCTCTCACTAATTCCTCAAATAGAGACATTAAAATATATACTCCTTGAAAATGTGAAGGGATTTGAAAAGTCAGAAATGAGAAATGCAATGCTAAAATGTATTAATAATTGTGGATTTAATTATAGAGAATTAATTTTAAGCCCTTGTCAGTTTGGTATTCCAAATACTAGATATAGATATTATCTACTGGCCAAAAGAAAGGATCTTGAATTTTGCTTTGAAAATTGTACATTAAATTTTAGTCTACCAGAAGTTGTTTTAAGAGTTTTACAAAGAAATGAATATGATCTGTTGACTGAAAACAATTCTCAAAAATATGAAGTAAATAAAGATTGCTATAAATTAGAAAATATTTTAGAAAATGTTAAGGGAACACAATATTTAATTTCTAAGAACATATTGCAAAAGAGAGCTTGGTTAATGGATATAAGAACATCTCAAAGTAATGGTTCCTGTTGTTTCACAAAAGCCTATAGTCAATATGTAGAAGGAACTGGTTCTGTATATTGTCCATATTCAGAAGAAATTATTAGAAATACATTTATAGAGGCAAATAAATTGGGTAAACAATCATTAACAGCACTAGAAATTCTAGAGAAATTAAAATTACGATATTTTACACCTAGAGAAGTGTGTAGATTAATGTGTTTTCCTGAAAAGTTTATGTTTCCAGAGCATATAACATGTAAGCAGAAATACAAGTTATTGGGAAATTCAATAAATGTATGTGTAGTTAGCAAGCTAATATTTTTGTTATATACTGAAGAAAAGGTTACATGATTATTTATAAAAATACATTTAACATATATTTTTAATAAACGTATTTTTTATTTCAAATTCTGATAGTGAAAATACTTATAAGTACTTAGCTTCCTTCCTTCAGGAGCTTATAATTTTAACCTCATTTTTAGATGCTCATTTAACCACTTTGGCTTAAGTACTAACAATTTCATCCATTTTAGCTTATACGTCTTCTTAGGAATCTTTAATTAATTTCAATCTGGTCCAAAAATGATTTTAACTTGGTTTGCATTTATATTTTCATAAAGCCACTGTAAATATTTCAAATATAACGCATCACACACCGAATTTTCCTGAGAGTCAACGAAATATAAACTATGTTTATGAAGTTTATGATACTCCTATATTATTTTCATTTACTACAATGATAAATTTATATATTGTTTATATATAGCTCATAAAAAGTAGTGTATATAATTATCAACCTTTATAAAAAAAAGTTATAATCCCAACTACGCAATTTCCTACTACTAAAAATGGGATTTTAAATCCTGAGATGAGCGATGTTGTTACATCATAGCACGGCTAGTACTACGTAACAAAGATTATTAAGCCTGGTATGCATGGAACAATCTCATAATAGAATATTATATAATTTTTATAAAAGACATTTTTACTAAACAAAACATTATGTTTGTACGCTATTTTCGAAAGAAGATATGACATTTTAATTATCCATCTTTAAATACCAATTTTGCGAATCTGATTATTCAAACTTCTGACATTAAAATGTACATATATATATGTATGAAACACTTGAATACTACTAACTCATTGTTTATTACTTGCAATATAATTTGCTTTAATGTTTTACGTTGTATTTTGAAATTTTGTTATAAATGTATAATTAAAACGGTAAATATAAACAATTAACTTCTAAAGACTGTCAGTTATAAAATATGGCTACAAATAAAAATGTTATAGTATTTGTACCAAACGGTCGTCGACAAAATGTTGCAGTCACCCCAAATACTACAATATTACAGGTAAACTGCAAATATTAGTCAACTAATTATTTTTATAAATGTTACATATCATTGCTTTTATTAACATTATATAATATATATTTTTTTAGATATTAGAAGAAGTTTGTCAAAGGCATGGATATAATGTAAATGATTATGATCTTAAGTAAGTACTACCAATAAAAGATATAAAAATATAATTTGTTAATTCTATATATTTCATTTATAGGCACTTCAACCATGTTTTGGATCCTAATGCTATATTAAGATTTACTGGATTAGCAAATAATGCACAATTAGAAATGATACCTTGTACAAAAATACGTTCTATTTCCACTGTTGTAATAGGTGTTCAATTAGAAAATGGAGAAAGGTTAATGAGTGAATTTACACCTGATGTAACATTAGCAGAAATTTTACACAATGTAAACATTAATGAGGATTTTGAAAGAATTACATTAATTTATATGCATCGTGAGGTATGTATATATTTATATATATACACAGAATTATTTTAATATTTTCTTTAAAATTTATTTTTAAATTATAACTAATTTTTACATTTTAAGATATAAATTATTTCTGATATATACAGAATATTTTATTAAACTTTCAACTATTGAACTATGCAACCACATACTGGTATTTTTGAAACTATAATTTGTTTATAAAACAACACAAACTAAACATAAACAAGATATTATATCATTAAATTTAGATTTACTCATTTTATTTTTTAATAAAATTTTATATAATACTTTTTGTAGTATTTTTTTGCAAAATAACTTATTCATTAATTTTTCTTTTTTTAGAACTAATATAATGAGTTTTATTGTTAAAATGAAAATTCTATAAAAAAGCCAAATAAGAAGCATTTTTTAAATATTATGTAATTATATTTAATTATTTTTACAGATTTCTGGAACAGAAGCTTTAAAAAATATTACATTGAAATCATTGGGTCTTAACAATGGTAAAGCTGTATTACGACTAATACATAAAAGCCCTCAAAATATGCATGTTGTTACCTCAACAATATTAAAAACAGTAAACAGTAATGAAAACTTAAAGAAAAGTAAAAGAAATTTTGAAAATGAATACTCTTTGGTAACAGAGTCTAGCAAGAAACCAGATTTTATTATTTCTTCCGATAAGGAGATACAAAAATCAAAAAAATTAGAAGAGAGTTCAAAAATAAATGAAAGTAATGTAATAGCTTCCACTAGTGCAGATAATTATACTAGAAACCGAATTTCATTGCAGTCATGTAATAAATCTGAAACAGATGATTTGAATAACATACAATTTGTAAGATCTATATGTATAAATATGTAAATACTTTTTTGAGTAAAACATACAGCTTCTTTTTATTACAGTTAGGTGAAAGAAATGCTTTGATATTCAATCAAGCTACAATTCAAGGAACTACAAGAGATGAATTTCCAGATGAATTCTATGATTTAACAATTGATGATGCTAAAATTTTAATAAGGGATGCTAAACATTATAGAAAAGAGTTAGAAGAAGCACCTCTTTTAACAAATGCACAACGACAGTTAAATCAAGAGAAGCGAATATTAAATCAGTTGAATAAATATCGTTATACGATAATTCGTATACAATTTCCAGATCAGTTTATTCTGCAAGGATTATTTAAACCAATGGAAACTGTACAAACAATCAAAACTTTTATAAAAGGTTATTTAATTGATGAAGATAGTGATTTTATACTTTGTAAGTAAAAGTTAATAATATTACAAAAGTGTATAAAATAATTTAATGATGTTTATTATCATTAGAATGTACTCACGTTTTTTTCGTAAATATTAAAGTAATCCTATTTTTAAAAGTTAAGTATGTAAAAAACTGTTTTGACTCTTTTAAAATGAATACTATTTTTACAGTATATATGTTACACACTATACAGTATATTACTGTTAAATAATTTAAAAATACGTTTTTTTACTTGAACAGTTACTACTCCACCAAAATATATTTTGAATCTTGATGCAAGTTTAGTTAATGAAAACTTAGTTCCTTGTGCTGTTATTCATTATTCTGGACCGTCAGCTCTTAAATTGGATGTAAAACAAAAATGTACAGATCCTAAGAAAGTTAAATTGCAAGTAACTAAATTTAGGTACATAACAATAAGCAATAACTAACTGTTTATTATAATATAAATACTATTCAATATATTTTTGTTTTAGGACATTAATGACAAATCAAGAAAACCAAGTAATAAATGAAGATGTGAACATAGAAGACTCTAAAAATAAAGACTGTAAAATTCCAAAGTAACTATGTTTATCATTTAAATAATTTATTAATTTTTTATTATTATGAATAAATTTTTGTGATCTTTTTGAGCATGATACTTTAATATGTACATATACATATACACAAACTAGTATATGCATTCATGTATTTCATTTAATATTGTAATTAGATACAGTTTTGTACAATAAAGATTAAAATAAGTAAAAAATAAAGATTGATACAAAATATAAAATAAATGTTATTTAACAGTTTATAAAAAAATATTTAAATTACTAATTTATAACCGTATACGAATGTATAAACTTATTTCTTTCTATTCATAATAAAGATACTATCGATTTAACTTTTTTTTTTTTAGTAATAGATATTGAGTTTTCATAAATTACTTAATAAGAATTCCGATTTGATAACATGTTTTAATAAATATCTGTATTTAGATAAAATTATTAACTTTGTAAATCTGGTGGTACTGTAGTAGGTGACTGCAACTGTAAATGCATAAGTCGTCGAGCAGGTCCACCTATTATATTTCCAGTTGGTCCTGAACCACCTGCTTCTTCTGTAATGCTTTTTATCAAATTATCTTCTATGATGTCAGAATTTGTATTCATCTCAGAATTCTTATCTTTCTGTATTTCCGATTGTAATTCTGAATTTAATAATCGCATATATTTATCCATTTCATTTCTTTTGTCTTCATCATCTTCTCCTAAGGATCCTTCTGAACTTCCTTCAAACTCTCCTTCATTTCCTGGAACAACTAAATCTACTATACCTTGCAATGCACTATCAAACATATCTGCATCAAATTCAATTTTTCCATTATCTTCTGGATCATGCATTACATCAGGATTCATCAAATGATCTCTGAAAGCAAAAAAATATAGATGTATTCTTTGTAAGATTATTATTAGAATTTAAATATATATATAACATACTCTAAAAATTGTACACCATCAATATCACTATTTTGGTTCAAGAACATTTGTACTTTTTCTTTAAGACTTAATGACTCATGTTCTTGTCTTTTACTTTTAATATTTCCCAATTGTTCACTTAAAAACATTTCTAACTGTACTGGATCCACATTTAACCAACTATCACTATCTGCAGGACTTAATGTACCTTCATCCTGAGCTGTATACAAATCATAATATAAAGTAACAATTAAATGCTAATGAGCCATAAGTAAAACATTAATTTGAAATGATTACCATGCAATTCAACATCATTAGACTGTATGTTTTCCCATGCTTCTAAAACTTTTTCAGCATCACTTTTATTAAAATTGGTAATAGAATTAGATAGATTAAAATGTTCTAAATAATAATCTTTTGCTGCATTTAAGAGCTTTTCATGCTCTTCACTGCCTTTTAATAAATTTCTAAAATAGCCACTAATTTCTAAACGAGTTAGATATACGTTTAGAACATTTTCATTTATTTTTAATCTCTCAGGATCATTAACTGACTTTTTCTCCCTTTTTCTACGTTCTTCATTTGCACGAGCAACTAACATCTCTAAACCACATGCTATTTTAATACCAAGTATATGAGAATTATACTTTGAACAAGTTATTGGTGGTATATTCCAGCCTGTTCTTGGATCTCCTGTATATCGACAATGATTTGCCATTGCATATAAACATTTAGTCATTTTTACATTAACCATAACACGTTGTTCAGGAGGAAAATATCTCATTGCACGACAAACCTATAATATATAAAAACTAATTAAAATAAGTTAAACTTTATTTATATATAAAGTCAAATAATAATACTAGATATTTACTTTTCTTTCAAGTGGATCAGAATGACAAATAGTTTGAATAGCCAATGCTATCAATCTTGGTTCTTGTTGAAGTATTAAAGCTGCTTTTTCTGGTAAAAAAACTCTAGCTTTGTGGTGTTTCTTTTTAATTTCATCAGGATAGATATTAATTCTTTTTTTTAATATATCTTGCACTTTTTCAGAAGCTTTGGAAATATATGGTTTTTCTTGAATGTTGTTTAACATGCCTAATAATGTTTGTTTTTCACGAACAATATGTAATTCTCCATTATATACAAATACATGATTTTCACATATTTCAGGATTAGCCCAAGAAGGTAATACATTTGCAGCTTCGATTAAAAGAAATTCACCATCAGAATCTGTAATTCTTGTAATTAATCCATCAAAGATGTGAGTAAGTTTAAATATAAGAAAAACTGTAAACCACTCATCACTTATGTCTTCATCAAAACATAAACGTACATAAATGTGTGGCAATATGTTATGTTCTGTAAGAAAAGAAAATAGTGGTTAAGATTTAACTATTTCGCTTACTACTTGCAAAATTAATAAATTTTACCTTCTATACTTGTAGAACTTTCAATAAGTTTTTCCAACAATAATGCTTGTTTTGTCTTAGGAAGAAAAATTAAATTATCATTATGCCAAATATAATTTTGAACATATGGTGTAATTTCTTCATTAAATTTTGCAATTTCTTGTAATAGAATTTCTTCTGTTATAGTATCTGGAGGCTTTGTGTAACAAATTTTTGGATAAATAAAACATTCAAGAACATCATCCTCTTGAACTTTAGACATTTTTGTATAAGCCATAACTTCATTAATATCTTTAATAATAACAATCAAAATTAGTTTTAATCAATTTTATTTTATTACAAAAAGTGGGTTTTATACAAGTATCTAAAGCAATTAAAGCTTTCACTAATATTGATAATAATTAACAAGAAATTTATGATATACAACAGGTTTCTGTCAAAATGTATTAAACTTTTCAAATTTCATAAACTCATTTTTCTATGCAATTATTGATGTGTAATTTAAAAAATTGTTTAATTAAATGTACTAAAGTATTCATACTTTTTAATCGTTTTAAAGATATGCGAAACAACTAAAGTAATTCTGTAATCTTCAGAATACAAGATACTAGATTTATATTCCTTGAGTCACAATTCAAACGTAAGTAAAACGTTTAATAATTCATATATACACTTTTCTATCCTTCGGACAAAAATATTTTTTACAGTCAAACCTTTCATATTAATCTATTTATTTTGTACAATCATTTTATTTCAAGTAAGTTTCAAGTAATGTGTAGCCAGTTATATAAATATTTAACTACATGTACATGTAAAGTATATTTACTACAAAGTTTCACATATTACATTTTCAATGAATAAAGAAATAGCATTTTTTATTACGTTCAAATAGGTAATAGAAAATCAAAAATTTTTGTTTTACTTTAGGAAACTTATAAGAATAAACATGTAATCGATTTTGACCATACAACTCAATACATGATGGTGATTTCATGTGAAATGGTTTGATATACAAAAAGTGTCGGTGGTGGTTCTATGATAAATTTTTCTATGTACAACAGATTTGCACAAAAATGCTGACATCTGTTGTATCTAATTTATTTTTGAAGTATAGCCATGGTCTTAATATCGATAATCTACTTGGTAATGTTGAGAATGATACCACTATTACTTAACTGAATTAACTAATAGAAGAAATCTTATACCACAGAGGAGCTATAAGAAAAATGTCTTCCATTCTGCTTGGGTTTTCAAATTCTTGATCAAAAAATTAAATTAGACATACGGCCTATTCTCTGTGTTGTTATTGTGTTGTTATTCTTAAAAATATTGATATTTTGCTATAATTACATACGTATTTAAAAAAATGTGCATACAATATGATTTTGCAATACACATAGAAATTAATATAGAAATAAAGAAATACAATTACTAATATATTCTGAAGCATATAATTGTTTTAAAAGAAAAAACTCATATGGGTACTAAATGTAACAAAATCTTTTGTTTATTATTAAAATGTAGATTTTTTTATAGTTTTATTTTATTTTCTAAATAACTTTCAATATTTGTTATAATTAACAAAAGAATGTAATTTATTAGGATTATAAGAATCTAATAAGTATAGCACATACACTTTCATTCTTACTAATAGAGTTCTAATATAGTATTTCTTTGTATAATACAAATTTATTTGTTTATTTTACATGTTTGTGATATTTGTTATAATGCACAAGGTCTTGAAAAAGGCTAGTCATTATATAGAGAAGATATATTTATAAACTGACGAGGGAACACCGCGAACTGTAATTCACGGATTTGAATGAAACTTTGTGAGATTATAGAGCAATCCAAGACAAGAATAACGGTATGCTTCATTTGGCCCCAATCGACCTTTAAGGGTGTGAAAATTAACCCCAAAGTGAAATCGACACTTCCACTTTTCCACGTATATCTCTTAAAGTACTATAGATAGAGAAAAATGTTTTAGATAAAAGTTTAATGGTATAACGAGCGCTATAATTTTACCTTAAGAAAATTTTTTGAAAAGTATTCCTCAAAAAAAAAATTTTTTATCGCGTTATTTTAAACAATTTTTACATTTTCATAATAACTAAAAATATTACGTATTTTATTCTGAATTCAACCATGTATATTATTTTTACTATGCAACACCAACTTATCTAAATATACGACGTACGTACACCGCGCGCGTGATTTCGGCCTAATACACAGTAAGTTACATACTCGGATTTCTTTTTCTCGTTAAGGGTTATAATATATGATGATTACGAGTGTGATAACATAAAAATAGCAAAACATAGAATATTATATGAAGATTGTGTTGTTACAAATTTATTGAAATAGTACATACTCTGCCACGTTGCGATCTGTGTAATAAGCCTGCTATTATAAGATGTGCTTAATGTAAAAATTATCTATCTTCAGAACATTTGTTTGACGAACATCACCTTTATGAAATCTATGTCGGGTGAAATATATGTATACTTTTATTCAAAGTAGAATAAGATACTGAATAAGTATAAAACAAATGTTTATGTATGCATATATGCATCATAGCCCAATGTATGTAATATGATATCAATTTTCATATAATATTTTATATTTTGCTGTTTTCATGTTATCACACTCGTAATCGTCATATATTATGACCTTTAACGAGAAAAAGAAATCTGAGTATGTAACTTACTGTGTGTTAGGCCGAAATCGCGCGTGCAGTGTACGTTACGTCGTATATTTAGATAATTTGGTGTTGCATAGTAAAAATAATATACATGGTTGAGTTCAGAATAAAATACGTAATATTTTTAGTTATTATGAAAATGTAAAAATTGCTTAAAATAACGCGATAAAAAATTTTTTTTAACAAGGAAGACTTTTCAAAAAATTTTCTTAAGGTAAAATTATAGCGCTCGTTATACCATTAAACTTTTATCTAAAACATTTTCTCTATCTATAGTACTTTAAGAGATATACGCGGAAAAGTGGAAGTGTCGATTTCACTTTGGGGTTAATTTTCACACCCTTAAAGGTCGATTGGGGCCAAATGAAGCATACCGTTATTCTTGTCTTGGATTACTCTATAATCTCACAAAGTTTCATTCAAATCCGTGAATTACAGTTCGCGGTGTTTCCTTGTGAGTGCTATATTAATATAAGTAACATATTTTAATTAATATTTAGCATTAATAAAATTAACATTAAAATAATATGTTTTAATATTAATAATAACTAACAATAATTATTATCAATATTATAAGAATAAGAACCTTTTACTACTTTTAAGAACAGAGTGAAATAATTAGAAAATGGTTTAAAGAGATATTACGTATATTTAGTGGCCCTCGTATTTTTCAACTTTATTTTTCGGTAGTTGAATAAAAAATCTTTGTATAACGTTATTTATTAACTTTTATAATTATTTATTAGTTTTTATCGAACACATTTTAGATCAATTTGAGCAAGTTGTATATCTCAACGCATTCGATATGACATTCTTTTATTAGTAATTGAATACAAAAAAAAATGCTGGGAGAAATTTTTTACACGTTATAAGTATTGCAATAGTAAAATGACACTGTTGATCCGACCTCGAAAGCGGCATTTAATATTTGAAAGACAAAACATATTTTTCCCATCATCTTGTATCTTTTTTCAATTACTTGATGATCTGCAGTCCTAAAATATTCTGTAATGTATAGAATAAATAAATGATAGCAAATTTATGTAACAGAACATGTTACACCTTTGTAATAAAGTTCTAATTTTTACCTACCCGATCGACTATCTTTCTTTGATTGTTAAGATCGAATAAAATAAGTGTCAAACCCATTGTAAAGCTTTACAAACATATAGTTTTTTTCTGTGAAGAAATAGTAGTATCATGCTGTAAATTAGAAAATTGATATTATGAATTACAGGATCATAACAATACTGCGATTATAAACAATTACCTATTATATTCCAGTTTGTTTAACAATAGTTACAGTTCATTTTTATCAAGTTTTACGTTTTAATAATTTTAATGTAACGATCCAATAATGTTTTTCTCCTCCTGCTATTTATATTTGATAAATTGATGTAGTGGTTGGCCAGCTTTAATGCGTTCCTTCGACAGTATGATTCCTTAAACTCTTATGTGTACTCAAAATTTGCAAGTTCGTCGCCTGTAAATAGCCATGTACTTGTAGGTAATACGAAAGAGTATTTTTATTAGAGGCACATATAATAATAAATATCTTAACAAAATGATAATGAAGTTTTAAGGATTATTAGGCTTATCAGGAAAATTCTTAAAAAAATATCAATAGATATTTCAATAGAATTAATTCAATTCAATGGATATTTCAGCGTTCAAACCTAAAAACATTTGTAAAACAATTTTCAAATTGAATACTTTGAAGAATAAATTTTACTATTATCTATTATTGCTCGAATGTTTCATTATCTCTTTGTCGAATTTCATTATTTTTGGCCTACATATAGTTTGCGTTTTAAAATTAATTTGTACATCTAATTGATAGGCCGAAGCTTATAAAGTATTCGAAAAAGGAATTATATTCAGTAAGAAATACTTTATTAAATGTGTTTTGTGTTTTATTAAAGATTATTTAAATTTATGACAAAATATTTTGATAAAATTATGTTATTACAGTTCATAGAAGTGCATTGCGCATCTTGTGTAATCTCTTAATACCAAGTGTACATAAAATATCTACAGTACTTAAATATTACTTATTTATAATAATATATATAATTTTGTATTTCTTATTTATGTTTCAATGTTATTTCCGTTTAGTATATTAATACAAAAATGTTTGATTGTCTAAATAATGTTTGATGTATAATAATATAAGTTATTTTGCACTATAATTTTTAACCACAACGTTTTAAGTATGTCTTAGAAGCATAACAGTGTTGGTAAATAATTAAACTAGAAGATAATCCAATCGTAATAAAAATCAATAACATAAACGAAAACAGTGCCAATGGACCGGGTACCAAAGAGGTGTAACCAATGCTTCCAATATAAGAAATGAAACTATTGTACATGTTTTCCTTTTTCCATCCATTGCTACATGTTTGTGTATACGTATGTGATGCACCTCCGATTGTGTTGCTGGTACTTACCGGATTCATCACGTCATGTATCATACTAATCCTTTATATAAAACAATACAAGTCAATAGTGTAATATTAAGGGGTAATATGCAAATATTCAAGCTTTACAGAAGATAGAAGATACCCTATGAACAAGTAAATTGAAAATATAAGTTAAATAAATCTTTTTATACATAACAGGACCGTATTAATAAAACATAATTTACAGATTTTAATCATATAATGATCATTTTTAGAAATTATTTAAACTGAAGTTGATTTTATTGCTAAAAATATTGCTGAAACTATTAGATAATAAATTGTATCTTTCGATTTAAATAAACACAAGTATGTATAAAATAAAGTACAACAATAACTAAACCTGTGCTGTAAAGAAAAAGTATCTTTTTTAAACTACAGCTATAATTCGTTTCTAAATTTTAAGATCGCGGGCAGATTACGTCTTATCTGCTACCTTATCGTTAATCATAACAAATATTGAAATAGTTCATAAAATAAAACAAATCCGTATTTTAATAATAAATAGCTCCGATTATCGTAACAATGTTTTTCTTTCTAAGAAAAGTAGTCTATTACGTTATTTGTAACTGTGTTTCTTAACTTATACGATGTTCTCTACTGCATGCTGTAAGATTGAATGCACTACTGAATCTATTCAAATAATATGTACACTCATTAGCATAATTTATATAATTCAGAAGCCATTTTTTTCTAAAGTCATGGATACAATATAAATTAAAATGCCAATACGTCAATTATCAATTTATGGACATCCTTTGTGTATCAGTAATTATTTTATACAGAATCACAATTGCCATTATGCAGCATTAACTCCTTGCACTCAATTAAAAAAAAATTTTATTTATAATAACTCACCATATTATTATTATTATTATTATATATCTTACTTGAAACGTATTTAAAAAAAAAGTTGATTTATAGGAATCAATTTAAACAATTTTAACTTATTCATTTATTTACGAGATACACCCTTTAACGCATAAGAAAATTGTTCCACTAATTATATTGAAATTAGCGATAAAACTTTGTTGAGGTTTCACATATGTGAAATACCTAAATATTTTTTTACTGGAAAATAAGAAAATTTTAATAAATATAAAACACAGATGCATACAGAAAATAATTGTATCAAATCTTTAATTTGAAAATGCAATTTAAAAATGTTGGTTGTAACTGAATGTAAGAGCACTTGTGAAGAAAACTGATGTTGAGCCACACTCTGCAAACAAGTGCAATGGGTTTGTGCAACACGATTCCAAGTAGTACGTAGATATATGATTTACTATGTATATACAAGTCTACCGAATGAAAACGGGACTACTAATTTGCATATTCAAATAGGCAGCAAAAAGGAAGCTGGATAAAAATGCATTCTCCTTCTTTCGTCTTTAAAAATTATTTACTATTTTATATAAGTATCTACAATTTACTTGGAAAATATATTTCAGTACAATTTATTTCAAGCAACGTTAGATGTTAATTAATGATTTATAAAAACAAGCTTAACTTTTGTATATATAAAATTTTAAATGATATATTCTTACCGCAGGTTACAATTGCAACATTTACAGTTTTGTTGACGAGCATGATAACTCCATTGGCGACGTAACTCACAAAAGTTATTTAGCCATTTACAACTCGGTTTAGGTGGTGTATAACAGTTCCATTCTACTTCTTCAGCACACTGACAAGCTTCTAAGCACGTTTCTATTGTAGCCACATTAATAGGGCGAAGGGTGTTACAATTGGTAGGAACCGAACATCCTGCAGTACTTCGACATAAGCAAAATTGCGTATCGGGTGCGGAACATTTTTTCGTATGAATATCATCATGGTTAACTACATTGAACATTGAATTATTATAAACTTTAACTGCGTACCTATTAATTTTATAATGTTAGTACAAGTTTTTTTAAATCGCGATGTCTAATTTATTCTTTCAAATACGTCTTTAACCATGTTTATTAAGCCCTTGATACTTATCTAAATATAGAACAAGAATTTTAAGTAATTCATATTATTAGGATTTATATTAATACAAATTATAAAATTAAAAAAGGAATGGTTTAAGGTTTAAAAACTAGTTTACATATAAACACTTTTAATGCTGAATTTGTAACTTAGCTTTTATTCTAGGCATTGTCTTACAAGTACAAAAAAGAAACAAGTTTGTAGTTGTTATAAATACTTTCATTAAACTAACCACAGTTATTTTCAATATATAATTCAACTTCTTTTCTTTTGCAACATGACATATTTACACAGAATTGTAGGGTGAAATTTTATTTCTTGATAATATTTTTCATGTTATTTAAATGTGAGGGTGATAATGAATATATATGCATAAATTTAGACTACATTTTTAAGGTTTTTTTGTTACAGTTTCTTGATAGGAATAGAGATCTTCTGTTGTCTTATTAAATGTTTTTTTATTTCACTACTATGAACTTGAGCAGTTACATATTAAAATCTAATTTCAGTGGAATCAATTAAAATATTTCTACTATTATCAACCAGTAAAATGGAATGTTACACAAAATTATTCTATTATAAAAGAAGTGCTACATTGTGAGTGGTAAAATATTATTGTCTTCATATTATTTTTCTGATATTTTAAGATTATAAACATTTTTTTCTCATATTATGAGTTACTTATTTTGCTCAATATTATAGGGGATGTTATAGATTTTACAACTTATTCAAATATTATGTTGAAGTATTGATAATAGTCACATAATTCAAAATATGTACGTATATCATAAATAACAGGCATAATAAAAAATAAAATGTTGATATATCAATTATCAATTTACCGCCATTAAATAAACATCGTAGTTGCTTCGATACGAATAGTTAAACGGTTAGTGTCAAAATGATTTCTGCACATAAATCGTGCATCAAACAATTTTTTATAAAATCACCACTATCGCTACCACCTCTTGCGCATGAAATAATTTAACATAGAATGGGATGGCACTATCTACCGTAGGCCATTTCACATAAAATCACCATGTTAATGTAAGTAGAGAGATTCCATGAGTTCAATTGTATGCGTCAGTATCTGTATATAAATGTATTAATGTGCATGGTCTATCACCGGGAGAAATATGTATGTACGTGTCGATCACGTGTGACAATTTTTCTTTCTAAATAAGTATTCAATATTGAAATTGTAAGTGTATACAATTCATAATATTTTATGATATACTATATTAAACAAATATGTATGTGTATTCATATAAAAGAATTTTCATTTACATACATATGTAGTTATTTATGGATTTGTAGCAAGCATAGGTAGCGGTAGACAGTGTAACACGTATTGTATAAAAGTAATGTTTGTAGATAGTTTTATAGTTAATGTTATATTTTATACTGATCAAAAAAGTGCTAGTGGTAATTCAGTGCAACTTTAAATTAAGTTTTACTAATTTATCGGTGAATAGGAGGTGTGGCGATTTATATATCTCCGTATGCTTTATGCATGCGTTCGGTACACGTGCGCTTCTAATGTGTGTGCCATGTTATATATACGTACGCGTGTGCAGAAGCGTGATTCGTAACCTAACAAAGAAATTCTTACATTAAATTAAAATGGAATGATAATATCAAAGTATTAAAAGGATATTATGTATTAAATTTTTACGAAGTTTTGTACTGTATTATAAAAGCAAATTGTGATTTTATGACATACATATTTAGACTGTTCATTAAAATTCTATACTTCATTGAATTGATTTGTATCTAAAGCTTGTCGATTGTTAACATTTTTATATTTGTAAAGGGTAATGACTATAAATTTCGTGATTTGTCATTGAATTTAAATTCTAATATCTATCAACATTTACTTTGAAACGAGCTATGTTAGTTTATACATTCATTTCAATACATATATACTAAGATTCGAACCATATTATCATTGTTTCAAATATAACCTCAAATAAACGCGTGGTGGTTTGAAGGGTGCAGTGTTTAAGTGTTTTACTTACTATATTTTTGAATATTTTAATTACAGAGTGGTACCACAGAATAAATTTGCATTATATTGTATAAAATTGTGTCATGGAAACTGGATTTTTAAATTTTCACGATGAAGAACACTTTTCTGACTTCTCATTATCTATGGAACAGGTAACAGATTTATTACATTTTAGAAAAAGTGTTATGGTACTTTTATTATAAATTATATATTCTATTTTAAATTGTTCATAATTTCATTAAAGTATATTTTATTATAATTAATTTGTTATTCTATTAGGTTTTCATTTTTTAAGAAGAAATATTAACTTAAATTACTAAACAGATATAAAAAACAATGACTAGTTTTATTAGTTGTTAGATTATAATTTATAAATAATATTCTTATTTATAAACATTTCTTTTATATTCTTTTATAATTCTTTACATTTTATTTATTGATATCAAGTAATATAATAATAACAATAATAACTTTTTGGCTTAATAGATTTTTAGAATTCAATTGATTATAAATAATGTAGAATTAATTTTTCTATAAGTTCTTTAAATTTTAGATTCATTTTATAATTTTAAAGTTTAATATTATTATTACAGTCAGATGTAAATACTTTTTCTAAGTTTTAAAGGTATATAAACTAAACATATGTAGAATACTTTTTTTTGACAGAATTTAGTAGAAAAACCTCAAGATTTATTGATGCATATGGTTGAAAATGACTTTGATTATATGGAAACACATCTTGATATTACAAATTCTGACAGTTTATGGAATAATGAACACAAGTAAGTAGAATACCTTTATTATATAATGTTATAAAATTAAAATATAACTAATAAGCATTACATAATTTCAGACATGATGAGAATTTGGATGAAATATCATTTTCAGAAATTCCCACAATCTCTAAAATTGGTAACATTAAAGAAGATTTTGCTAAAGTTCTCACAGATTGGCAAGAACATATTGGTTATTTACAGGTTTTGTTGATTTGTTGGTTGGTAGATTTGTTACTTCTAATGAATAAATTCATCATCCATGATCTTATTTTAGGCTTCAGATATGGATGAATATATGGATATTATAGGGCTAAGCATGAATACTACAGATAAGCGAAATTTCTATAATACAGAAAATATACTCCAGGATGAACAAACATTGCATAATTTAGAATCTGATTTTCTTATAACCAAACAAGAGGATTCAGAGAAAGAATCTTTTCACATTAATCAGAGTATAACAGATTTAAAAAACAGTAATAAAGGCACTAGTTTATCTTATTTAACTTAATATGTTTTTATTTAATTAATTATTTGTATTGTAATAAAAAATTATCTTTCATAGAGTGTACAACCATAGATAATTCATATCATAAAATAGTCGATTTTATGGAAGGTAACAATAAGAAAGTTAAAACGAAGGTTAAATCACTATTAATACAACCTAAGCATTTAAGAAATCAGAGTAAATTGAAGAAAAATATACATAAATATGATAGTATAGGAATTGATACTAGTGCAAATTTATTAGTAAAACAAAAAAAGAAAAAAAAAGTAAAATTGCAGCGAAATAAAGATATACGAAATGATAATCAAGATAATAATAAATCTGCAAATCAATTACCAGGTATACTTAAACGAAAATTTATGTATGAATTGTTATGTTATTTACAATAATTAATCAAATGACTTCCTTCTTATTGTAGTTTTAGAAGCTGGAGATGTTAAAAGTTTGCTGGAACAATTTGAAGCTTCTGAAAATGTTTTAGTATCAACTTATTCATCCTCCAAAATGAATACAGAATCGAAATTGAATTCATATATGGAATTTAATGAAATTCAACAATCTGAAGTTTCAAATCTGCATAAAAATATTAGAGATGCTTTACCTAAAGAAATGATTGAAAAGATAAAGGTAATTATATGACTAATCAATATGATTAAGAAATATTTAGAATATGAATGGAAAAAAATTCAGTAATTATATCATATTACATTAGACATCTGCACGTAAAAAGGTGATTTCAGTAGTGCCAGCAATACCTAATGTTCATAATAATGGTCGTAGTAATGGAACACGTATGCAAGATGCTGCAGCATCACTTTTTCGAAACAAGCTTTTAAAAATAGTTGAGTATAAATAATGTATAGTACTATTTATTTTTAAATTCTTGATGTATAAAAAAATACATTTAAGCTATTAAGTTATTTAAAATGGCAATGTTTAATTGAGTTTAAGCTTATATACCAGTTAAATAATTGTATTGCATTAGGTGACAAATAATACTAAAAGTAAGACTATTGATGGTGGACTAGTCCAATTGGATCATGATTATTGCAGTACTAATTCCTCTATTAGTAGTTCAGATAGTAACAGTGAGTATGAAATACAATCTAGTGACAGTGAAAAAATAACATCAGTTAGGAATAACAATCAACAATTGTCTCATTACCACGCAGTATGTGAAGAACGATCAACTACATTGCATTCGAATAGAAGTTTTATTAAAAATAGGGAGTATTCAACTGATAGTAATTCAAAGAAAGACAGTGGTTTGGAATCAGGTGAAGTAAGTGATAACAGTGAAGAACATTCAGCAGTTACTGTAGTTAGTGATATTCAAGTTAATAAGTCTGTGAAACAACTACAAAATGAAATAAAAGGTTGTCAAAAAGAAACATCAGAAAACCAAGGAAGTTGTGAAAAAGTTGATATTTTGAGTAAAACTTCAAATTGTGCTATTACCCAAAGTCAAAATGTGTCTTCAAGTAACATAATACCTGAAGTGAAAATACAGTCTGCTCTAGCAACAAGTATCTTACAATTACGACAAGGTGTTTTAAGTAAAACAAAATCTATACAAGCAGGAAATCAAAAAGCGAAACAAATGGTTTCTGTTTTAAAAAAACCACTTAATGTACAAGTATCTCTTTCAAAGAATGCTCTTAATGAAAATATTGTAACTACTACTAATAGCTCAAGTGATGAAGTACAGAATATTATTGTTCAAGATGGTGAAAAGAAACTCATGCAGGAGGAGGATAAAAAGCCTCCGCGTAAAAAATTAAATTTAGCGGAATACAGAAGTAGAAGAGAACAGAATCGTAGTGATAATAGTAGAACAAATTCACCATTACAACCTATGACACTAATATATGTTCATCATGCTTCCACTACAACTGAGCCCATTAAGGATGATCCTAAAAATTTAATTTGGTCAGAAAGAGAAATCGTGTCAGTTTTAAAACCAAAAATAGATGTAGATGAGAAAAAAATTCATCCAAAACCATCTACTTGCGATATAGGAATTCAAACCTACGAAACAGTATTTGAATTTCCTCCAAAATCTTTAATTGATGTTGATGAAAGACATGAGCAACCAAGGTAAAATTACAAAGATTTCTTTTTGAAGCTACTCAAAGCTTCTATTATATATCACAGGCATGTGCAGCTTAAATCCTCACTCCAATAAATATCTTCGCTATGTGCACGGCTTCTGTGGTAAGCAATCTCTCAGAATTTAGAAATGGGGCGCAATGGGGGCCTAACATAGGATCGTAAATGAGGTCAACATTTTCTTAGTAACATGTTATAAATTTTTAGTTTAAAGTAATAAATAAATAGAGGAACAAATTTTATCTACAAAGGTGAATAATATTGACATACAAATTTCAGCAGTAACTGTTTAGGATCTACAAGTTTCCTAAATTATTTAGTCATTCTAGAGTTTGCCGCACATATACACACATTACTATAGTATTCCCACTCTTGCATTGGACAAAGCAAGTGGCCAACGAGGGCCACAGTTGCACATGTCTGATTGATAAGAAATTCTATTTGATTTAAATATAAGTGAAAGTTTGTAGATTTATAATTACATTTATTTATACTTATAAAAATGTTACCGTGCTTGTCACAATTTTCGTTCTTGCTGAAATTCAAATGAAATTTGTTATAATAACATCTTCAAGTTTTTATTTGGTTATTTTAACATTCACATATTGATGACTTATAGTACAACACTAAGTAAAATGTAATTAATTGTGGATTAAACTTGTTTTTATTAATAACAGTTATATTTATTTATATAGTTTTGTATATGTAAAATTATATAGAAAAAGATGGATTTAGGCGAAAAATAACATATTCAAATAATGCTTTTCTGTGGTTTTGAGTTCCTTTTCGTTTAAATGTTTCATAAAATTAGATTTAGCTTATTATAAGTAGATATTATTTACTACTAATGTGTATTTTCAAAAAAAAATTTTTATAATTTTCAGGGATAATAATACACAAGATGGAGATCAGCAATCATATAAAAGACATAGATTCAATTCCATCTCAAGCCGATCTAGATCAAGAAGTAAAAGTAAAAGCAAGAGTAGGAGTAGAAGCAGAAGTAGTAGTAACCGAAGTAGATCTCTTAAACGTAGTAATACACGTCACCGAAGAATAAGTCATCGACGTAGTTCCGTCAGCTCAAGTAGTAGTTGGTCATCACGTTCGTATTCGCGTTCACGTTTACGTTCCCGTTCACGTTCACGTTCACGTTCACGTTCTGGTACGAGATCCTCTTTCAGTTCAGTATCAAGATATTCACGATCCCGTTCTAGATCGTCTAGGTCAAGATCTAGATCATCTTCCCGATATTCTAGTTGTTCTAGGTATAGTTACAAAACAAATATTTTATAAAATTATTTGATAGAGTTTTAATAATGAATAAAATTTGTTAACTTAAAATCGTAAAAATATTTACAGGTCTTCATCTCATTCAAATTTCGGAAGAAGTAAGTGGTCAAGAAGAAGAAGAAAACGAGAGAGAAGATATAAAAATTACGATAGGCATAGGAAAAATTCTACAAATAACTATCATGGATATAGAGATTGGAGAAGGTAAGCAATTTTTACAAATAAGACTTAAAGTTTAAACATGTAGTTTATAATTAAGTATTAAAAATTTTTTGATTTTTATAGTTAATATTTTAATTTAATTTTTAATTTTTATGTGCTGTTTTTGCATGAAATTAGTTTGAAATTGTAAGGGTTAATGTTTACATTATAACCAAATTTGATATTTTCATTTTACCATTTAGTATATTTTATTTTGAGCCAAACAAATGTATTTGTTGTTTTACTTATTGATTCGTACAATTTAAATTTAGTTTTCTTTAGAAAAAAACATAAATTATGATTTTTTATCATTAATTAATTTTCTCAACTTCAGTTTTTGCATTTTTTTTCTATTAGATCACCGACAAATTCTTATAGACGAGCTTATGATGGCTGGTATGACCGAGAAAAACAAAGACAAGTAGAAGAGAGGAGAGTGATTTACGTTGGTCGTTTGGATGAAGGAATCACTAAAGCTGATTTGCGTAGAAGATTTGAAACTTTCGGTCCTGTAGTAGATATTAGTATACATTTTCGTGAACATGGGTAACTTATTCATTTTTTGTAATTGTACTCATTACAATGTATAGAGGTTTATATTAACGTTTTATATTTTAGTGATAACTATGGTTTTGTAACATTTGCTTATAAAAATGATGCATATGAAGCTGTTGAGCATGGTAATGACGATCCTACATTACCGAGATATGATTTATGTTTTGGTGGACGTCGTGCTTTTTGTAAAGTAAAATATGCTGATCTTGGTAAGAGAAAATTATGTCACTGTATTATAATTTATTATGCTTAATATTTTATTCTTTTTCTCATTTTTTATTTTTTTTATCTAAAAGTTTTATATGGATCTGAATTATTTCCTAATGTAAATTAAATCATTTGCAAATATCTAAATATGAAACTTACTTGTAATAAAAAAAAGAATCTGATTAAAGTTTATAATTTTAACATCATGATTCGTCGTGGTTGACTTAACAAGATTAAATAATGAAATTCTTTAATTTAATTTTTAAATTATTAGAATTTTTAAACGTATATTTTAATGAATTATAGTTTTGAATACAAAAGTATGATTTCTGTACAAAATAATTTATAACTATTATAAATATTTGAGTTTTTAGAAGAGTTTCTTCATTTTTTTTAATATTTGAAGAAATTATTTTATCACTAATGAAATACACAAATTTGATTAATATTTTTAATATTAGAACTGGCACAAATTTATTAATTTTAAAAATACATTTATTTAATTTAAGTTCCGTACTGGATATTTTTATAACATATTACAAATTTATATTATTTTTGACAGATGGTATGGCGAGCAATTCACTTAATAGTGGTCATATGTTGCAAGATAATGAAGACAACACATTTGATCTTTTACTAAAAGAAGCAAAAGCAAAATTACGTAAAAGAAAAGTTTGACATATGTACTATTTGTTAGTTGTAAATGTAATTTAAAAAATTAGCGCAGATTTCATCGATAATATTTGAAACAAAAATATGTGGGGAGATCTGTACTGGTGTTTTCCACTAACAGAACTATAGTGAAAGTTACATAATTGTTATAGAGTATAAAAAAGTGTTACAATACATCTGTAACAAAAGTAACAATTAACAGCTGTATTTTTTGAATTAATTGGAAATATCAGTACCATTGAAATGTATAGGATAATCATTTAGTCTATTTCGATATTTTCAATAATAATGAAAGTATTACAGTTTTTTCTATACGAAAGTCTGCTTAGTTAAAAATATATGACTTTAATACATTTATTTTACTCATGGCTTTTGTAACTAATTTATTGAAGGTAAAACAATATTAATTACAAGTTCTTTGATATAAGAACATATAAGTTAATGTAACTTGAACGCATTTTAACTTGAAAGATATGAATTATTCATATAATACACATTACTTGAAACATATCTTTCATGAATGAAAGTAAATGTATTTTCATTATCTTTAGAAACATCCATTAATGCAATGTATTGTAGAACAAATTTAAGGACACTTATTAATACCTATTGTGGTATTTCTATGTTTGCATATAAATGTACAGTAAAAAAATATAACCCAACACATTTACTCTATTTTTATCAGTTATTTTTTTAAATGGTTTAAGGTCTATTTAATATGGAGCGTATGATGTAATACATCTGTATATTTAAATTTATTTTGCATCTCTCTTCTATTATAATTTAATATTCAGATACATTTTTATATCTTAAAATTAAAACTCTTTACTCAGATATTACTATATAAATTATTAAATTTATTAACAATTTCTACCTTTCAATATTATAAACTTGCAATACTTTTATTACATAAAGAGTTTTTATTCTTATATGCATAGCAACGGAACGTGAAAATAAGTATCGTAATGTCTTTCTTGTGTTCTTCAATTTTTCACCTAAGGTAACATTACATTTTGAATGCAGTTTAAAGTTAGTTATAAATGAATATTTTATAAATTTTTAAGGTAAGAAATGAAAATACATTTATCACGGATTTTTAATGACTTATATATCATTTTAAGCACAAGTTGTGAATCTACATGCTAAATTTAATGATTTTATATGTTACAAGTATAATGATTTAAAATGAAACAAATTTGAATTACGAAAAAAGAGTTGGAAATATATCAGAATGAAATTAAACATTAATGACATTTATTATGTGAAAAAGTATGTATATTTATTTTCCATTTTTAAAAAGTATCACTTTTTCTATGATGAAATGTCGATTTTTTTATATATTGTACTGATTTTTATTAAATGTTTAATTTACTCAACCAGATTGAACATGATTTAGTCAATTAACTTTACCAATGTAATTGTTTACATAATACTTAATTATGTTATCAATCTTAAATAATATATTACACAAACCATGGATTACTTATATTTGATAATTTAAAAAAAAGAGAAACAAAATTATTGATAATTGTTTAAACATCGTTGCAATTCTCATTGTTAACCCTTATGTCAAAGACTAGATATAAAAGGTATCATTTTTAATGTCAAGTATACACTTATCAGTTATCTTCATATCAATGACTAGGTATGAGGATACCATTTCGAATGTGAAAATTATTGACATGAATTAAACGAACTACAAGTTTTAATTTACATGTTATATTTGTAAATTAAAGGATCTTTTAATATCTACATGTAGTACATTATATTAAAAAAATTCAACAAAATTGTTTTCTGTTATTTTTAATTTGTGGTTATAAAAAATTACTCGTTTTCAATTATAAATAAATATTTGTGAGTACTCATTCATAGTAATAAAGTTTGAGAAATATGTATGAGTTTATGATACTAAATATTAAAACAATAAATATTTCTTAAAGGAGTTGTACACTACTATAAAGAATTACATAATGTAAGGTGGAAATTATTATTTTATTAACAAGAAGAAATTGTTTTGTACAAATGTTATGAAAACAAGGTTGAAAGAAAAATAACGTACTATGTAAACAGATATTTAGAAGAGATAGTTACTAATAAATAATTCTAATTTATATTATCAAATATTTATAACTTAAAAAAATAATATGACACTACTCTATTTGTAATACAGGGCATAATGCATTTTTAAATTAAAATTAAAATATTTGTTTAAAACATATGAAATATTTTATTTTAATATTTTTTACTGTTTTATAAATATATTTAAACTAGAATTATTGCAAGAAATGTATATGCATACTATACTATGATAATGCATATAATAATTAACTAATACAAAACAATCACACCATAATAATTTCAAAAATTCATAATATAGATTTTGAATTACATGTAATAGAATGAAAATTTTATAATTCTGTGTATACATGTAACATCATATACACATATGCGGCATTATAGCTGAGTTTATTGAATGTATGAAACGATGAAAACAGTGTAAGTACCTTGAACTGATAGTTAATAATCCACTGACTAAGATTACATTAAACATATACAGTTATCGAAAAAAGTATTCATACACTGCAATACGTTCAGTTTAAACGCTAATAACTGATTGTAGAAGACTAGTTAGTTATGAAAGGCACATCAGCGATTAGGAAATTAACTCAGCTTTCAGATAATATAAATCTTATGACCTAAATAAAAATACAACAGAGAAATCTCAAAAGCCGGATGAAGTCAGGAAATAGACAAGAAAAAAGTATTCATACAAAATGCTTTTTGTTTATGAATTCGTGATATTTATAGTAATTAATATTTTGTAGGATATCCCTTATCAATAATCGCTTGTAATTGCCTGGGTATAGATTCAATCAAATTATTTGTTATATTTTCCTTTATTTTTTCCCACTGTTCTTGTAATGCGGGTTTTAAAGCATTTTTATTTGAAATTTTATATATTTGTAACCGATATTTCCATTCTTGTCATATGTGCTCGATTAAACTTACATCCGGTAATTGCGGCGGAGTTTTCAGAACATGAGGAGTGTTGTATAAAAGCTAATCTCAAATTAAACGGGTCTTATGAAGGGGGGGTATTGTCTTGTTGAAACCAGTAATTGTTAGAAAGACCTAATTTCTGGGCACTTTCTCTCAAATTTGATTTTAAAATATTAAAATATTTATGTTAGTCTACTATTCCATCAAGGAAATGTAAGTTTCCATGACCATTTGCTGCCATACAGCCCCATACCATAAGACCGCCTCCACCATGCTTAATTGTAGGTCTAATATTTCCGGATATCAAACATTCTACCTTTTTTCCATAAACTGATCTTTGTCCATCTGAACCCCAAATATTGAATTTGCTCTTGTTCGAAGAAATAACTCGTTTCCAAAAATTTAATGGTTTCTTTATATAAGTTTTTGCAAAATTAATTCTTTTTTCTCTATTTATTTTATTGATATAAGGTCTTTTTTCTCGCTATTCGTGCGAAATACCCTGAATCTTTAAGTCTATTTGATATTGTTTTTGGACAAACTTTGTTACCAGTTCCTGTTTCTAATTCTGCTGCAATTTTGGTTGCCTTTTCAAATGGATTTTCTTTTATTTTCTTTGTAATAAATCTTTCATCTCTTTCAGTTAACTTACTCGGTCTTCCAGAACGACGCATATTTTCAATTAATCCTGTACTTTTATGCTTATTAATTATATATTGAATACTGGCATGACTCCTTTTTACTATTTCACCAATCTCACAAAGTGATTTCCCAGTTTTCCATAATTCAATTATAATTTTTCTCTCCTCTACTGTACTTTCTTTACTTTTAGTATTCATTATGATAAGAATTGAGATTGTTCAACAAAGCACCTTAAGAATTAGCAAAATGTTATAAAACAAAAGAAAGCGGGAATTCCTCCAATATTTTGGTTTTTATTGGTATATTTTGCCAATAGATGGTACTGTATAAATACTTTTTTCTCGTCGATTTCCTTACTTCATCCGGCTTTTGAGATTTCTATGTTGTATTTTTATTTAGGTCATAATAAAATATATATTATCTGAAAGCTGAGTTAATTTCCTAATTGCTGATGTGCCTTTCATAGCTAACTAGTCCTCTACAATCAGTTATTAGCGTTTAAACTGAACGTATTGCGGTGTATGAATACTTTTTTCGGTAACTGTATGCTCTGGGCTATGATGGAATTGTGTGTTATGCTCCTAAATACACTGTATTAGAAACACAAGCCCTTCAGTACTTTAAGCTATTCTATTTACGCGGAGTTTGAATACTGATCTGTTATTTCTTTGGGGATAAGCATTTTTGAGTTTACATTTTGGACCTTGTGTTTTTTTGATATTTCCGGCTTTTCTTTGTGGTATTTCGTCTACGACTATAAGATAGTCTGTCTTATACTATATCGTATGAGATATGTTTCCTGTACTTTTCGGGGACGCGCGCCACATCTTACTATAAGATTATTACAAGCTATGTAATCTTACATCATCTTGAATCAGAGCCACCCTTAGAATGTTATTGTATTTAAAGGACTTCTGATACAATTCGTGATGATTGCTGTATTCAGTAGCTAACGTAGAATGAATTACTATAGGTCGCATAAGTAACAGTTTATAAATAGATAAAAAAAGATAAAAAATCATAAATTTCCTCATTAGAATACATTCTTCGATCGGTAGTTGAATAAGATTTTGGTTAAACATTCTGTTGTGATAAACAAAAACTCATACAAATTTTAATGATGGGAAAGTACAGTGTTTAAAAAATAAGAAACAAGTATAAACGCTTACAAACAAACGTTATAAAACATTTTTTCCGAATTTTTGAGTAATTATTGAAATATTGAGAATATTGCCGTATGTGATTATATGTAAGTTATATGAGGGTAAAATATGGGACCTATGAAAAAGAAAACAAGCATAAAACTTTATAGATCATTACTGGAAATATATTTTTATACAACATGAAAATTTGAGTAGTTGATGGACACCGAAACACTGTAACCAACTAATGGTGAAAAGAGAGTATTAATCGTCCGAATACAGGTTATATGAAAAACGATGTATGTTTAAATTTCTGAATTAATAGCTAATATTTTTGAACATTCCGATCTCAAATTAAAAAGAGGCACTCGCTATTAATTTCTACTTAATTTTATTCCAATTTTCCGCCTCATTTGTTAATTAAAGTTGATTATTGCGAATTACCATGACACGTGGGCGGCAGATTAGTTCCAGTATTTCATCGTCAGGTGGTTATAGGTGGTTTCAATATTTTTATATTCTTTGTATTGCTAAATGGTACGTTTTGAAAATGAATTTATTATAGGGAATATTTATATATTTCATGTTTACATAATTTTATTTCACAAATTGTTTTTCAAATCATTGCAAGTATTGAAAACGATTTTGTAATATATATCAAAATATGTCAGAAATATTCTGTTGTTATTTTAGTTGAATACTTCCTTTTGCTTTGTTAGTTATGTAATTCTAATCATAGGCTTAAATTTATTGATAGCACTAATTTTAAACGTTTTAAGTGCGTTTAACCCTTTTCGGTCTTATGTCTACTCTCAGCCATCATAGCAAGGAACCATACGTATACTATACTGTATGCATTCATGTATGAGTTTTCACTTTTTCTAAACCAACTACATGCCTAAGGAACCTATTCACAAGCAATACGGTGCTCCTATCAACTGGAGATAACGAAATCTAATCTAAACAAAAGCTGTTACCTAGCGCTCGTCATGCAAGACGCAGTGGCGAGTCAGTCGTCTTTCGAACGTAACGAAATCAAAAACGTTCAACGATACCTTGTAGAATTCCAAAGAATATTTTTTAAATTGTATTTAACAGTAAAGATTGTAGTGTATGTTCAAACAGAAAGATTAAGGGCGGAAGGCACCAAACCTTTGCACCAAATTTTTGCGATACATACACTTGAAAACCAGGCCTGTAGGTTGGAGAATGTTTTGAAAAATACCACACGATGGAGAATTATAAAACATAATTTTTATACAAAAACATATCACTAGATGTCTGTATTGAATAAAGATATATCTAAAGTTTACTAAAGAATTACTAAATCTTGTTTATCCATCGTAATCTTGCGTGTTATATATCCCTGCTGTGATTCACAGCTTCTGTCCTCAGTCTGGCACCATAGGTCGAATATGTTGTGTACATTTTGCATAGCAGCACGAGGCATGATGGCAGCTGTGCAGTAGGGCTTAGCGCGAAATGGGATTCGGCACGAAATAGAAAGTGAAATTACAGTTTTCTGATTGACACAAATTCATGATTAGTAATAGTTGATGGAACATTAATTTGTATGAAACTTTATGTTCAATTCTTATGAATATACTACTTCGCTATTATTTAAAGGGATGCGTTAATACATAATCCAGTGATACCTAATTCTACAGTATTATTTGCTTGGTACTTTGTAACAAATTATACAAGTTTAGTGGTTTATTTTATATTTGTAATAACAAGTAAGAGTAATCATATGTGATTTTTAATGTAGAAGGTTTATGTAGAATCATAATTTGTTTTAAATTTTTTGCATTCTTTCTAAGTTATGGAAGTTATAAAACAAAATGACTTGTGAACGTGTATCCCTGATGTGTGATCATCTCCGCATAGTGTAACCTGATAATTGATGTTGCTTTTCAAAGAAAGTATGATCTTTGGAAACCTATATCGAACTATTCATGCATCGTAACTCAATTTAGATTTTGCAAAACTTTACATTCAGCCTTTTGAAACCTATTAAATTATTGAAATTATCCAATTACATGAATAATTTATCATTTTTCTCACTGTGCAACTTGGAAATGATCATCAGTGCTTAGTTATTGTCCAACATCCACACGTGACAAGTAGAAAGTTTGAGTCGGTAAGGTAGTTCTCTGTGCCACGAAAGTCTGCAAAATGATTGGTGTACTCTTATCTTTTTTGTGCTAAAACACATCCCAGTCGGTACTATCTTGTTAAGCGGAAACTGCAATTGATTAATTCAATAATTTAACGATTAATGTAACAGATAAGTAGCTTATTATTCCTTATTGTTTGTATAATGTTAAGAATAAAGAGTTCTTTCATTTTTTAACTTTTTATAGTTTTCCTCGCGGTTTATTGCATCTTTACGAAGAAAATCAATTAGACTTCGAAATCTTTAAAAAACGAAGTAATTACTAAAAACTAAAAGTTTTATTTGTTAGAACATAGAAAAAAAGATGGTATATATTTAACAATGCAACTCTTAAGGATACAGTCTTTATATTCGATGTAAACCTCATCTATGGTATAATACCAGGAAATGTGATATTGGTTGCAATAAAATTATAACACGTAGAAACTAAAAGAAAAGAAATTGTTATCACATATTTCAAAGTTATTTAATCCAATTTAAGTGGTATTTGCAATTTAAGAACAAATAGGAAGGAAATATTTTACGTGCTGTTCATATTATGTGATTATTCAAACGGCAAGAATTTTATGCTTATATTGTATCATAAAGAATAAGTAAATACCTTAAACCTGAATCATTGAAGTGATTTCTCTTTGTTATCATTATACTTCTGAATTGTATGTTAACTTAGTACAATAAAGTTATATCACTGTTATTATCAAATTTTGGAAAAAAGGAAATTAAACTCAAAACTTGTACCCTCAACTTATTACAAAGATAGATATCAAAACGTTACAATTACGCTGTGGTGCTTATTACTTTATACACGAAAGATGGTAAATAGAATTTGATCGATATACCAAAATAACATAAAATTTGATGCAATTTATTCCACTTATTGAAACCTATATACATGGTATAGATAAGGATATTATAATAATATTAACTGAATATAAATACATTTTATAATATTTAAGGTAGGTTGTAATAATATTGAATCAACAAAAAGGAAAATGATACAAAATAAAAATATAAAAATTAAGGATACTATCGGGACTCAACTGTACTTATACATATACAATCAGCACAGTGGTTAAAAAATAAATAGTACTACATTTTGAATAGAGTTTAAAATAAAAAAATTAGAGATACATAGAATTCTTTAGTTTGCCGTTGAAAAAAATTTCTCGTGCATTTAGCATGGCACACACGTCACTTATTTTCCATTCCTGATCTTAACTATTACTTAACAATCGCATAGCTATCTCCAGACATTTAAGATACCTTGTTCTGTGTCTGTGTTTTTATGCGTTCGTTTAATGGACTTGATAAGCTAATGGTAGACTCGAAGCACCAGGCCAACAGTAATACAGAAATGCTTTGTGGTTCGTAATCGTACGAATTATTTGCTCGGAGATACTGTTTGTGACTGCATCGTAGTAGAAGTATAGTACACGTAAAGCAAAAACAGTGGTTATCAATTATCATGCGGAGATGCAGAGTTCCACCATTTGCGTGGAACACAGAAAACAGTACATTTCTTTTGGAACCGACGCTGAAAACAGTTCGCAAACGTGAATAAGGTGTAAGCAATATGAAATATTGAAAATTGAAAGGTATAACAAGAGACGAAAAATTAGAAAATATACAAAATATAGATAAGTATAAGAACTCTAGAGAAATAGGGGAAATATCTTAGATTAGAGATATTACTGTAAATATTTTAGTTTTCAATATCAGAAAACACTTATTAAATTTTATATTCCAAGTTTAGTTTTATTTCGCTAAAATTTCCAAATATCTACCATATAGTATTTTATTTTTATATTATATTTATATATTGAATTGATCTACAATAAAGAAATAGGATATCTCAATATTCGATGTAAAGAACATTATTATTGAAATTCTAATACAACAATAACATGTGCATCTTTCATTACCACAAAATTACTACCTATTTTATGTTTATAAGAAAGAGAAGTAAATTTATAACAAATATAAAGGAAGTTATTTGATTATTGGGTAATTGGAAAGCAGAAGACTGTAACTTGGTCATTGGTTATTGAGATGTTCGACGTCAGCATTTCAATTCAATTACAACGCACAAGGTGCGTCACAATTGAAATACATAGAATACAACGAGGACGATAAAACTCGTTAAAATGTATTTGTCAGCGTTTGTGAACTTGTATTTATGGGTAAAACCTAAACTTCATTTGATACACAATCTAACATCCAAATGAACAATATAGCGAGTTTTCAAGCTAGAGCTTCAAATTATGTAAGCTTTTTTAGTAAGCATGGAATGTTTTTAACGAGCAGCTCGGATAATTAATTAATCCATTAAACAGTACTGTTTGAATGGATTGCGCAACGGAACGTTTTACGACGTCAGAGTTTCTGGCATGTCAACTTTCATTGCTTTTTCAACTTAAATTAATGTTTACCAAGACTTCGCCATCGACGAACCATTTGTTTTTGTAGAAACGGTCAATTTTCATTTGACGAGGAATCAGAATAAGTGCAAATAATTTTCGATAATGACTAGTTTCGTCATATTGTGACTCTCGTTTCCAACTAATGGAACATGTTACGTGTATAAAAAATCGAAAAATTTAACAAAGGTCATTTTTATTATGAGTCTTTCAAATGCATATCTGTATTAAGTACAAAACATAATATAAAAATATATATAATGTTCAATATAAATTTATAATATTAATAATAATATTCGGTTATTCATGATTCAGTAGATTTGTATAGCTATAAATACATATTACTGTATAATAACTATTTCAATTCTTCACATAAGTACAGTAGAACTCCTCTTATACCAATTCCCATTATCTGAATATCGTACCGAAATGTTCTATTATCCGAACATTGTATCATCTAGTAATAGCTCTCTTTTTTAAAAAATTGTGAAATTGAACAATGAAAGAGATATGAAATACATAAATATTTAAACAACTTATTAGCCTTCTTAATATCCATTCAAATAAATAAAGTTTGGCACAAGTAATTGTTCTATTATTCGAAAATTCTTTTATCTAACCACTTTTGTCCTCGTATTAGTTCACATATGGGAGGTTTTACTGTACTTGAGTTTCCCAAGAATTCCCGTACCGCATAGCGTTGCCTAACAACTAGGTCGTCCACTTCTTTCAGTTCAAGCAACTTCAGTTACCCTTACTGTATTAAAATTATCCTTCTTTCTCTTTCAACTGCATGGAACCTTGCCTCCTCTCAGACCATACCTTCAACAATTTATTATGCCTCCCTGTCATTTTCTCTATCGAATTCCAACGAAGATTTCAAGAATATCGGCGATCGTGGGAATTCTACAACTGAAAATTGGTCCAAGGGCGATCGATCAGACGAACTACAATTAATTCGGCTAATTCAATGACTGTGACCGCGGCGACCAGATATACATACAACGTTTCTGTTCTGCCGCACTGTACAGCATGGATTGATTTTTAGCCCTCTGACGTCACCAACAAAGTTGGCATGCGCGTGAACGACGGACTTTATTTTCTCGTCTTGACTTCTGTTTTGCGTAACCCGCCAGCTGACATCTCTTTATGGAAGTCCTACAATCACGATGATCAAAGGATGGTTGCTTTTGCGGCTCCCTAATCCGCAATCGAAACGACTGAACTCGCCTATAAGCGTGTATATATTTGAAGGTATACGATATTCAAAAAACAAGAAAGATAATTCTGTTTGTTCTTCGTATTTAACACAATTAGATTGACAGCGAACAGGAACAGTGTAAGACTAACATGTAATTAGTAAGGGATATAATAATCAGTACTGTAGCGTTTGAATCAATTCATTCGGCGTGAGTAGAGGAAACAAACATTAACTGTTTTGGTCGCAAGGACTTTCACACACAAGCTTTGCTCTCAGGACATATTTGGGGCCGATATGGAATCCATCTGGTGGAACAAGCTTGAAACTTGTAAGGAGCATTGACTTTGCAGAGAATTGTGAATGTAATATAGATTTTCAGATTTGAGAGAAGTCTGGTTTCTTTAAAGAAACATTAAGAACGTAATAATGCTTGGGCCTTAAAAGAATCATTTTATGATTATAAAATAGTCATTATGAAAGCGAGAAATAATCAAGATTAAATATTGATAATTTATTTCAATTCAGAAATATTAAAAAAATTTCACGATGAAACAGTCGCTTAATACAAGAATTAGAATTACTTGATACAATTCTTCTTAATGAAAGAATGGGTGAAGCTTGGGAAGAATCGACGGATAGTTGATTTGTGAAGGAGATAGGCGAGTCGTAGTCAGACACGAGTTCATTCAATGTCGGGGGGTTAAACGAGTGCTGATTGTTTCGTTTTTCTTGAACTCTTGCATAAGCTTATATTCTTCTCTCTTTTTGTTTCGATGATTTCTCCTTCCTGTAGCATTCTGATTTCCTTTTCCTTTAACTGAAGGATAAATTCGTTGTCAACGATCGAGTTGCTCGTAAACCCCTAGATAAGTAAACGTGTGCGTCGAGGCGGATGCGTGTCTAGGCGGTTTACCACGCTTTGGATTCATTGTTAAGTTTTCAATTCATGGAAAAAATTATAGTTGGCAATTCTTGTGGATAGTTTCCTGTATTGTATGGTTTTATTGATTGATAATGCACTTTCATTTTTTCATTTATTTTAAGCAATTTAATCCGTTTTCTTGTTTTTGTAATTAATCCTTTAACTAGAATCAGGTGGAGTTAAAGCGTTTATTATCAGTAATCATTGTGTTCGAAACACAAAGTACTTTACTGCGTTATGATATACTTGTTTCTTTGGCATATTATATTCGCAAAATAAATAATATAGATAACTGTAGAATAAACAGTGTGGATTATTATGGCTATATCTAATTCACCTCTTATGTCTGAAAAACTGAAATATCTGTAGTCATGAAACATAATGGTCAGTTAAACTTATTCATCAGTGGTCATCAATTAGAATATCTAAAGTCTTCAATTAATTGCTCATAAATTAAAGTAAACTAATCGCCAATCGATAAAAATAAACACAGATTATTATAGCTATCTTTGACTCATCTCATATAAAAAAGAGCCGTAGTGCTTAAGGTGTTACACCTATTCTTCTTAGCGAGCAATTACCCTTAACTTTCTATAAGCGCTGATTTTCCGGTGTCTATAGGCGCCAGTAGTAGTAAAAGAATTATGCATCAGACATGCAAACCTAATCCCACTCTGTTTTCCACAGCAGGTGTATCACATTAGTTCAATTTTTACAATTACCCTGAAATATTGGAAATAAGTTTTGAGAAAATTTCAAAGCACTTGAGCAAAAGGTGACTTACTGCCACGAATAAATCTACCCCGGTTGTTATTATCGTAACAAGTATAGCAACGTGACAGACCCGTCACGTAGAAGCGACGAGGACCGATCTAAATCCACAAGGGCTATCCACCGTCCACCACACTCGGTTTGCTTCGTTCTCTCCCCACTTCTTCGATTCGCCAGGACGTCAGCTGGAACTTGCGTGGTGCGTCCTGGGTGTGCAGCGTGCCGCTGCAGTTTCTAGTCCATTGTCACGTCCCGAAAGACGATAGGGGCAGAAGAGGAGAAGTCCACAGTGAAAGTCGCCAACGATCAGACTCCGTATTTTGATTAAACGTCGCGTCAACGAGGCTGAATCTACTTAACCTCATCGTCGTGCATTTGTTCCGCTCGGTTATTTCATTCCGTGTCACGCTGCATAAACGTCGTGAAACCCGACATTCATATGGACTCGTCTTCCCTGAACGAAGATACAGAATTTGATTGTACATCGTGGTGTATGTGAACGGACGTGATTTTGTGGTGTTTATAAGACTCGTATATTTATTTATGCGGCTCTTATGTTGCAGATTTAGATGGTTCGGTTGTTAAATTCGCTTATATTTATAAGTTGTCGCGTGTCTTCATGTCTCAGCGTATTTGAGGAAACCGGCATGAGTGTTTTTTACTGATTTGGGAGATTATCGTCGGTGAAACATCAATACCTGTGTCGTCACGTTGCCCTGTTGTCACGATTCAAGATATAGAATTGAAAAAGAACACTGCCAGTTTGAAGAATTGTTTGCCAGATAAATCTACCATGTTTTGACTTGGTAAGTGATTTATACTTGAACGTTGCGATGATGCGGAACACGCGTGCAAAATACGTCGTCGGATGTGTTTAAGCGACGGAACGAATTTATAGCTGATATAGCTAACCGTTGGTTATTCACGAAAGCTTCAAGGGGATCGCTTACGAGTGTTTTATTTCACGAGGAAGATCTGGTGTCCCCACGAAAACGTTATACCGCGTCAACTATTCATGCCAGTCGATCGTGCACTTTACGTTTCCTCTCTGTCTAACCTCTTTGTTACTTATGTAAGAGACCACACTGCGTATAGCCTGTGTCCCTGGTGTAATAGTTGCTTAGAGCAATCACACGTGAATTTTTCCTAGTACTATATCGTCATACAGTCATTTAGTTTTATCTCATGGTGCAAAAGAATTGCATCAATCGTCTTTTGAATTAAATTTTGAAAAAAAAACTATATGTTACACAACAGCAGCCAGAGACATTTATCTATAGCAAACAAACTCGGGATAAAATGTTTCACGAAAATGTAAACTCCCAAAAAAATGCGTCAGAATATTTAATTGGGGTTAACAACAAAAGTAACACTTGAGCAAAATTTCTGATGCTTCGATCTTTTCGCGCTTATTTTTGTACTACACAGTAAATTTTCGGTGTTAACCCCAATTAAATATTCTGCACTTTTTAACAGATGTTTTCACCAATTATTGTGTTAATCATTAACTAATTAATTATCTAGTTAGCCATATGATTGATAATACGATTAACGTATATGAATATTTTAAGTCTGAGGATAGTGGAAGAACAACGAATGTAATCGTACGAGCATCACAAACGATTAGTTGCTGAAAGAGGTCGGCAATAGAGTAGCGTTTACTTAATTAATGCGGCCGCTGCGCGGCACGTTGACCCTGCCGTAATTCTCGGACTCTGGGATCGTCCTTCGACGAAATTGATTTACCGATGGTGCTCCTTTACCGGTTCAAACACGCCACCACTGTTTTTTTACTTGTTCTTTTTTCGTGGTCTATTCTGTATTTTTTCATTGACCTCTCAGTGATTTGTTCTTCTGCAATGCGTCAACAGACTTTCTGCACGCAATACGTATTCATGTCGCTTTGGCGTTTACCATTAACTCCTTCATCGACCGAGTTTTCATAAGTTCGTTTGATTAGATGAAAAATTAACGTTATTATTATAATGGAGGGTTGTTTTCTGAGTAACTGAATTGTTTCAGCATGACATCCTTGAAAGGAAGAATTGTAAAATGTATTTTTTTGGCATGGAATGGCTTTTGTTTAATGAATATTAGGTTCTTAAAGGAAATTTAGTAGATTGAAGATCGCGACATGTATAAATCAAACGTTTATAAGAGATACAAAATTTTCTGCACAGCCATTCTTTTAATTTTATTACTTAATTATGCATTATATTTATTACCGATTAGTTAAATCTATAAGCGATCTTTCAAACTTCCTGTTGTTTTTAGAAACTTTCGATTTGGATAATATTATAACAGTATAATATAGTGAAAGAAATAATAGAAATTGAATTACAAATTAAAAAAGATACTGGATTCTTCAGAATTATGTAATGTCGAAATTGTGTTTTATTTGTTCAAATTTTTGTTTCAAGGTATACTATTAAAATTAACCCTCGAATGTCGGACTCCAGATCCATTTTGACTCAACCGTAAATATTTTTGTATCATTTGTTGCATAATGTATACGACTTGTATTCATTTATGTTGGTATGCATATAGTCATTTGTATGTAAATTTAATATTATATGATTGAAACTGTAAAAAGTTTAGTCACAATTATTTTTCATATTCGATTGCTGAAACAGTCTCAAAAGTGTCCACCGGGTAAAGATAAAATGTTCGAATAAGTATCGAAGGGTTTACGCGAAACAACGTCAGAAAGAGAAGGTGACAATTAATTTATTCGCTTCATCTGCTCTGAGCTTCTGTTTACAAGAAAAATATAATTACCGCCGCAATATTCGTACTTTTTGCATCATCGATTTAGGAGCCGGTCACTGAACAATTTTTTTTCGTTCTAACTAAACAGCGGCTAATTCTGTCCGGAATCTGCAAACGAAAAACATCAATTTCTAGAAGTATTGAGGGTTTAGATACTTTTCGGACGAAATTATTTTCTGATATCTTCCGAGTCTCGACCCAGTTACGAAGTTTCATTCAAAGCCGCTACGTAATACCCGAAGTACTCTTTCTCGTGAATGAACCGTCAAAATTAACCTACTGAAACGAAACGAAAATGGGTAAAATGCAAACGTTTGTAAATTAATGAGTCCTATAAATGTATTTTTAATGCTAATTTTTGCTAAGTAACGAAAACTTAAGGGAAGGAGCTGTTTTAGATATCCTTTGTGAACTTCCTTTTTTTTAAGAAATGGAATATAAAATTAATATAAAACCTTTTGTGTTGAATTTATTAGTGTTTACAATATTAAATCGTATTTTAAGATTTTAATTTGCATTATTTTCAGTAGTGCACTTCAATTAAATTTGAATTAATAAATTGGTTCACACGTTTCTTGAATAAAACGAAATATTACTCTTTTTAAAGGTTTAGAAACTTAATTTCTAATTGCAAGTTCAAACAGTAGACTATTTATACAAAAATGATATTGTTCAATAATATACAAATATCGATTATTCAAAGAAAACTTTCACATATAGAGAAATTCGAAGAAAAAAGCAGTAAGCACCATACGCTTCAATTCAAATTAAGTTAATCCTGTTATGGTCTACGGGTCAATTTTGGTTTAATTATTTATGTTCTTGTATATGCTTTCTTTCAATTTTATATTGACGATTTATTTTCCTTTAAATAAGAAGCCTTGAAATTTGAAATTAAATTAGAACGAGTCAGAAAGACCGAACAAAATTCGGATGCCATTCCGGTGATTATTATCAGTGAGAATCCATTTTGATTTCTCAGTTATAATTGAGAGACAAATATTTAAAAGTTAGGCTTAAATGAGAACGAAGGGGTAATCCACATTCTATTGTATTTATTCACAGGTATCTATACCAGAATTTAATATTTAATGATCGTGCGATAAGTTCAATTGTAACGCCATCGAACATCTTCACTCTGAATTTCAGCTCGGTAATTTCCACAAATGCTGACAATCTCGATGCGCCACGTAACCGGGAAGCATTTAGAGATCGATAAGTCCTTGCAAGAAGTCAACGACAATTCACGAAGTGAGCTGTAACAAAGCAAGTTGCTCTTAATCACAAACGCATAAAATAATTGCGCGATTCGTGACCGTATCGCGTGTATCGATTGCCTGAGTCTTTTAAACTCGATTTTTCTTTTCTGCTGTACCATTCAAAAAAGTTTAGTGGGAAATTTCTCGACAATGAGTAAGCATACGATAACCGCACGAACTTGCAATTTAAAGCATCTTGTAATCTGTATCTTGAATAAAATTTCTTTCTAGTTTCCATAAAATATTCGATAGATTTTACAATCAATTTTGAGATTTAAATACAAAGTTGTTCTCTCTTTTATACAAAATTCCCTTTTTAGATTTTATTACCCATTTCGAGATTCCTTGTAAAACTGAACAATAATTTTATATGAAGTTCTTCTCTTAGCTTTTATACAATCATGATCATACATAATTCTTTTTCACGTGGATTTGTGAAGTATTTTTGAGTGCTTGAGATGAATTTTGAGACTATGCGTAGAAGTGAAACAATTCGGTAATTTTTAGGTAAATTGAAAGACATATTTATGGAGTTTCTCAACTCAATGTGAAGGAACGTTTCTTTGGTCGTCAAACGATCGATTCCTCTGCGTTGATTGATATGCGGGTTCTTATTTACGGGCTTGGATTCATTCACAGAAAACCAGTCCCACGAAGAAAGCGGCGCTTGAGCACGAGCCAATGTATCGAGCGGAAACAGAGCTTTGATTTTCACGTAGTGACTCGCTTTGATTGTTCTGCACGTATAGAACTATAGTCGTTGTCACCTAGCACCGGTTATCGACGTGTCAGCTTCAAATACGGTTTTATAGAGCAGTCAGAAACGGAGTAACGTTGTTCTTCATGTCACGCAACTGTCTCACCTCTCAGGTTCCATAATAATTTAATTTTGTCTGATCTGTTCGGTTGAAATGTATGTGTACAGTGCTTTTTAGGAAAAAATGATACAGGTACGATCGGAGAAACATAATTTTATTTAATTACTTTTTTTAAATTGGAAATTAATTGTAACGATGATTTAATTTTACTGGATATTAAGATAACTATTTTTATTTAGCATGCGATGTATTTTATAAAAAGAATATTTTACTATCCTTTAGTATTATTTTTTAATATTGAACTTGAATACTATTATTTTATACTCAATATATCATTTATAGGATGACTAAAATTAACTAATCATTCAACGTTATCTTCGTCGACGTATTTCCTACTGTTTAAAATTAATAATCGTACAGATTTCTTTTTACTTTTCCGGTGAACAGATCAGAAGAGGTTCAAGCAGTTTGACTTTTAAAATTCTAAACAAGAAGTCTTTCAGCCATTGTTTAATTTATTCGATAATCAAACACATATTTCAATACTGGAATTAACTTATACATATAAAATAGAACATCGATTATTTAAAAGTAACGAATTTGCGTTATCCAAATGATCGATTCTTCGAGTATGGGTTAAGTCACGCGTGTATGTACTTAAACGTTTGTATTCAAAAAACGCTGAATTTACTCTTATACTGCTCTTTTCTTATCAAGTATATTTTTTACGTAAAAAGACATCCATGTTTAAGAATTATCTAATTTCCGTTTGTTTTATGACATAATTAAAAATTTGTTCCTTTCAGACCGATTATTTGAAGAATCGTTTATACGATACAGATCTGTCTCCCAACTAATTCGGATAATTGACGTTCCACTGTATATTCGATCGAACGTTATAATTGTCGTGGAAGCATTTGGCTCTCGTGAATGATGCGAGTGCCAGAAAGTTTCGGCGAAAATCAGTGCGAATCGGTCCAAACGAAGGTTCGAAGTTCAGTTAAAACCGGGTGACACGATCAACGACAAGTCATACAGTGGTGGAAGCTTGTCGTGAACGGACAAACTCTCTGTCCATAGCTCCATTCAGGGTTAAGGTGATAGGCTGATAGGGGTTGAGGTTAAAGTCGCGAAAGTTCGATACTAAATATAGTGTGGAGGCGCTTACGGGGTCAAATCAATAGGCATCCTGCTTATACATACATGTATATGTATGGACGGTGCCTGGACGTCTGAACATTGCACGTAAGCCTAAAATACGTACGCCTACGTGATTGAAAATCTTCTCGTCTGCACGTGTGTACATCATTAATCGTTTTCTTCTTGCTTAAAGTAGTATCAGGTTGGTGCATGAGTAATTTTAATTACGTTTCGAAGCTTTTGAAACCAAATAAAACTGTTATATTAATATGGAGCAATGAGTTGTAAGCGGTGTACCTCGAGAGGTTTTCAAACGGGTTTGCAGTCATAGATTAAGACTGCGAACGATATGGATAAATTTCTCTTCGCATATCATCAAATGCATAGCAGGAAGGTGGTTATTTTATTGCTAATTTTGAGAAAAAATGATGTAAAATTATTAATTTCTTTTTATGATCAGTCACAGATATATACCTTTCTTGTTAGAGATTTCGGAAAGGTGTAGTAAGTTTTCTGGTACGTCATAGAAATTTAGTAATTATCTTATGTGTATTGTAAAATAATATAAAGTAATATAAATATAGTAATTAATCTGTTCGAATATAATTTAAAAAAGAGAGGAGAATGTCATAATGATAACAATAGTCTCTTGTCAATATTGCTGCATGATATTGCATAATAATACACATACCCTAGTAGAGTTCGTATCTCCACAAACATAGCTTATTTATTTAACTCTTTGAGGCACAGGATTTCAGAGAATAAATAGACCCATGTTGTACAGGAATTTTGTTGTGTTTTAAATTAAACAAACCTATACTAACCTGTATTGACATGTTGAAACTTGCCAACACAAGCGAACATATTTATAACATTTTTTTATGGTATTACCAACTGTTTTACACAAATAAAAATGCTTCACCATGCATTACCGTGCATCAAAAAGGTGGGACATTTTTAATTCCACCATGCTCCAAAGAGTTAAATCAATGCAGCATTTCTTATATATTTACAAACGTGTCGTTAACGCTATTGATATTCAAAAAATACAATATTATTTCGATGTAATATACATGTTATTACTTGAGATGCGACAGAAAATAGTCTATAGTGCTGGAAAATATGCTAATTATTAAATGTTGATAAATAATCTTAACCTTTTAATTGGAGACAATGAGTTAACTTGTCGTTGGAAAGTGCTTCTTCAAATCAGCTTCTCAGTTAAACGGTTAATATATGTTAAATGAAGCATCGACCTAATATCTCAGATGTACGCATCATTATTCGAAATTTCAAGGTTATCACTTTATCGTGGTTATTTCCTTTGTTTTAACCCTTTGCACTCAAAAGACGACTATTAGTAGTCAAGTGGCACCACCTTCACAGATTCTCGAATACAAATAGTCACATTTAAAAGTATTAATATTGCTTATCTAAATTAAATAAACTTTAGTATGTATATGTAAATTCTAGTACTGTTCAATTCCAATATTCTAAATTTGGAAAGTTCTGAAGGTAGAGAGTTACATACCCAGCACAAAAGGTTAATAGATAATAAGAAGTTACATTTTGTGAAGTCAGACACTTGGAAGCTGTTATGTGATTTTAATTAGAAATTCTATGAATCCACGTAATATCGTTACGGGTTAACTTTTCGCAATGAGTTTTACTAGCATTAAAAAGAAAATCTGAGCTAAAATGTTTTCCTTGGTACCAAATCTCCTTTTTTTCCTTTCCATTTTGTTTTCTTCCTTTTCTCTCCTCCCTCCCCCTTTTCTCTCACTTCGGTCTTTCATTTTCTCTATTTTCTTGTCCCATTTCTTTTCACCGTTCTTCAGTTATTAATTTCCCTCATGCAGAAGTCTGCTTCTCATAAAAACCCACTTTACCTAACAAATCCAAAAAACGCTTTAACAAAGAACACGATTACGAGTAGTCTGTGCACAACAAAAGATCAAACACATTAATGGAACAGAGTGCATTATGTAATTCAACTCGTTACGCAACGTAAATCGGTAACGAGACAGCCCTCGGGTGAATTCCGACTCTGTCTCTTACCGATACAATATTTTCCTTTCAGTTCCTCCTGTAATAATTAGATCTCTTCTAGAACTCATTCAAAGGACATCGCGTTGTCTACGCAATCACTGACCGTACGACTTTCGGTCCAGCTTTAGCGTTGTAACGCGACCAAACCGCGGGGATCGACGGGGCGCCATATTTTCGGTGAAGATCGGATGTGGACGTTGCGCCTTTCGACTGGCGGAACGGTAGCAACGGAGGTAACCGCGTTTTCGGACGACCTGGCACGTGTGAGGGTATATTGTATGAACAGGGGTGATTGTCGGTGATGGACAATGAGCAGCCGCATCAGGAACTGGTCAAGTGCGTGGTCGTTGGCGACACGGCAGTTGGAAAGACCAGGCTGATCTGCGCGAGGGCTTGCAACAAACACGTGTCGCTCTCGCAACTGTTGACGACCCACGTGCCCACCGTCTGGGCTATCGACCAGTACAGAATCTACAAGGATGTAAGTCCGTGAGAAGAATTGTGTAGGTTGCGGCGAAATTCGCGGTACAACAGAAAAAGGGGTCGATTCCTTATTTATGGATAAATAAAAAATTTAGGTTTATACACTATATCTTTAGCTTTTTGAAGATTTTGATGGTAATTTAACGTCTATTTAAGTAAACAGTAAAAATAAGTGAATCGAAGAGAATTATACAATAGGCAACTTTTGCTTCTTTAAAACTTTTTTTCATAAAAAAATAAAGCGAAATTAAACGTGCAATTTAGATGAAAACTATTCTTATTCTTAACTTTTATTATCTTCTATTTAAATAACCTATAGTTTTGAAACATCCTACATAAATGTTACTTTCTGTTTTCTATACTTTTAGCCATTGTAGACATTTGTTAAAAGTATGGAAGACGTGTATATATATATTAATATTTTCCTCGTTTGTCAGGTTTTAGAGCGTTCGTGGGAAGTAGTGGATAATGTTAACGTTTCTCTGCGACTCTGGGACACATTCGGCGACCACGAGAAGGATAGACGTTTTGCATATGGCAGGTAATCGTAATCTTTTATGTGTAACAAATGCATCATATTGATTACTACTTCCTTGTTCATACCAATTATGAAATTTTTAATAAACCTTTTAAGCCGGATCTTACGATTAGTTGTACTTGGTGAACATTTTGTTTGAAATTCTTTCCGGTGCTGCTCTCTAGATTTGTGCCACTATATAAAAAAAAAATAAGTTCTGCACAGACCATTCTATAACACAGTAGTACAATTTTAGGAAGCAGCTGTAGAAAAGTTTGGTGGTCAAAAAATAAGGTCCGCAACGAAGCATGACTCAAATTGTGCAATATAATTGATTATTTCCTCCCCTTAAAAGGGTACCATGTATTATTACTGTTACTCTTAATTCCAAAATGTGAAATTCTTATTAATATAGATCGGATGTCGTGCTGTTATGTTTCTCCATAACCAACCCCGTTTCCTTGAGGAATTGCAAGGTCATGTGGTATCCGGAAATACGACGGTTTTGTCCACAAACCCCGGTCCTGTTAGTGGGTTGCAAAAACGATCTGCGCTATATGTACCGGGATGAAACGTATCTAAGCTATTTCCGTGATCGCAGCCCGTTTGTAAGGTATGTTAGCCTCGAATTGTAGTTTTTCTTTTTCATATTTAGAAAGAATAGGCGCCCTTCCCGGATCGATCTTTTCATTCTATACGAAGCTCGTTCGAACGTACAGATGCTTCTTCAACAACGCGACGGCCTCTTTGGCGAACTGTGTCGAAGTTATTGATTCCAGGATGCTCTGCGAGCTTTTCTGATCGGTCGCACAGCCTTTGCGGCAGTTATCAAATAGAAACTCTCTTTTTTTCATGCATTTTACACACGATCTTACATATTTTTTGTCACACGAAGTTTAGAGTGCGATCTTAATAGCATTTTTCGCGCTGAATTTAAATATGCAATCCGTTCTTTCTATCAGACTAGGTTTTCAAGGAATATGTGGTTTGACCTCTGGCCTTATAATAGTAAGTTATAATCGTGAAAAAACTTGGGAAAAATTTTTAATTGAAAAAAGGAAAATGTTATTATCTTCTGTAGTTTAATTATTCTAACATTTTTTAAGTCTGAGGCTTTAAAATCTTCTTTATACTGTCCTTGTTTCTGTATTATACATCTACAATGTATTATCTCTGTTTTATAATAGATTGCATAATTTAAAAAAAAATTGTTTAAGATTAAACTAGTAAATAATTAAATGTCTTATATAATATTTGTAGTATTGCAGGAACTGAATTGAATATTTTAACGTAATTTTTATTTACTGATATCTAAGGTAGTATTCAAACACTTGCTTTCTCTTCAGCGTAGAACATGTCGATAATATCCGTCCTATGTTTCTGAAAATTTAATCTTCATATACATTCATGTTGCTTGAATAATATAGCAAAGAATGCCTTTGTTTGTTTAATGGAAGTGTCATTTCGCGGTAGCCTACATAGCACAGAATGGAATTAACTGAGCCTTGACATATCAGAGGCTCCCAAGGGATCTTCAAAGTTCATCGTGACTTTTAGGATCTCCTCTACCTTATTCCAGTTAATCCAATTTTACAAGCAATGTTGTTTGGTTAATACATGCACATACAGTCACTCCCAAAAGTATTCGGCCACCTTGCGTATCAAATGAATTCGTGTAAAATGATAACTTTACAAGTAAAAGATTGAGGTAAAATTTACTTTTAACGAACATTTTATTAATTTGTTTTTTTGTGTTGATCGACGCGTTTACAATTTTTACAATCTTTGCTTGCATAATTTTACATAAAATTTGCTTGATACATTAGATAACTGAATACTTTTGGTACCAACTCTACGTAAGTACATATTTCTATCGAGATCATAACTTTTAGAGCGACGAGGAAAAGCGATTTGGTGATGCCTGATCAAGCTCGAGCTGTTGCACGAGAGCTTGGTGTTTGCTATTATGAGACCAGCGTCTTTACGTATTATGGTGTCAATGAAGTTTTCGAGAACTCGATACGTGCTGCTTTAATTGCACGGCGACAGCAACGATTCTGGATGACGAACCTGAAAAGGGTGCAAAGGCCTTTGCTTCAGGTAGTTTTACTAAGTTACTACCAAATTTTTATTTTCTGAATGTACGATTACATATCATATGGGGTGACAAAATAGAATCATCTGAATATCCACCTTATTTTTTACTGCATGATATGGCCCTTTCCGCGGATATATGCAGTTCGTGAAACAGTGCAACTTCTTCCTAGAAAATTTCTCTATACAGTAAAAAAATGAGGCAGATATACAGGTGATCCCACTTAGCTAAGACATCCTGTATATTAGATGTTAATTTAATTTATCCGCAATATTAATTATCGATCTCAGGCACCGTTCTGTCCACCGAAACCTGTGCCACCGGAAGTATGCTTGGCGTCAAGCACCTATGAAGAGAACATGAAAACGCTATGGACAAAGCCAGTTCATACAGATGTGACTCTAATAGCTGGAAATTGCACATTCTCGACTCATAGGTGTCTTTTGGCTGCTGCATCACCCGCTTTTCATCGACTATTTTCCACGGAACTTGTTCAGGAACAAACCCCTCGGAGTTCCAGTGAATCCAGCATGGTATCGTTACTCGTTAACTATAAATTTTCTTCGTTTAGATATCTTTTCATGTTATTCGTAAAAATTGTATCTTTGATTTCTATATTTTTCACTATTTAAGGTGAGTACGTTTGGTGAAGCAACGGTTGGCGATTTCAACGATGACACCGAGTGCCTGATTCGTATCGATCAATCAAAACCCGCAAAGTGAGTTTATCTAATAACTTGTTTCAACTTTAATTGACACTGCCATCCAGAATTTATTGTTATGTGCTACACTTTTAGCATTTGAAACATTTGAGAAACTTTGGGTGATGCATAATACAATTTTACTTTGAAGAAACTATAATAATAATATTATACTGACGTCGTAATTTTAGATGATAATGTAAATTCCAACTAAATTTTTTACGACAATCTACGCAGCTAAACAAATTTTGTAAACACTATCATAGGGTTTGGGAACAACTAAAGCGGCGTTCAAGCTTTCAAGTACTGCCCACAGTAGATAACCAAAAGAAGTCTGGAGCGACAAGGGAACTCAATCATCCTGCCTTCCAAAATATTCGAGTATGTTTGGTAAGTTTTTGCAATTATGAAAATAAAAAGAAACAAATTAATAGAGAACCTTATCGCTCAGTTTATAAAATTTTTATATCTTTTTCATACGTCTTTAAATCGATTACAGGCTGAAAACACAAATGGAGTGCAACAACCAACAACCGTAGTTACGCTATCGAAATTAATTACACCGCAATCAATGCAACAGTGTTTACAGTTCATTTATACAGGCAGCCTGGATAAACGGTATCACGACCTTCAGGTACGTTGCGTTGAATTTTCTACGCGAGCGAACGCATCTGACAAATACGTGAAATTTTTCCCAGTTATTTAATTATTTAATAATTATGGATATCCACTTTTGTTATGTATTTTATAGAAAAAACATATTTAATTATAATACAATATATAATAATGATACAATAGAACATAAGACAGACTAAAGGATGAGTTCCTTAAAGAAATCCTTGATCTTTAAAGAAATTAGATTAATAGTGTGTCTTAAAAAATACGAAGAAAAGAGTAACTGTGTGATAAATTGTGGTTTGGAAACGAAGTAATAGAGCACATGTTTTTTTTATTGTGGGAGGAATAAAAAGCAAATAGTAAATTAAAAGCTTAAACATGACGCTATCAGTACGGTATACGGTAACTAACGCGGCTCTATTCTTTCAGACAGCTCCTATCGGGCTTCTACTGGTTAGTACAATGTGAAATATCTTTGCTGACATAAGCATACACGCAAACATACACGCGCGTGTGTAAAACACATGAATACATAACATAGGCACGCACATTGTAGATGTATTTGGTTGAGGAGGATATCAATTCACTAATTTTTAGAACCAATCTGCTAGGTCATTCTCATAATTGTCATCGCTTTAGCATGTTGCATTTTTAAAAGTAAAATTTTTAACTACGAAAGTATAGTTCTCATTTATTGGTAGTAGTTCATAAATCATAAAAATTTAGTCGAGGTTTAAACATTCTTATCTACAAGACTCATCGAAACAGCAGAGAATTGTATCGATCATGGGTGCATGAAAACATTATCATTGTTTTCCAACTGATGATCTAAAAATGGATTATTACTCAAATTTTCATTTCGTGCATATTTTGAATAGCAAAAGAATATCGATCAGTTTTATCTTTTTTTACATGCAGGAAATTAGGCAAGCCGCGGAGTTCTTAGAGCTTCCACAGCTGTTGATGGTGCTTGGGTCATTGCAAACCAGAGATCAGTTTAATAATAATCTCAATAATCGTTATAAACAAGTAGTAAGACAACGACTGGAAGACATTTGCCTGGAACAAGGTAGAATACTGATTCAAGTCGATTGTTCTACATTTTCCACTGAAAAATATGACTTTTTCAGGACTTTTTGCCGATGTGATATTCGAACTGGACGACGGAGGTGTCCCAGCTCATAAAGCGATTCTCACTGCCCGGTGTGATGTAATGAAGGCTATGTTTTCTGGTGATTTCCGTGAAAGTAACGCAAAAGTGGTAATTTTCTGTTTTTTAACTAGTTTTAGCCTATGAAGTTATAACAAAATTATGAAGATATTAATAGATTGTATACAATCATATTCGATCAATAAGTATTATCCCCATGTTTTAATAAAATTGCAATAAAAAATGATTAATAGATAGTATTTCCTGGTGTGCGTGAGTACACGTTTCACAAACTGCTCTGCTATCTCTATACGGATGAGGTGCCAGCAATCTCCTCTGCTAGATGCTTGAATCTCTTAGAATTGGCGAATCGCCTCTGCTTACAACGATTGGTAAACCTAGTTGAGAGCAGAGTGATCGAAGATCTTGAGAGATTATCTCAGAACGAGGGAAACGAGGCCGTGGAGAATTGTTTGAGGCTGCTGGAACCGTGCAAAGTCAGCTTCCTTCAACTATTTATACATGATTGACGGTTCAATTTCTGATTTGCTGACTTATCTATTTGAATGTATCACAGTTGCATAATGCTGATCAATTGGCCGACTGGTGCATGAATCACTTGTGCGTGAATTATAACAAGTTGTGCAAGATGTCACCACGAAGTGTGCGTCTTTTACATCCAGAGAATCAGGAATACCTTAACGAACATCGATGGCCACCAGTATGGTATGTATTTGAGATTAAACATTTTTAGTAAAATATTAATGTTTATAATATTCCAAAAAAATTAAAAAAATGAACAGTCTCTTAAAAATTTTTTATGGGTAGAATATCTTATTTTTTTCTTAAGATATATTCACAGTTAACCCCCGTATAACACGGTACTTCTACAGCACAATTTCACTGTAACACGGTTATAAAATTATGAAAACGATGGCTCTTATAACGCAATTTTGCCCTAACACAGTCAAATAAGTAGTTAGCTTCCGATGTTTGTTTATGAAAAGGAGCAACAAAGAAACAAAATATAAAAATATTCCTTTTAACAGTGACACAAGTATAATGAATTTGGTATACGTAATAATCCTATTAATATTTCAAATATACTTTCGTTTTTCGTTCTTACAGTAAGTAATAACTAATCATTAAGCTCCTTATAATACGATTTCATATAGCGCTATACTTTCTTGGAACATGGTTACCGTTTTATACAGCGGCTGACTGTATTGTATAAAATATTTCGTTTCTGAAGTACTAATTCAAGCAATTTTTCATACATCTATAAATAATGAATATATTTACAGTGACTCAAAAAAGTATTCGTACACTATGTCACAAATAAATTCGTTTAACCCTGAAATTCTAAGTCTGATAGAAGTATTTGATAAAACTTTGTGGGTATGTAGATCGTAATAGTATGCGTATGAATTAATCTCTTCTTTTTATTTAAATGCCATTTTAAAGGAGTGAAACCAGCGTTGAAGTTTCTAAGTTTTCTCTCATTTTTTAAAGATAACTTTGTAATGGTATTTGATGAAGCAAAACCTTTCAAATAAAAAATGTTTAATTTTTAATACCTTATCGCCTTGCCATAAAAAAGCACAGGAAAGCTTGTATTCAAAGCGTGAAAAATCGTTGAAACTTTGAGATTCATTATTAGCCCCCTTAAAAGATATTTTGCCGCCAACAAAATTGCTTCACGCAGGACACACCATGCTCTGTACACACATAAAGTTTTATTGAAATCAGAATTTCAGAAGTAGATGAATTTCCTTATAATACAGTGTACGAATGCTTTTTGGAGCCACTGTAGATTAGCAAAGAAGTATATAAATAAAAACATCATTCATCGTTTGTTCAACAGGTATCTAAAAGACTACGATTATTACCAAAAATGTTTGGCAGAGCGCGACCGCGAGAATAAGCCGACATTGAAGAGGAATCGTAACCAGTCTGGTTGTCTATGCTTTTCCGGTACCAGCAAAACTAGAAGAGAGAGTTCCAACGACGTTGTAGGCACAGCGTCATCGGCAAACAATGACCCGCAATCAGAACGACCTCTGTTCGACTCGATCGAATCGGGCGAACAGGTTGTATGACAAGAGCCTAGCGGCTTACGCCGCTCTGTCCGCTTTATTCTGGTCCTCCCCGTGCTCATAGTCTTCATATGCACCATTTTTACTATTTTGATACTGCTACAGATTTATACTTAAGAAGCGTTCAACGTCGACGACACAATTTATGCACACACACAACGTCCAATAGATGTATCATTCCGGGACGTGTATGAAAGAGACCGGAAATAGAGCGGTCCTTCAGTTCTCTATCAATATTTGTCATACGCAAATGAGAACGAATGTTATTGCTTCTTCTTCCTACTCTGTTTTGTCTTGGAAAAAGCCTAACTTGAAAAAGAACAATGCAACCGTATTTTTTGTATGGGGATAAATCCGATAACGCGCTACGTAATATTAAGAAACGCATTTGAAAGCCATGTAGTGCCCACTTTAGCGCTCGTCGCTATTTTCACAATTTCTTGAAAGTCTTGCAATGAGCTTCGAGCACGCCAGACGATAAATTTCATTCAAATTTGTCAATAGTACCGGATGTCAGAAAGACAGACGAAATATAACATTTATCTATTTTTTTTTCTTTTTAATTCGTGTTTAACGTCGTGTCGATCTTCAGGTTATTAGCGACCATTTGATATTGTTCCTTCTTTTCTAAACTAAATGGTAGAGATTGGTTTTCTTTAAATAGTTTAGGGTATCTTCTATACTGTTCCGTAACGTCAAGGTTGCAGGTGATGATATTCCATATTTTTGTCTTTGGGCGTGGCACCTTTATCTATTCTATTCACGTGGACTAGTGAAATTCAAGACAGTCATCTTCTCACATAAGCGTCCTGATTCAATTCCAACAATGGACGCTAAAGTGGGCATTATTGTACATTGTCGAACCCTTTAAAAAGAATTTCACACAGGCGTCCGTCGTTTCTAAGCAAATAAAATAAGATGGTGCCTTTCGTTGATGTCTCATGATTGTCATCGTAGCAACCTTGCGGGGGTTGCATCGATCATCCGGGCAAGTTTTAACGTTTTTTTGGACGTATCATAAATACGAATTACAAAACGGAAGATGAGTTATGATGCAAGTCAAAAAAAAAAAAAACACCTTGATTTGAGTTCCTCGATGAAGAACGTGAACGCTTTAGATTGCTCATCTATTTTGATTACATGACAAGTGATTTTTATATGGAGATTACTTCGGTAGCTGTTGAAGTTCTTGTAATTTCTTGGATTTTTGCAATTAACATTATTCAAGATTCCTGTACATTTTCAGACGGAATTTCTAAATCAGCTCCGATATTTAAGGATGTATACAAACTGAATTGCATTTTCTATAGAAACGTTATGTAAATTTTAAGATATCTTGGACAGTATTTACTTTAATAATTATTGCGATTACCAATTTCTTTTGCCTTCAAAGATCTTATTTTGAATTTCCAAAAAAAAAAAGAAACCAGAGGGAAAGTGCGAAGGAAAGTGTTTGAATCGGGAGAAGCCATCGGAGGAAAAGAAAGGATTTTCAATAAGCGATAAAAATCGCCATACTTTTATCGATTCGTGTTAGACTGAAGAAAACGAGCAATAGCTTTAGTCCATAGTAAAATATAATTATATTAAGCGGTACATATAGTTCTATAAGAAATAAGTAACTATTAATGATAAATTGATGCGGATTTTTATATTGTTTATACAGCATCCGATAGCTGGCCACCACGCTTCATCTCTTGAATTATTTTTGACGAGATTACAGCTTCTTCGAGTGCGAAAAAACCTGTCGTATTTGTACTATTTTGTAACGACCTACAGGCTAATTATATGCATAAATAACGTGTATCGTTTAAATAATAAGGACGCGTGCAGTTCAATTAACGTGAGTGGTATCGTCCGATAAAAACTGCAACATATCGATTCACGGTAATGGGTTACTGATAGAATTATCAATTGTGATTACACGAATAAGGATAATTATTATAGCTGAGCAACTGAAATAGAAGAAGAAACTCTATCGTTCGTAACGATCATAATAATCATGCGTATCTAATATTCGTAAGACATAGGGTGATATTATCAGGTCGTGTATCTGTGTAAAAATGAATCTTCGCGTGTATTTTACATTTTCTTGGCGACTTGTACTTTTTAAGGCACAAAACTGGTCCTCGTACGTCGAAGAAGCGCGATCGTACATCCTAAAAGGCCAGTTATAATCGTGAATATAAGTTAAGTATAAAACAATTTGTAATATTAGTGATCGGTACTACAGGTATTTAATACTCGTTAGATTATCTTTTGCAGTAAATATCATCGTTTGATCAGTTCCATGCGTCATTGTGTGCGATATAAGTAAATTCGAATGAGCGAGCGAATGTGAGAAACACGTGAGAGAGCGAAATGGCAATTGCAAAACACGCGGAGGACAATGAAATGAAACACCGTGAAAGTTTTAATTCGTAATTCTACATTGTGTATCCTTTCTGAACAAATCACTTGTTTGCAATTACGCGTAGTATTGCTCGTTTACAAATTATCGGCCGTTTAATCGAATTTAAACATTGAATTCAGGCATTCGAAACGAATCAGGTTCATCGTTATATTTGTACAACCGCTCGTTGGAAATGAAAATTGATTAACACTAGATTTAAGAGACCCGTCAATTTGAAAGGTTTCGAATTTCGTGAGCAAAATTTGCAAAAAATATTACTACTATTCCTAGTAACTGTTGCTGACTTTTATTGATGGAGTGATACGAATATATCCAAATCTACTTCCCTCTCAGTTCTACAATTTGAAATTGTGTTTGATGCATACCTATTTCTTAGTATACATATGTATATTAGAAACAGATGTACAACAAATGTCCGTAAATCTAGTGTTAAACGCATACGGCCACATGATGTATTACTGCCTGATCTGCAAAGAAGTTACGAAGACAATTGTACGTATAGACAAAAGGGAGTGCTTGTTTCGGCGAGGATGAGAATAACGTCCCATTTGTACACCACGTCAATTTTAATGTCAATGTTAATCCTTCGTCGCTCTTAAATGGATATTTTATACTGAAACCGGTAATCGTAGAATTAAGAATACATATGCATATACAATGTACGGAGGCAGATGTAGAACGATAACGAAGCGTTTAATTGTCACGCGTATTTTAATCGGAAATCCCCTCGAAGAACTTGGGTTTAAATGTTTGTCCATGCGTACAAGACATTTGCGGGTGTTTAAAACTATAAGTATGATGACTTGATATAAGGTATAACATAAAAATGATTTATATTGATAAATAGAAGTATTTTCTACTATTATCTTTTATAAAGTATTTTCAGTGTACTTATATCTGTTTCGTTTTCCGGCTTAAATTTAAATTTAAACGCAGATAAATACGAAACCTCCGATCCTAAATTGAGAAAGATTGTGTGTTTGCGTATTCTGTTTTTAATCGTACAAACTATTCGGCTCGTTACTGGAATGGTTGAATTTAAATAGTTTGATCAGATTCCAAGTTTAACGATAGGTATTGATTAAGAATGTTTATATTTTTTCAAGTAATTTGACGCACGTTTAAATATTCTTAATATTTCTGCATTACAACCAAAATGTGCAGGCATAATTTAGGTTCCGAATTTTCAACTATTTCATGTATCTAAATTTTTTATTTCGCTTACACTTGATCACGCATTATGTTTATTCCTTATACTCGCAAACACGCTTTCGAATTTAAACTGTTATGCGCCAATAATTGAACACGTTATAATTTAACGGGAGAAAAATTATAGCGAATCACAAGTGATTAATACTACTGAACTTTAATAAACATTGTTTTATAATTGTGTATCTTTAGAAATCATATTCAAAGATATCTTGAGAATCACGGAGAACGAAAGTAAGTGAAGCGATTTTTCGAAGGTCTTAATTGACAATCCAAATTGATTTTCGAATATTTTGATAACCATTAATCGAAATAATAACACCATCAGATTTAAATCAACTTGCTTGAGATAAATACAAAGTTGTATATACATACATATGCATGCCGCTTCGAGAAATATGATTTTTCTCTAAAGCTAAATTTTAATATTCTATTTTTAAATGCACAGACGATAAATAAATCTAATTTTTAATTAATGTTAGTATTTTTGAGATATCAGTATTTTTGTATTGAGAAATTAATTGGATATATTTTTATTCATATGTTATGTATATAAAAATATCTGCAATTAATTTTTGCAATGCAATTATACATTTATTTTATCGAAAAGAAAATAAATTTTAGTTATTTAACTAAAAAAAAATTTAGACTAGACTAGAAACATTTTATTTCTGTCTTATTTTTATCATACAGTAGTTTATTTCATAGCAATTTATATTAAGAGAATGTCATCAGTATAACAAAGATTATTCAATAATAATTTATTTAATAAGTTGTTTTATACAGAGATGTCTATATAAAAGACATGTCTGATTTTTTAAAGATTAAATTTATTTATTCTATTTACAAAAATGAAAAATGCATAAATGTTAAAGAATTCACCTATAATGGTGTTGATAATGTTAGCATTGCAGATTTAATTTCATCATAAAGTTCTTTATATTCTGGATGCTCTTTAATAAGTACCATAAGACTACCTCTTTTCACACCCATAGCAGCACCAATATCTTGTCTTGAAGGCGTATAACAGTATGGAATGTTTTTGTCTTCACACACAATTGGTAAATGACACATAATTTCTATAGGAAACACATCTCCAGCAAAAGTGACTAATCTAATAAAAATACACAAATACTTTAATATAAATATCTCTGAGCTATTAAGAAATTTAATTGCAGTTGTAAATAAAAATTTATATTACCCCACTTCTCCTTTACGAATATGTTTCTGAACATCTTTCAAACCATTACGAAGATAAGATTTATGCTTAGAAGCTGAAACGATTATGTTATAAACATTATGTTTACTGCACAACAAACTATTAATCTACATATTGTTTTATGGTAATTTTTAAGTTTTAGAATTACCTTTTTTGATACATTTATAAATCTTTTTGGTTAACTTTTTTGGAGCCATGGGTTTGGCTATAGCATTTACATATTTCAATTTTTCTTCATAACTAATTTCTGTAACATCACTACTATCTGCTTCCTTCACATTATCATCGACTTCCATCCTAACTGGTACTTGCTCCATTTTACACGTTAATATTGAATATTTTCAGTGAAAGATTTGCTTTACTTCATCCACGTGTTTTTACATTCCACTTATAGATTCGACGCGCTTCCGTACATGAGAACACTAACCTAATCTTAAACTATAGTGTAACAACAAAGCAAATTATATAGTATGAAGTTTCGAAGTTAAAGTGATGCGTAACGTTACTGTATATTAATTTAGAGTTGCAAATACTTTACAATATGCTATTGCATACATTCTTAAAGTAAAAAAAATGCTTTTCAACTTCTGTGATTCTCGTTTAAGGCCAGAAATTCAGTGCAGTACCGTTAGCACAGAAGGATATGAAGTTACTAATTTAATAAATGATTCTAACAAAGGATTTTTAGCTTATGCTTGTATCAAGCCTCCTATAAATATCGATTTTACTTTCTTATGTAATGTATATATCAATCACATTTTAATTTGGCCACAAGTTGGTTCACAAAAGTCATCAGGCTTTCAGTTGTATGCCAAAACAAGTAATGACTCCAGTGTCCCTTATGTTTCATTAGCTACTGGATTTTTGAATTCCTCAAATACAGGACTGTTATTTTATCCATCAAATATCAAGCATGAATCAATTTTTACTCCACCAAATTTTTTAAAACGTTATATAAAACCTTCTTTGTGTTACTTAACAACATATATAAGTAGTTTACGAATATGCATATGTAAAACAGAAAATTCAGTGCCTGCATTAGGTAAAATTGAAGTATGGGGAACAGTGTCACCACGTTGTGGAAAAGATACTGTAGCTTGCATTTTTACCTTATGGTCTAAAGAACAATCTTGCTTGGCTGAATCTATAGAAAAGCATAAGGATACTGATCCACCTGTTACTATCATAGATAATAAGTAAATATGAAATTATCTCTTACAATATGTGCACTAATATAATATGCATCACTCATTTATTTTACAAGTGTATTGTAATTGTTTTAGAGAAGTATTGGAATCAACTTTACAAGTTCCAGAATGTTTCTTAGATAATATTACTTATGAAATTATGACACAGCCAATTTTATTACCAAGTGGAAAAATAATTGATCAAAATACATTACTAAAACATGAAGAAACTGAAGCATTATGGGGAAGAAGATTAACAGATCCCTTCACAGGCTTGCCATTTAGTGAAAATCGTAAACCTGTTATAGCAACTGCTTTAAAAATAAGGATAGATAAATTTCTGCTTGAAAATAGTAATGCAGAAGAAATCAAAAAATTACCAAGAGTATTGGGTCGTGCATTACCTATGGATACAACAGATAAAATGTTGGAAGTTCCTAAGTACTTATTAAAAAGAAATGTGATAAGTGAAACTGTAAACCATACTAAACCGAAGTTGCATTGTTCAGTAGTGAATGTACAAGAAAGTAAGAAACTTTGTCATAAACTGCCAGTTGTTGTAATGTCTCAGAAACGAAATATTAGTAATATAACCAAGTCAGCAAAAAAAAGGATGACTACCAATTCTATGACACTTACATGTAAAAATACAGAAGGTGAAGAGAGATGTCATTGCACTAATATTGTGGACTTAAGTGTTGACGATAAAGCAAATTTTGATATTAATACAATAGTACCTAATTTAAAACGTTTTAATAATATTCCAAACAGAAATGAGCAAAATTCAAAATTAACCAGTTGCTCCTGTTGTCCTAATAGTATTTTTTATCGACTTCCTTGTAAGCATGTATTGTGTAGAAAGGTTTTAACATCTGTTAAAAATAATCAATGTATATCTTGCAATAAGGCTTATAAAAATAATGAGATAGAACGAATTTATGAATGAATTAACTTATTTTTGCATATTATGTTCTCTAATCTTTACTTATCTTTTTACTAAAACATTGTAAATAAAATAATTTCTAATAAATATATAAAATTTTTTACATTTTATTGTATCCCACGAACTGCAGTTCATACATATCAAACATTAAGCAAATAATGACATGAGTAATGTATAACAATGAAGTTAAATGATTTCTTTAGATGGTTTTTTAAGTCACAAGAAATGTATTTTTTACCAACTCTGTTATTGTGTCAAAAATCACATATGTTTCATTTACATTTAATCTGTGAAAAATATGCACAGAATAAGTAAATTAAAATGCATCAATCACATTTAGATTCGTATTCCAACATATTTTTGTGATTTCTTTATGATATGTACATTGTATATGTTGCCTAATAAGTTTATCAATTTTGTGTGGCAAATTTTTCACCACACAAGGTTTTATATAAAAATTGAAAAAACATTTTCTTATTTAAAAACAGTTTGTTACATCATGTGTGCTCTCATTCTGTACACAATATATGACATATTTATGAAGTAAAATTTATAAATTCATCATTTGGAATAAGGTAAAAAATATTGTGATGGATATGTACATATAAATCTTGTGTAATACGCACTTATTTTGCACATTATATTTTTCAAATAATCTTTAAATCAAAAGTGTAATACTGCTTTATCACTTTTCATTTTTATAAAATTATTTAATCACTCTTTTTTACTTTTAGATACAAGAAAATAATTTAATACGTTCTATCTGTTCATTATAACACTCTAAATCCACTACCTTGACTTTGTCTTTTAGCGATGTTAAACAATGATAACAGATAATTGCGCGAATCTGGGGAAACGTAAAATGTGAGTGTACGATCAGAATTAGGTGTGTTGCTCTCAAAAATATCAGACTGTACATCGCTATTTGTAGAAACACTAGCTAATCCAGTACTGCTAGTTCGCACATATTCCGCTACTCGTGCTCTCATTTCTCGATCCATCTATTAACAATAGAAATTTTATTAAATATGAACATTATCTTATATTACAATTGTGCAGTTATACAAATAATAAAACACATATATCATACCTCATATGGTGCTGGAGATACAGATCTATTAGTGTGTATCATTTCAGGAGAGCAATACAAACATATAGTCGATTCCAAATGGTGATCAGCACACGTTAGATCTTTCAATAAAAATATCCTTTCTACGTTATCTTCAGCTGTATTAACGATTAACAATGCATGTCGTGTTAAAACCAATGTTACAGCACGACTACTACCTTGCTGGATTACGTAATCCGCATTAGTAACATGCAAAATATTTCCATGATTATTTTCAAGTAGGGGTAATAACCACCAGGCATATCTAATAGTTGCATTATTATTTACAGACGTATATTGAACTACTGGTCGTTGCCGAGGCTGCAAGGACATAGTTATTAGTTAAATTTATCTATCATATTTTAACAAAATTTGTTGTTTACCGAAGGTAAAGAATTCCAGCCAGCTCCTTGAAGCAATCCTTGTCCAGTCAATGCAACTAATTCTGCAGCCCCACTTAAAGGCTTAGTAACTACTCCAACAAGACCAAGTCCAACACCAGTTACAAGATTTTTAGTCGTCACTTCTCCTGACCAAACTTGTTGCAATGGATGATGTGCCAAACCCGCCACCGCAGCTAAGTAAAGAAATAGAAAACTTATTAATATGATGTAATGAATTAGAAAGATATTCTCACGTACCAAGAAGGCTCATTCCAAGTCCTGTTAAGCCTTGGTATAGTCCTTGTGCCATCCCTTGAGGACGCATCCTCCGAGATTCTTCCTGGCGTTGGAGGTGTTCCTCGTCGAGTGTTAAACGATCTAGATTTCGTGCTACACTAGCTGCCAGCTTCGTTACAGAATTTAGTGTACCTGTATAAGATTAATGTAATTAAGGGATGTTTAATATATCAAAATGTAAACTTGCTATGAAAATTTGCATGTGTTAATACCTGCTGTAACGTGTCTCATTAAACTGGCTGAACCATGTGTTATTCCAACAATGAAGCCCCATGGGCCTTGTAACAGGCCTTGAAACGGAAGCGAAATAAAATCTCGTAGTCCTGAACCAAGAGCTTGTGCTAAGCTTCCAGGCGATCCTAGTATTTCTAAGGATCCTACTACCCAACCTGAAGTGCAAAAGTATTCAAATATTAATTGAAAACGATTCAATATTACTTCAAAGTAATAAAACAATTAAATGATTTATACCTGCTCCAAATATAGCACCAGATAAATAATGCATCGTGAGCGCATTGCCAAGTCTATAAGGGGTAGTTAAAATATTCTTCTTTTCGAAAGTACCAAAGTATAAAGGGGAATGATCTAAAGCCACATATAAACGTACAGAAGTGTGAACGCTTAACAAGATAGATACAGGCTCTATTTTTAAATTCTGTAGTCTTAATGGAGAGCTTAATATTTTTGCATCAACCATTATATAATCAGGAATGTACACTCCAATAGTTGAAACTAACGTTCTTGTCTTTTTCATATCATTCGGTACCAAAAAACGGGGTGGTATCATCGAACTAGCATAATTCAATAATTGAGTTATATATGTGTCTTCAATATAAGCACTGATTGGTGCGATTTTTATATGAAGATCTTTTAACGCTAGAAACATTAATAAAAATATTAATATTATTTAAAAAAAAATACAATTTTTACTAAACATATTAAACGTGTAAAAATATTAAGTACCTATCGATTGTCCCTGATTTTCTAAAATGTGATCAATCACTATTAACGAATTTTCTCTTATTTGTTCTATTTTATTCATCACATAACTATTTGTATAAAATGATGTTTCTTTAGTTGCAAGTGGACTTTGACTAATTAGTACCACCGGAAAATCAAAGCCCCCCTGATCGAAAAGCTGATTATCTAATTGTAGATCACCTATAAAGGCACGTAAATGTATAATTCTAGATCTTTCATGAAGAGCTACTATAACATCCGTCATGGATAAACTAGCAACTTCGATTTTTTGAGCATTTTCATTCATGTCGTGCATGATGTTGATAGTAATTCCACGGAGGCAAACGGTCACCGAACCTTCTTTAAAATTATTTTCTTCGTTACCCTTTGTATCGTCGTTCGCATTAACTTTTACGTTTTCTATGTTCGTTATTAATTGATGTAGATTCATTTGCGAAGGCGTTTGAATTTCTGCGTTTATACTGTCTTCTTGAGCCGAAAAGAAGGTCGTTATCGAAGTTGAACTTTCAGAACTCTGTACGTTTATAATCGCCTTATCATCATCTGGATCATTGGTAAACTTATCGTGCATCGTTTCTATTTCCTTCGTATCGTTTTCCTTTCGTAAAAGTCTACTTCTAATATCCCTTGCAGACACTTCCACTTGCGATATCGGAACGATACTAATATACGTAGTGTAACAACGATTTTGCATAATTAATTTCACATCTCCATATGACTGTAGTCGTACATACTGATCCACTGACACATTTGATATAGCAGACAGGTTTATACCTCTCGACCATCGCAATTCTTTGTTTCTTATTACCTGATCGTTATGACCATTGGTTACGGCGGAAAATAGTAATACATTCGATGTGTTTGTAACTGGTACGTCAGGTAGTCTACTGCTTACAGATGGAATAGAATAATGGCACGTTGCGTTGCTTTCTACTTCACAAATCCACATAAAGTGCGAGGTGTCTGGTATTATACCTTCTGACGTTTCGTTAGCCTGACCCAATAAAATCTTGAAAGCGCAAGTATTTTCGATCAACAATTGAGGATGATAATCTGTGTGAATCATTATGTACGTTGTACTTCTGTCTTCTTGTATCGTGATGACCACTGGCATGGTGGTAGAGCCATTTGGAATGGCAACGCATTTACGACCCATACCTTGGTCCACTCGAACTGGACAAGACCACTTGTGTCCTACACTCAAAGATACATAAAGAACAAAAGGTTCTACGATATCTTCCATGTATAATGTATACCACTGTGTAATCGGTATACCTTGTTTCTGATCTTCCGATGGCGAAATATTAAGGCTATACGGGGTAAGATCGTTGGGCAGTTCGAGCCTGTTTGTATCTTCATTCACCGCCAATGTAGCGATGCATAATTCTTGAGATGTTAAATTACTAATAACGTGGCTACTCATTATACGTATAAGACGCATATCCTCGTGCATACTGGAATTGATGCTCATGATCGAAACGCTCGATCCACAATCGACACACGATTTAATGTTTCCTTCGAGGGGGATAAGACCACCGATACGCGGCATGTAGAAACTTTGACTCCAATCAGGTCGAGCTAGTTGCAATGCTTGAGACGTGTAAAATGTGTCACCGATACCGACGCATAAATGAAACGTACCCTCTAATTTGGGCGGTGTCACGATGCCGTAGTGAGGGATTTGACAAAGTTCGATATCCTCTGACACAAGAGACAGATGACACCCCATAGAATTTAGCATGAAACACCAAGGTTGCAATTCTAGTAGTAAAGTACTTGAGACTAATCCGGCATCTTGATATTTCACTTGTACGTGTGTCTGCGGCTGTTCCGCGGATATCCATTCCTCTTCTTCGTCTCCTTGGAAGGGCCATTCTATTTCATCTTTTTGATCTTCTAAATCATGCAGGATACTGTCAATGTCTTCGATTTCCGGTCTTCTGAAGAATTTTCTTTGATCTACAGAACTATACGATAACGGCACATACGGATTGGATGTAGAAACTCCGGATTCTAATTGAAACGTTAATTGATGAAAATGTTCAAACGTTCCAGGACAATATAATTGCTGTCTCTCGCCACGACCATTCACCATTGTACTTAAACATATCTTTAATGAGGGTGTGTCCATTTGTACTCTAGCTGGTACTGGTAAATGTGAGCGAATCATATAAAGTGGACTAAGCACGGCTAATATTTTAGTTTTATCTTGAATTGTTTGCGTTACTACTCGTACCCATATACTTAAAAATTGTCCACGATCCTGAAGTGGCACCTTAACGAGCCATGGTTGTCCCCATTTGGCGTTCGGTTGAAGAGGAATATCTCCCGTCCAAGAGAGATTTGGTACATTAGTGAAACGTAAACGTATTGCCATTTTCTTATTTCCATCGAGTATAACAGATGGTGGTCGAGTTTTACCAGAAACAGGATACACATCTTTTAGTACAGTCACTTTTGACCCGATGTCAGAATCGTATTTGACTAATTTCATTTCAAAATTATCGATTAATTGATTAGATATCACAAGTTGTCCAAAGAACGTTACAAGTTTTTGTGTAGCAGAAAGTGACGTTACACTTACGAATGCTGCTGCTTTCGTTGCAGAACTACAGAATTCAACTGCCTGAGTTCCATCTACACCAACAGAAAATGGTTTGCTCCACAGCCAAATGTTTTCTTCTATGGCGATTCGTAACATTTTGTTGCCGATATTTCGCCACGAATAAAATGTGCATTGTCTACTTTCTAATAATATGTTATCTCCTGTACCACTTTGGCCAAAAAGGATAGACACATTGCTATCGTTAGCTACTACGTATCGTGTGAACAGAATTGTGTTCCTATTTTCTTCTTCTAAAGATGCATACCATAAATGCAGCGAAACAGCAAGCGTATGGGTTACAGTAGGACTCAATTTTAATGAAAACGGACTACACGTTAAAGTTATATCCGTTTTATTTGATAGTGATAGTTGAAATCTTGCTTCTAGGGGGTCTAGTATTTCCTGCATAGTTAAATGACCATAATCTAAGATGTGCATCCCAAATGTCCCACTGATATCAATTAGCGTTGAGCCGTCTACCCATCTGTTAAGTACAAGAATAGCTCCTTTATGTTCTAAGGTCATAAAACATTGGGTTTCGGGTATGGTACCTTTCAAAGTATAATTTTTTATGGGAGATTGTAAATTACTGTACATAGCTGTGCTAACATGATTGTACATGGATATATGAATAGCGCCAATATTAAGTGCAGCTTGTATGTTAGGTATAATTGAGGAATTGAAGTATGAATCTATCCGTAAACAAGCTGCAAGAACACGAGCTGAAATTATGGTTTTGGAAAGAGGTCGGTTATTGTTTGATAGTAGAACTACGCGCCATATGCAAGCTACTGCTCTTGCTGGAGCTTTTTCAGGAAGCTCTAAGCGGTAGGAATCCGTTTCTGATAAATAAAAGTCAGCGTATCGTTGATAGGTCATGTGACAGTCGCTCCAATATTCAAGAGCGCAAAGTACTTTGTCGATATATCCACTGTCCGAATCCAGTGTCTAAGAAGTATGGAAAAATTATTATATCGAATATTTTTTTCACGCAATAAATATTTTACTCACTTCAAACGGTACTGGGGATATGTGTATTTTCGTCAATGTCCTTGGTTGTGGATACCTCCAAGCCATGGATTGTTGCGGATAAGTGAAGAATATGACCTGAAAAATTAAAAAATGTGTTAACAAGTTATTCATTATAATCTTCATCGAGCAGGTTAGTATTATTAAACTTACTTGATACGGAAAGGGTAGTTCATCTGCATTTCCGTTCACAAATTGGAATGCGCCTGCTTTAAGATCATCTTTATAATGTTGCTCGGTTGATAATACAATTTGCTTTTCATTGTCTTTGTGTTTTGATGTTGTTGTTAACTCATTTAATAACAACTGACAATCTTCTATTACATTTTTTATAATTTTGACTTGCTCTGGACCAAAATCTAAATAAAGACTATCACTGTCTGCTTGTATTTGTATTTGGGGAATAGAATCGACGTTTAACCAAGTCTCCCAAAGTAAACACACAGTAATATTGCAACACCATGGGTTCAACAGAACTTTTATACTACCACTAAGCATTGCCGATACAATAAAAGAATCAACAGACATGTTAGAATATATTCTGTCAGGTCTTTGAAGGGAAGAAACATTGCCGGATAGCGAAGCTAAACTGGTTATTATTTCGGCATTAGAATCAGTCTTAAGAGATAGTACAACTTGCTTTGTACATATACTCAAATCAGGCCAATTTACCTTCTTAGATTTCGTTAACGTTGATGATTTCACATCATCAAAATATTCTGGCAGTACTGTTTCATGCTGCTTTACAAAGCATGACAATATCTTATTTTTTATAACATATATTTGATTCAACCTCGATAAAGAAAAATAGATTTTAGTAGGTCTGCCCATATCTATAAAAAATTGTGGATTTTTTCCTAAAGATTTTTCATATTTCATTGTTATAAAAGATGGTGGAATGCCCGTATCTGGATGTAAATCACCATTTTTTGTTTCAATCATAAAAACCTTAAAATTTTTCTCTGTTGGTATTGAAATTAACTCTTGATTATTTTTATCTCCAAGTGCCATTGTTACATCAAAGCTCGATATTTGTATTTTTTTGGATGGATGTTGTTGCGAGAAATAAATATTTGGCTGATTAACCATTATATAAAGTAAAGGCTGTTTCTGACTTTCACCTTCATCTTCCTCCACTTCATTTATGTCGACTTGATATTCCGTAGTTGCTTGATGAATGTCATAAAGGACAAATATTATTTTTCCACAATTTATCAGAAATTCAAATGGTAGAAGTACCAAAGTATCTGAAGATGCTGGTTTTCCAATAATTGTGGAATTAACGCTAGATGTTTCGAAATCTATACCGCTATCTTTAGTGTAATCTATATCATCAGAAAGTTGTTTTGTCCAAGTAATTTGTTTAATACTTCCTACGCTCGACGGAAGATTTTGTAATATATTAACAGATGTTGTAGTTGTACCATTGCAACGTTCTATACTCCCAAATAATAAATTTTTAAATTCATTATTCAAAATTGAGATTAACTGAATTTGGTCCAAATTTATTGTTATTTCAATATCTGTGATACAATTTACTTCAATTGCGCTTCCACATACCATAATATCTGGTTTAAATAAAACGGGTGGAGCAATTATCAAGCACAAATCGAACTTTGATAATAGCGGAAGTGTCGAGAACTGTCGTTCTAAGCTGCTTCCGTGTCCAAGTTTATTCCATTCTAACGCAGGATTTTCGTTCATAGTATAAAGATATGATTGAGACATTTTTTTATTTATGCTCATTTGATAATTTTTCCAAGTAGTTGTGTAGGCACATATGCTTTTTACATTAATTTGATATTGTCGATCTTCCACAACAGAACCTGGTATACTTAATATATTTGCTTGCGCAGCAAGTTGATATATATCCAATCTTAAAGGTGTTCTGCAAATTGGATTTTCTGCATGTGGAGTAATACGGGTTCCATCCAATTGAATCATTAATAAATCATGTTGTGGTTTGAATTTTATAGTATTAGAAATTGGTAACATCAATCTAAGACCTTTGAAGTCTAAATATATTAATGGTAACATTTCATTATCAAGATTAATAATGCTATTTAAGCGTTGTGTTACATTCTGCTCAGAAGAGTCGATTGTGTCTTTCTCAGTGAATTGATAGAAACATGTAAAAGGTTTTATTAATTGCATATATTTACTAACTATGGTAAGTGGTAAAATTATATCCACCATTTGAACTTTTATAACTACTTCAGAAATATAAGTATTAGCAGACAACGCCGTTTCTGCTATTATATCTTTCTGAAAATTTAAAGAAAAACAGAATATTATTAAAATATTATTTAATTATTTTCAAGTATTAAATACCTTCTGATTTTTGTGTCGCTTATAGGTACCCCATCGTGTGTGAACATTACCCGATTTCGCTCTGGTTAGAGTAAAATTTAAAAAACCAGAATCATCACCTTTTTCTAAACTATCTTCTCTTCCACAGAGAACTGCGCCTACGTATTCACCGATGTCCCAAGTAGGCGAATTTGGAGCTCTATAAAAAAGTAGCTTCCTGTATTATTTGTTAAATGAAAATTGTGCAAGTTATCCTTCTATGTAATTCTGTACCTTGTGTAATGAAATATAGTGACCGTTGTAACTTTATTTTTTAGCTTAAAATAGACAGGTTGTAAATCTAAAGAAGTAATAATATCTTCCAAATCAAGAATTAATTTTAGAGAAGATGAAGTTTCTTTGTCTGTTACATATAATTTAATTGCAATTTTAGTTATAGTCCATTGAATCCATGCTGTTAAAACTAGTTCATCGGAGTCTATAAACAACATAATATTATAAAGAAAGATATATGGACAAAAGAATTTCATTATAATATACCTAATGTAATATCATCTTTTGAAGTTGAAATAGTTGAGTTCGTAGTAGTGTCTTCGGGGTATAATAACTGCGTCGGTGTAGATGGAGTTTGTGGAATATTAGGAGGAATTACTTGTGATTCAGTATTTATTTGAGTATTAGTTATGATACTTTTATTATTACTGGTTGTAACTTGAACCACACTTAAAATACTGGAGATTATTTTGCTCATGAAAACTACCTAAAGTAAAAATGTTTTGTACAGTTATACAGTAATGTATCAATATGTTATATATTTTTAATATTAAACATATTATATAAGATATTGTTGTTACAATACCTGTTCTTCAGAAATCGAAACAATAATGGGAGAATTGTCGATATGAACACAAACACCTAAGGCAGTTAGTGTATTTTCTCCAGACTGAGATGTTACGATTTTACTTGTAAGAGCAACTGTAGCATTTAATGATATTTTTTTAATAAAGTTTTTTTGCGTCTGTTGTTGTAACATATAACAATGAAAGTCGACAAGACTCAATGTCCATGGAAAACTTTGTAATTCTGAAATAAATTACTGTAAACAAAATTTTTTACATTGTATTTTCATTACTTACTATTTGTCCACATCGATTTCGGTAATTTAACTGGTAATTCCCGAAGATAAGGCGAAAGTAGTTCAAAACTTATGTTAGATGAATGAACAAGAAGAGTGGGTAATTTTATTATTAATATTTGTAAATTGTTATCACTTTTTAATGCTTTGTCTTTGGCTTCTTCTATACCTAAATTAATTGACAAAGATTGATATTATGGAAAATTAAAAGTATATAATAGACAAAATTCATATATGTATTTGCCTACCATATGAACCAATACCACTCATTGTAGTTGATGGTATATAAATAACAATATGTCCAACACACCCATTTAATACAAGACCACACCACCATGGGTACAGCTCTGCTAATCTGGCCAATATTCCCAAATTCTGTAAGTTCTACCACAGATTAATTTCTTTATAACTAATAAAAAATTACAGAAATAATTAATGAAAAGATTTAATATCATTAAATACTACTCGAAATTCCACCATTATCACGTAAATAATAATTAAGTAATATACCTGTTTTTCATTTTCGGATTTAGAATCATGTCTTTTTTTAACTTCATCATTATGTAAAGTTTTTGATTTTTCTGTGGCTACAATCGATTTCCGTTTTTCTTTATCAGAAGAACTATGCACACTTTCGTGTAAACTAGGAAATGTCTTTTTCTTCGTACCAGTATCGGATGATGCCCCTTCAAAATGTTGTTGTATTTCGGGGCGAGTTGTACATAAAGTACCTAAATTATAATATGTGACTCGATATTCTAACCATTTAAAGAATAACGGATCAAGTGAAGCTCTAATATCTGCCATTTGAAGCGAAATCATAGGTGGATGTGTTTGTTTGCCTACATTTTGTGGAAATTGTATTACAGCTGTTAGTAGCGATTTACTTTCTGTATCACTGAAAGTAAAAACATATTATTAGCATAATATTTATAGTACAATTTTTAATTGGTACCAACCCGTGAATATTACTTTCTGGTCCTGAAAATATAAACGCCTGTTGTGACTCGTCGAGAGCAAACATTTTTATCGAACTTATATTCACTTCATTTGATATAGTAACTAAAGACATTAACTTTCTACAATTTATATTTTCTAATAATAATTCTAGGTATACAGGATCTGAAATGTTTATGAAATAATATAGTAGCAAGCAAATAGTTATAATTAATTAATATAGTAGTGTAACACATACTTGTTTCTTGACAGGCATCAGAAAATAAAGAAGAACAGACAAGAGGGTTGGTTGTATCATTAGAATTGATGATTGAAGTTAAAATAGATACAGCAACCATTAACTTTGCTTTTGTTCCAGTAATTGTAATACTATCAATACTTGCTTCATATGTTTCATGTATTAAATCAACATTTTTCCAGTATTGTGGATACAGCAATTTTTTAATTTTACATTCAACTGAATAAGGCATTATTATTGATGTATGACAATTTTTTGTTAAGTAAAGTTGACTTTTTGCTCCTTTTACCTAGTTAAATGTACTATTATCATAAGGAATACAATATTACATTAAATTTAATTTTTCTAAATTACCTGTAATGTAATAATTTTATGACACTGATCAAACATTTCGATTGGAAGATCAGTTTGTTTAGATGCACAAGCTGCAAGTCTAAATGGGTATAAAGGTTGAAGTATGGTTACTACTGTTTCATCACATTCAATGCTCATAAAAGGATCGTCTGTAAGAGCAGGTGTTAAAGGTGTCGTCTAGCAAAATAATATAAAAAAGATAAATACTAGTGACATAAATATTACATATTTTAGCTCATACAGCGTATCCGATTTTAATCAATAAATGCAAATTATTCGTAAACTGTCTATTCTAGAAACAAATCAGAACTGTTTCGATGTCTTTATTGTTTTTACCATTCGTCTGACCCTCTCCTGAATTAGAATACAAGATTGAATTGATAATCAAAACAATACCTTTAAACAAATGAATATTTAATAAATTCATTATTTTAATTTTCTATTTCACAAATTTTTCAATAAAATAACATGAAATGATATGTCTGATTTTTTTTTATTATCCTTTATCATTTTATAGAAAAATTACTCAGTCAATTTGGTAAATATAGATACAGATAGATGCGCTAATATTACTTTGCAATAATGGAATTAAAATATTTTCTAAACTAATGATTTTTCAGGATAAATAATTTAACATCTTTTTATACGAAATAATGAGTTATTTTGAATTAAAAATTATATGATTTTGTTTAAGAAAATAGGTCATTTTCATATGATTTCTACAGCTCCACCTACAGAAAAACTAATTACATCATTTTATGTACCCCTTGAAATCATTTAATTCTGTCTGAATCATTGTTTTCTACAATGGATAGTTCACATTTATTGATAAAAATCAGATACCCTCTACATTACTTACTCTGTTTTCAACAATTTTTCGTTGCCGTGGTAATCCAGTAATAGAATGATCCGCTAATTGCAACTGAATAGCTGCTTTCAGTACTATTAATTTTGTCTCAATCGTAGTCACATTTTCTCGTAGTGCTTCATATTCTTCTAACGTTACTGGTGGGAGTTCATCCACAAATGGATCTAATAATTTATGAATTATAATTTTTTATTTAAATTTGTTTACATAAGTATAATTGCATACTTACCTGGTTTTGTGACAAGATATGGATTGTAATCATAATTTGCAGCAGCTTGTTTTATGGTTTCAATCCGATGAAAAATACCAGAACATAATCTAATAGTTAAATCACCTATGATGTATCTCATTACTTTATCTTCGTAAAAATTACTAAAACAATTATACTAATTTAAACATTCACGTTAAATGTATACTTTTAAATATATTAATTTTGTTTGGATACCTATATTCAAAATTAGACCCAAGCTCTGCCAGTTTTTCAGGTGTTACATCATCTGGTAGTCCAATGAAATGAACGTAATCCATAGCAAAAGCAGGGCATCGTTTTATTAACCACTCCTCTAAAAGTGTTTGATACAAATTTTTGATATATATATTTTAAACTATAAGTTCTAATAAAAAAATTTCATTACCCGAAACCGTACATAAATGATAACGTATTCCTTGTTTATACTCTCTCTTTTTTCCTTTATTTTCTACTGATTCATTGTCAAATAAAGAGTCTTTTAAGTAATCAGTATTTAGTTTTCCAGAAACTAAATACAAAGGTGGCTAAACAAAAATTGTTCATTTTTTCAATTAATCTTTTAAATAGAAAGTATTTAAAATGTGTAATGTAAAATATTACTTGTGCTCCATCAACTACTTCAAGATGTCCACAACTGCAGGTTCCTCTTGGATATATACGTATACAGCCCATACCAATTTGAAAACTAGTCATTGAAATTCCTTGCGACAATGTATCAACTACTACACCATTCAATCGTAATGTTAAAAACGATTTGTATCGTAACTTACGAGATTTATAAAATAGCTGTTCCTTAATATTTTCGACAGTCTATATAAATACAGAAATGGAAAATATTTAATTTTTATAATATAATCTTTCGCCTTTTCAGACTTACCTTAAAAGTTAAAGTAGCATCTTGCACATATATGCCTAAATGTATGGTGTGTCCAGAATAAGCCATTTGTTGTTCTGTAGACCAATCATTATCCCAATCAATGGGTAACAAAGATGATACCATATTCCAAGCCCAACCACCCCATCCCATATTGTCAGTAGCAATTCCACTCACATGATCTACATCATCTACAAAACATATAAACAATATAAAAACATGTCTATAACAATGTGTCTATGGTACATTTCATAAAATAATATAAAACCTTGTATACTATCTTCCTTGTCTTCTACAGAAATTATAGATTTTTCTTTACTAGATGGAAACTGTTTTGTTTGTAAAGCCATTATCAAAGCAGCCAGTCTAAGCAACATTGGTACTTGTTGTTCTGTTATGCTGAATTCCATCTTTTGACAATGAAGATCTAATCGCGTAATGGAAGCTTTTCTTGCAGTATTACTATGGTAGTTTATGATTAAGCGTATTATAACAGAACATCGATATAGAACGGGATCCTAAATAAGAAAATAATATATTTCTGCATTTTATTTAAAAAATTTATAATTAGTAATACAAATAATACCTGATATATTTCTATTTTTCCAGATGCACCCATTTTATCTAAACATAATGTTAGATCTTGAATAGTAATAACTTTCCTAAGCATAACTTCATATGCATTAACATCTGTAGACATATATGCATATGAATATGATTTCAAAATATATTGTTAGATATTATGGAATGGTATAATATAAAATATATACCAGTAAATGCTGGTTCCCATTTGTTATCAACAGTCTGCATACTTAAAAATCTGACATTGACACTAAGAACAATATCTTCTTCCACATATTTTAGAATTAAATTATTACAATTAATTGTTATGTTATTTACAACTTTTGTTACTATACTTTTTATGTACCCAGGAGGTGCTTCTTCCCTATGAATTAAGTAGAAATAAATAAGAATATATATAGTATTACATAGTAAAACAATAGTAGTAACTATTACCTGTTACTAGCAAGTTACTTACTGTGGTATTTCCTGCCTCCTTTGTGAGGTAGAAGGGTTAGTTTCCACTTTATTATCATTTTTTAATTTTAAAATGCATTCTATGATGGAAATATAAGATAAGATATATACAATACAAATTTTATACTTAGGCATTCAAAATTATTATAAAAGAAAGATACAATTTTTAGCATTTACCTATTGTATTAATAGTAATTACAATTGGTTCTGAAGTAATTTTTACCCAAGGAACATGAATAAGTAATTCATGTATATGACCACTAATGAAAACAAAAGGAAGATTCAGTTGTTCCTCCAAAACTTCTGGCCGTAAATCAAGATTTTGAAATGATGCATCACCGCCCCATAAAGAAACCTAAAATACAAGGTGAAATAATATACATAAAAATCAAATTTATATATTTCTTTAATGTAATGTATATGATTTATATACCTGTGATTGTTCTGGTTTAAAATTTTTCACATACTTTTCAACATAACTTAGAATCACTGGTGTTATATATGATTCCAATTTGAACATTGTGACTGATAATTCAATACATTCCACATACTCTTACAAGTTTAATAAATTTATATAAATTTAAAATGTATCAGTAATTTATTTTTAATCTGTTAATTTATTTGATGTAGATATCAAATGTATTTATGGAAGTAATAATAAGCGTTATAGTAATAAAATATTAATATCAGACCATGTATTTAAAAAATGTGTTTATCTGGAAATAATAAAATTATTTAAATATTAGAAGTAAAATTTAAACAGTTAAGTTTAACATATTAAATGCATAATAATGATTGTAATATATATAAAAATGTACACTATACTAAAGAAACTATAAAGTTAATATGCGTTTATATATTACTAAAAACAAGTATGCATCCCTAGAGTAATTAAATTTAATATTTTTAAAAGGAAAATGATGTAGGAAGAATAGAATCAGTAGGCGCTTTGAAAAATGTATTTTATTCTCCTTTCATTTTGATGTAGAGATGAATATAAATTATAATATACTATTATTTAACATTTATAAAGTATATATTAACCTCATCAAGTATCGAGAGTCGACCATGTATTAAATTTAAGTATAAAAGTATATTTTAAAAATACATATCTTGCAAATCTTTGAAATGAAACATTAAATTAAAAGAAGATCAATGTCACTTCAAATGATTTTCAATTGATCGTTTTTAGCCGTAACTTTATGCCTCATAGATACAGTTTTATTTGTGCTGTCTACTTTAACCTTTAAATTTGACATGCACTGCAGTCAAATGCATGTGTACAGCAACTATGGTACGCATGCCTGCCATTTTGAATGTTCATGTTTAAATGAAAATTTAAGGTTTCATATGGCTGTGTTTCAATATTATGCGCATATACATATATACACATATATAGAGAAAGTTTATGAAATCTATGTCAAAAAAATAAATAAAATTGAAACATAGAAAAATGTACTTCCTTATTTTAATACTACCTATGTAAATTCTTGGGTCCTTGGTTAAAATTTATGAATTTGTTTAATTTATTTATACATGTAGTTCTTTTTTAATACACCCCATAAAAATCGTTTTTTCTTTATTTTTTAAATTTTCATACATCCTTTGATGTTCACTTCGAACTGTACGCAATGGAATTTGTTATATCCGTCATCTTTTAAAATAATGGCACACGTAAGTGCATATTTTGCATCTCGAGATTATACAAAACCTGCGATCGATCGTCGCATTGCTGAATTATTAAAAAGAAGAGTCGGTTTAGAAGGATTACCCACCGAAACATTAAAAGAACGGCTTGTATGTAAAGCATAGATCATTAAAGACTGATTTCTTCTAGCAGTAATAAATAATATTTAGTAAACTATTTTATTTAACATTTATTACCGTACATGTAGGCCAAATTTAAAGAGAATCGAATAGCTAGACAATCATTGCTGAAAGTAACGCATAGACAAGTTTTGGAAGTTGTCGCTTTCATTTTAAATATACATCCTGATGTTTTAGAGGAAGGAATTATCGATAAAGATGAATATATCAGTGCTTTTGATAGTTTCTTTGCTAAAGATGGGAAACGTGCAATCGTTATACATTATCAATTAATGGAAGCACCTCCGTTTGGTACCACGATCTATTCTTTTTCTGTATACATTTGGTTTCATTATAGATACGATAAATATATGAAAATATATTTTATGTGAAAATAGAGTCAGGACGATGGACCCCGCAATATGAGCGTGAAACTGAAATAATACGTTGTTGCGTTACTGACGGCTTAACCGAGCAACTTTCTGGCAAATGTGTTATAGTTTACAGATTAAAATCAGATACTGAATTTGAATCGAAACATCTTCTTGAAGTATGGTCTCAGCATAGTTGTGTAAATTATTTTGTATATTATAATTCTCTCTTAAATCGAATCTTCAAATAGGAAACATTTTACGCATACGCTGAAGTTGACCCAACAACTCAAAATACGCTTGCGGCCATATCAGACTTAATTTTAAGATTAAATCTGCCTGCGATAACTGCTAATACAGAATGGGGTGAATTGTCGAAAACTGAAGCTGGTGAAAAAGTGATAAACAATTTTATTTGCGATTTTAGAGATTTTTGTGAATTTTTAAGCAGTAAGACGATAGACTTCATATTAATACAAAATATACTCCTAAATCTGTGCAACGTTACATTGTACAGATATACAAAGCACAATTTATAGCCTTTCTGTATTCCTCTTAGTGACTACGCTAGATTTAGAGAATACGATAAAATTTCACATTGATTGGGACGTTTATAATAAATACCTATCATCACCGGAAGATGCTAAGAAAAGTCGTAGTAATGCAGAAGCTATTCAAGCTATAGAAAATAATATCAGATTGTGGATGAAAAGTATGGAACGGGTAAAGTGTATAAGTACTTTTTTTCATTGTGGTTCATTCAGAAATAATACTGAATTGAAATGCAGGCTGTTGTTGAGAGTCAACAGTTGCGTAGAGAAACTGAAACAATGGGACCAAACGCGGAACTCAGCTATTGGAGAAGATTGCTTGCTCGTTTTTCATCGATTATCGAACATATTAAATCTCCCATTGCTCAAAAATACATCGATTTTTTAACAACGATAAGATCGAAACTTATAAAGGTATATTTTGTATATGTAAGATACTATCTTTAAATGAATTTAATTTTAATAAAGATTTTATACGTTTAAACGCAGAGGTGGGATGTACTGGTAGAACACGCTAGAACGATACAAATTCTTGCACAAGATAATGTGAAATATTTGTATGCATTAGAAAAATTCACTCAGCCGTTGTACAGGCTTGATCCAACAAAAATGGGAGAATATCTGCCTCCACTCATGTATGTTATAAGAATGATATACGCTACATCACGATTCTTTAATACTAGAAGGATGGTCACAGCAGTTTTTGTAAAAGTATTGTAAAAATATGATACAAATTATAAACACTACTTCGTGTTTATATTTAATAAAATTTCAATGATTTGATCATCATCAATTTCAGATGACAAATCAAATGATTTTAGCATGTAAAGCTTATTTAACGGAAGATGGAAAAATAAATATCTGGAAGGAAGCCAAATCTGTTATGATATCAAAAATAAAGGCAAATATCCGTATAATCATTCTTAAATAAACCTATGTATTACGAAATTCTCTTTATTATAGGATTGCATTAAATTGTGCGAACAGTATTACGAATGCTATAACGATATGTGCAAACAAGTAAAAGAGTCGGCCAATGAAAAACCTTTTGAAGTGTCGGAGATGTACGTTTTTGGAAAATTTAATACCTTCAGATCGAGGATAATAAAAGTCAGTGATTATTTTATTAAAGTAATCATTTAGAACAGCCACTAAAGATAGATCAAATATATTTCAGATTATGGATGTTTTCCAAACAACCTTAACGTATCTAATCCTTTATAATTCTGCGATACAAGGGATAGATGTATTTGCAAATAAATTTTCAAGCTTCTTTAAGGACATCTCGACTCGTAAATATGATCCATTAAACCATAGAAAACCATATTTTGACGCGGATTACGATAAGTATAAGAAAAATGTAGCAGAAACAGAAGTAGAATTAAGAAATTTCTTTTACAACTGTGTATCGAAAACGCCAAATATAGCAGAAGCATTAAGAGTAGTGGCGAGGTACCATTTTATTCAATTCCTTATCAATTACAATATATATAATATAAACTGGTATACGGCTTATACAGATTCGAGAAACTGAAGTTTAAACATCTGAGAATCGACAGAAAGTATTTAGAACTTATATCGTGGTTCCAAAAAGAAATTGAAGATGTCCGAGATAGATATAACGAGGATAGATCAGATCCGCCGCTACCACGAAACATTCCGCCTATTTCTGGTCGCATTTTATGGATTCGACAGCTTTACAGACGCATCGAAGGTCCTATGGAAATATATAAGCAATGTAAAAGGGTGATTACTCATGATCACATGCAGAGATGCATTAAAATTTACAACGCTTTAATCAGCGTCTTTATACACTATGAGTTGATATACCATAAAGCTTGGTATGATTCATCAGAAATTGTAAGTATAATTATTTGCAATAGGTTACTTAATTATTTTCTGTCTTATCTGAATGTATATCGTATTAAGAAATCATTAATGATTTTGAAAGTTTAGAATAATGTGATTCATGAATAAAAATGTTTTAGAGCTACATCTACCTGTTAGCATGATTCAAATCAAAACAAACGAAAATAATTTGGTAGCTTATTTTAGATATAACATTCTGTATAAACTAAGAAAAGTGATGTATTGGTTAGATAAATTAATAAATATTTCAATTTTCGAAAGGTTCGATTAGCATTAGCTTCACCTTTGATAGTAAGACATCCGGAAACGAATAAGTATCATTTAAATTTTGACTGTTACATTATTGAAGTGATACGCGAATCAGAACATATGGCTAGATTTGGCTTGGAAGTACCAGATTTTATACAAATTATAACATTCTGCAAAGATAAGATTTTCTCGTCGTATGAAACTGTAAAGCAATTAGTCGAAGAAAATAATACACTGAGGTATATTTTCGACGTTCCCTCTTTTTGTGGAAGAGATGGGAAACGTTCTAGGATTTTTTATATTTCAGACGAACAATACCAATATTGTTTTTAAATTTAATAAAAATCGTACTCGTTAATCTCGAATTTGCCTTTCAACCTTGCCTATCTGTGATCACATGGACGTCTCTGAATATCAGTGAAATATGTAGCGGAATAAAAACGGCAATTACGTCCATGCAGATTTTTGTTAAAGAAATAAAAGACATGAAAGAGGCAAGAGTCGACGAAGTTTTCCATTGCATTTCAGAGGCTATATTATTGAAGCTTGACGATTATCCAAAGGAGCCGCTCCAATTTTTGAACGATAATATCGCTTATGGACTATCCGTAGCTGCCGATCTCGAAATCAAATCATCAGCAGCAGAAAAAGCTGTTATTACGATTATTAATAAATTTATGGATTTTATAGTTGATGAATCTATACAAGAAATTAAGTATAACTGGATGGATCCAGATAAAATATTCAAGCATATGTCGCAGACGAAATTAACAAGGGGAAAATACGAACCAGGTTTGCATTTAATTGTTTGAAATACTTTAAATGATTTACAAATATATTGTTAACAATTTTTACCCATTGAATAATTATAGGTTTTGCTCCAATTGAAAGAACAAGCAAGGTTCAAATAAGTAAAGTGCATAATGACTGCATGGAATTATTTGCATATTTCCATAACAAACTGATAGAAGCTTTAGTAAAGTGCACTAAGAATTCCCTCGATTCGTTGAAGACGCAGGTCACTGTTATAAGGTTCATTCAACTTTATTTATAATTTTCTGGATAAAATAATGTTACTGAAAAACTGACCTCTGTTATTTTCCACATTGCGTAATTATAGTCATTCAACAGAAGATAATGGAATGAAAAAGATGACACCGATTTTATTAACAACATTTGTCTTGCAAATACCAAATATTGTAATAGTACCCCCGATAGAAGAGTTGCAATTTTATTTTGGAAAACTAGTGATGAGTGTTTTAGAGAACCATAAGAAAATCATTGCTTGGGGACAGCGTTATTCTACTGTACAAAAAGATCATAATATTGTGTATAATCACGGTTTGTCTCTTATAGTAAAAATTATGACACATTTTTTGCACGTAATTATACTAATAATCTTTTCCGTATAGCAATTAATAGTTCATTGGAGAATTATTATCAAATTATATCTGATCATAAAGAAATAGTTCGTAGTGTAATGAGTCTGCAAGGAGCAATTTTAGCTATAAAGGATGATATCGAGCAAATTTCTAATGTACTTTCATCTTTCCTTTTCTTTGCTTTTTAAATGTACAGGCTGTCTTGAATAATTTTAATTGCATCAGAACCTGGAATAAAAAGTTATGGCAATTTTTGAATAGCAATATTTATGTAATTATATACATGAGTTGTAAGTGGGACCGGTAAAAATCAATTAAACATAGTGAAGACTTCTGAAAACTTTCGAATAACGATTCCAAAATTTACATGTATCTTTTCATTTCTATTCTTTAAGACTCTTTATAGAACTAATTTTTAAATTATACGAAAATATTACTTAAAGATCCTTTTAAACGTGTTATTTAAGGGATGTCTGTACATCTATAGTTTGAACACTTTATATTCAATACGTATTGTGCTTTCGAGTAGATGTATTTAGAATACGCATACATATGGGCCGAAAATAGGGACCAGATGATTCAACATTTCGTTGACTCTGAACCTATCATCCAAGAAATCAAAGAAAAGTTCACAGAGTATGACAATTTAGATGCTGAAATTAAAAAGTTGCCGAAAAAGCATGTGGTCGGACCTATGGAAATTTGTATGGGTAATAAACTACTTTGATCGGATGATAAGAACTTTCATTTAATAATGGACATTTTATGATTTAATTTATTGCTTGTTCTCTAGAGAAATTAAAATTGGCGCTCTTAGTTGAAGCGCGGATGTGGAAGTCACTGTTAGGTCAGAAGTTGTCTACAACTTACAAAGAGAAACTAAAAAGGATTACCGATTATATCAACGAAAAGAACAAGGTTTTAGCTAGAGAAATAAAGGATTTAGAGGATGTGAGGATAGCGATGAACTGTTTAGGCGAGATACGGAATGATTTTATATCATTGGATATAGAATTGATTTTGATAGAGGAAACTTATACGTTAATGGGGAGATTTAAAATTCCTGTTTCGAAAGAAGAACAGGATATAGTAGACAGTTTAAGATACAATTTTACGAATATGTTGAATACGGTAAGAGTGATGGAAAGTTATCGTTTACCAACCTTATAACGTGTCAATGTCTCGAATAAAAAGTTTTTGTGCATTGTAAGGCGAAACAAGTGCAAGCAAAAATATGCGAGATGCAAGAACCATTAAAAAAGGAACTGACAGAGGGTGTTGAGATATTTAAACAGGATGTGATTAATTTTGATCTTGATTTTGAATTAAATGGTCCGATGGTAGAGGGAATACCGGCCAAAGAAGCTAGTGATCGGTATTGTTCATGAATAATAATATTTTTATTACATAATATTTAAATAATAAATACAATAATGATATAATAATAATAATATTATTATTTTATTTTTATTTTTTATTATCATTTTTGGCTATTAATTTTTTCCTCTTTTACATGTTTTTATTACCTTTCTTTAATTTTTTCCTTCATACTACTACGTAACGTTTACTTTATCTGTGTCACTCAACTAACTATTCTGTAATTCTAAATTTTTATATTATTGAAATTTCATAACATTAGTTTTGATTTCTCTTGTTAAATGAGTGAAAACAAATATTTCATAATCGTCAATTTCTTTATCGGTTACTTAATTTTTCTAGACTGCTATTTTTCCAAGCTCACTTAGAGGACTTATGGGAAAAATATGAGACGTATAGTAGCGGTGAATCCTTATTTGGCATTGAAATAACAGAGTACCCGCCTCTTCCTAAAAGAAAAAGGGAAATTAATTTGCTACAGAAATTATATTCATTATACCTGCAAGTGATACGAACGATCGACAGCTATTACGAGATACCATGGTCTGAGATTGATATCGAATCCATAGTGACTGAATTGGCCGATTTCCAGAATAAGTGAATTTACGTCACGTTAACATTTTTTCATTCGTATTTTTTGTAAATTCACTCAGTACTTTGTATCAGATGTCGGCGTCTACCGAAAGCTATGAGGGATTGGCCAGCTTATATCGAACTAAAATCTAAGATCGATGATTTTAACGAGACTTGTCCATTGTTAGAGATGATGGCTAATAAAGCTATGCAAGAAAGACATTGGGAAAGAATGACTCTCTTGTGTAAATATCCCTTTGACGTTGATTCGGAAACTTTTACGCTGGCGAACGTGATGCAAGCACCTTTGTTAAAGTACAAAGATGAAGTCGAGGTACAGTTTCATTTAAAGTTCACGATATTTTTCAGGAGTCATTTAAATCATTATTTTTAAAAATGTTACTTATTATTGTACAAATATTGCTGCATGTGTATTATTATTATGTATATATACTTGTATACATGAATGATATCTGATAGTACCTGTATTAAATTTTCTACAGGATATATGCATCAGTGCAGTAAAAGAACAAGACATAGAAAGTAAATTAAAGCAAATTATAGCAGATTGGTCTATCGTAGATCTACAATTTTCTTCCTTCAAACAAAGAGGTGAATTACTCTTGAAGGGCACAGAAACGAATGAAATAATATCTCTACTCGAAGATAGTTTAATGATTATCAGTTCGCTCATAGCAAACCGGTACTAACGATAATATCTGTCTGTACTTAACTTTTCATTATTTAGAAGCAAAACTAATTCATAAATGTTCAACCTGTAATTTAGATATAACGCGCCTTTTAAAAAGGAGATACAACTGTGGCAATATAAACTCAGTAACACCTCTGAAATCCTAGCGAAATGGCTAACGGTTCAGAATTTGTGGGCTTACCTGGAAGCTGTGTTCATTGGTGGTGATATATCCAAACAACTTCCAGCAGAAGCAAAGCGCTTTAATGTAAGAAAATAATTGAATTCTAAAAATCAGGAACATAAATTCTATTTCTATTGTTGTAGAACATCGACAAATCTTGGGTGAAAATCATGTACAGAGCACGTGAACGAGTGAATGCGGTAGAAACTTGCACAGGAGACGAAACGATGGGACAATTTTTACCACATCTGTTAGAACAATTGGAGTCATGTCAGAAATCTCTTAGCGGGTACTAACATTCACTAAAATTCTGCCCAATATTTATTGTTAACACGGTTGCAACTAATTAGATACTTGTGTAGGTACTTAGAGACAAAACGAAGCATATTTCCAAGGTTTTGCTTTATATCAGATCCTACATTGTTGGAAATACTTGGCCAAGCAGCCGATTGTCACACTATACAGAATTATTTGGATGGTTTCTTCGACAACGTGGGGATGGTAATTAAAACTAAGATTACCTCGTCCTTCTTCTTCTTTAGGTTCAACTGAAACTTAAACGTGACCATTTTATAGATACAGTTTCATGAGAAAGAGTACGAACGGATTATTGGCATGTTTTCGCGTGAAGGTGAACATGTGGCAATGGAGAAAACTGTGATATGTACAGGGGGTGTAGAAAACTGGTTGAACACTTTTCTGTTGGCTCACCATTTCTCAGTAGGCTATGTAATCTCACAGGGGTTACAAATGATGAATAATGAAGACTTCGATATCATACAATTGATTGACAATTCGATTTTACAAGTAAATCGTCAAGTTTTGATGATTTTTTATAGTTCATTCAGGGACAAATTACAGTAGAACGTCGATTATCCGAATTAATTGGCGGACAGATCTATCTGGATAAATAGTTTTTTGGATAGTTTATTTGAAAGAACAAAATTTTTGACCGTGTCATCAAGTAAACAGAAATTAAACGATTCCCAAATATGGACACCTTTTATGTAAAAGAATAAGTACCTAATGAGAAAAACGCGGTGTAAAAATAAATTAAACGTTTTTAAATATAAATATGCGTAATCCAGATATTCAGATAACTAATAATGCAGATAATCGACGCTATACGGTAATTCTTCAAATATATTACTTATTAGTTTTTGATAATTTTAATAATATATTGATAGATCATTCAATTTTGTAAATACAGTTTGATCATCGTGGTAATTTATTCATAGACAATACTTTGATAATTTACTATTCATTTGTTAATAGAACCTAAATTAATTGGTTGTTAATAATTTACTATTTATGGGTTGACAATTCCTACAATAGAAGAATTAAATTTCTCTCCTTTTTTCTTTCTCCAACTAAAAGTTAGTATCACACCCAAACAGGTAGGATTATTGGTTTTGCAAGTTTTATGGACTCGTGACGCTGAAATGGCTTTGACCACAGTAAAACGGGATAGATCTGTAATGAGACGAACGAATCAGTGGTTTCTTGACCTATTGAATTCTCTTATTGAAGTAACCGTTAAAGATTTATCGACATATGCAAGATCAAAGTATGAGGTCCTGATTACTATTCACGTCCATCAGAGGTATAATATACATATATGCAATGAAATCTCATTAACACCTTTCATATATTTATAAAGTCAAGCTTATTTGTAGAATTTTAGAAGAAAGTCAAAAACATTAATTAGCATTAAGATATTCAATTTTTTAAAATGTCAGTGATCTTTAATTCCCAATACTTTGATTCTGTTTTATAATACATTTGTATTTTCTTAAAGAAATGAGACAAAAAATATACTTATTTGTCTGTGTAAGGTTTTATACATCAATAAGTAAGATACAAATAGTAATCACTGTTTTAGAGACATATTCGATGAATTGTGTCACCATAAAGTTCGCAACGTGCACGATTTTGAGTGGTTGAAGCAGAGCAGATTTTATTACAATATGGAAACGGAGGATGTTTTTATAAAAATTACGGATATAAATTTCATCTATCAAAACGAATTTCTAGGCTGCACCGATCGCCTTGTCATTACTCCTCTTACTGATAGATGCTATATAACTTTGGCTCAAGCTGTAGGTAAGATTACCGTAATTATTTATTTAACCTTATTCTTTTTGGGTCCATGTGACATAAAATGAAGATTATCTTTCAATAGATATTACATAAATTTAACAAATAAATATTAATTCCATTTCACATAATGATCAGTATTAACACGTTCCGTGTCAGACCGTTTTTTGAAGATTCCGTTCAGGTCGCATGGGGCGTATACGATTCACACTTTTACGATTAAATAATATTTTTGACCTACGTACGTATTACAATTTTTCACTAGTACAAAACCTTAATTAAAATTTTTTAAAAGTTCTTCATTTTACAATAAGAATACCCACCCAATGGCTTGAACGGAAAGTTTAGGGTGGGGCGTATACGCCCCACGCGGCACGGAACGGTGTTAACTACATGAATTCTATAATATTATTAAGACATTATATTTTGACTACGAGGACAGTAAGATCCAAATAATACGAATATGAAGAATAAGTGAGGAGAACAACGGCGTTAATGTACTTCAGTTCGTATAATAATTTTGAAGGATGCATTTGCGTATATTTAAAATCGTACTGTTGCAATTAGGTATGAATTTTGGAGGTGCGCCCGCGGGACCAGCTGGTACAGGGAAAACAGAAACCACGAAGGATATGGGGAAAGCTCTTGGAAAATACGTGGTGGTATTTAATTGCTCTGACCAAATGGATTTCCGCGGTCTAGGCAGAATATTTAAAGGACTAGCCATGTCTGGTACCTGGGGCTGCTTCGACGAGTTTAATCGTATCGATTTGCCAGTTCTATCGGTTGCTGCACAACAAATAGCAATTCTGCTTACAGCAAGGAAGGAGAGGAAAATGAGTTTCCTTTTCAGGTATTCCGGAAAACGATTAAATTTCAAGATCTCGAACGATTACTATACAGGGTGTTCGGACAGCCCTGGGCCAAAATTTAAAGAGTAACTCTCTGAGACATTCTAAGACGAAAATCAAGAGTAACGATTTTGCATTTGAGGCTTTGTTTATGAGTTATAACTAGTTAAAAAGATCGGTTAGTCCGGACCGTTCGACGCCTGAGAGCGGGCAACCGAGGCAACTCGGTAGGTAACGTCGCTGAGTCCACAGTGATGCTCCGTCGTAACTGCGTTCGGAATACGACTTACCTCTGTACAGCTACAGAAATGCACGTTCACACACGACACTCACACATGATCCCGTGACATATTTTAAATCACAATCGTAGAATGGTATCATTAAACCTAGCTACTCCACAATCCACAAGGACATATTAAAACAATCCCTGTGAGATTTTCGAGCAGAGAGGATTAATGTTTCACCAAGGCACAAACTCGCACTAACACATAATCCATTCATGCAGACGCTGTAAATATCCGTTGAAAGCTCCCACATTCATTGAAAATAACACCGGAAAAGTTTGCATATAAATCTGCAGGAAATACATACGACACTAATATCGACAAGAAATTCACGCACGTCACGATTCTCTACGAAAAACTTCGTACACTTCACGATTTTCTATTAAAACATTCACGCATATTATAATTCTCTTCGAAAAAACTAACACATGTCGCGGTTATTTATGAGAAAACTCACACAAATCACAATTATTTACGAAAAAATTCAATTACGTCACGATTCTCTATGAAAGATTTTACAAGTATCTGAATTCTTCACAGAAAAGGTCATTGCCCTATCAGCTGTTCACGGGAATGGTATACTACGTAGATGTTTCTGATACAATGTATTCAGTCACACCTGCTAAAATCCACATAACTGTCACATCATAATTTCACGTATTCTTCTTTCACATCTCTATCACTCGATTTAAAAACTTAATAAATAATAAACACTTTTCACGTAACAATTTCTCCTCGAAATACTCTTTATTTATTGTACAGATCCGAACATCCTGAACGATTCGTTACGCGCAGTACCGATATAAGGCAAAACACAAAATTCGATCAGCACTTGCAATTACCTAAAAGTTAGAAACTACTTAATATTAATACTTATTAATACTTTTAATTTTGGCCCAGGGCTGTCCGAACACCCTGTATACACTTAGTTCACACGATTGAGCTAGACCTAATCTCGTGAAATTCTATATGTATAAGAAATTGATAAACTTAAATATCCTTTAATGTACTTTACGTGAATGAGTTTGAGTATGGTATTTTACATACAAAATAGCTGACTTCAGTATTAAAAGAATTTTAGAGATGTAAAAAAAGGCCATATATTTTCTAGCTTCTAGGGTGTATATGTATAGCTTTTTAAATATCTGTGTACGTATTTTAATTTAATAAAGAAAATTGTGCACTACATAGCGATGGTGAAATATATAAATTAAATTACGAACTCGGAGTCTTTATTACTATGAATCCTGGATATGCTGGTCGTCAAGAATTGCCAGAAAATTTAAAGATACAATTCAGAAGTGTTGCAATGATGGTTCCCGATAGACAAGTACTACTACAAAAAGATACAATTGTTTTATTCTAAATATGAAACCTTTAACGCATTCCTAATTATATATTTATTCAGATAATCATACGTGTTAAATTGGCGGCCTGCGGTTTTAAGGAAAACATTTTGTTAGCACGGAAATTTTTTACTTTATACAAATTGTGTGAAGAGCAATTGAGCAAGCAGGTGCACTACGATTTCGGTTTGAGAAATATATTGTCTTGTTTGAGAACTCTTGGTGCACAGAAACGAGAAAATCCTACCGATTCTGAGGAAACTACTTTGATGAGAGTTTTAAGGTGAAATAAATTCATTAATCGTAGATTTTTAATTTCGTTTAATAATCGTTTTGACTTTGAATCTCCTGTTTTATAACTTTTTCTTTAGAAGCTTTATATGGATGCAGTTAGATAGACTGTTTCTGAATTAACATTTAATAATTCTTATTTTCATAAAGCAGAGCTACAGTTAAAGACAAAGTTACGACTTATTAAAAAGAGAATCCATTTTTGTTACACTTGAATTATAATATAATAAATATTGTGATTCAATAGAATCTATAAATATAATCTTTTAATGGTGGTATCTTGTTTTGGAAATGTTTATTCGGTTTATTCGTAAAATGCAGAATAAATGCACTTACTGAAAATTTGAATCTAATTACAGTAAAATGACAAATATTATAAATTAGTTGAATTGAAATACCAACAATCTTATTGTTTCAAAAGTTATTAGTATAACAAATATTACTAATGTAACTTTAAAAAGCCATAATTGAATAGACCGTACTATCGAATGAGATGGTCTGTAGCTGTTCAGTCATCCAGATAATATTGTACACTAATAAACATGTGTATGATTCTGATACAATGGAGGAAATAATAAAACACTACAATGTTCTCAAGAAAATATCTTTCATGCAATTCGTTTACGACACATATAACAATATTTTTTGAAAAATTCAGAGAGTTCTTGCCCATTTGGTTCCTTTATTTTAATAAAAGAAATATATTTCTGAATCTTTACTAAAATTTTAATTTTTATAGCAAAAAGATTTTTATTTTTGCATGTGACGACTATATTTGGCAAAGTGGTTACTTTTTTTATGATAAATAAGTTCGACAAATACTGTTAAAAGACAAGAAAGCAAGGGACGAATGGAATACGAATATGAAATATATAATTTTTCTGTTATAATATTGCAGAGATATGAACCTATCAAAATTGGTAGACGAAGACGAACCGTTATTTATGTCTCTCATTGAAGATATGTTCCCGGGAATTAAGCTGAAAACGCGTACATACAAAGATTTACAAAAAGCAATCACAAACGCAACTGTTGCTCTTGGTATAATGAACCATGCAGAGTGGAATTTGAAGACGATTCAAGTATATTTCATTACTTATCATTAATTAATAACAATAAGATAATAATATATTCTTTTGCTCGCAGCTATACGAAACCTCTTTAGTTCGTCACGGTTTGATGGTGCTTGGACCAACAGGAGCTGGAAAGACACAATGCATGTGGGCGCTCATGAAAGCGTTAACAGAAATGGGTATGCCCCATAAAGAAGTTAGAATGAACCCAAAAGTGATTATCATCCTTCAAATTTGTTAAACTTCAAATTTCTGGACAATTAATTCACATTATTATTGGCTACTTTCTTAGGCGATAACTGCGGCTCAGATGTTTGGAAAATTGGATGTGGCGACGAATGATTGGACGGACGGGATTTTCTCCATCATATGGAGGAGATCCACGCAAATAAAGAAAACAGAAAATCTGTGGATAGTTTTAGACGGTCCTGTGGATGCAGTATGGATTGAGAATTTAAATTCGGTGTTAGACGATAACAAAACTCTTACTCTAGCAAACGGTGATCGAATAATCATGGTGCCGAACAGTAAATTAGTCTTCGAGCCAGATAATGTCGACAACGCATCGCCAGCTACGATATCTCGCATGGGAATGGTATTTTTGAGCGCTTCCGTACTGAAATGGTATCCTATTCTGCAGGTGATGATAATATTATATTTCGAAAGTTATACGTATACGTATGTTTTTGTCTGCTTTCTGTGTTTAACGATCTTGAACTCTCTTTTCTTTTGTTAACACTTAGGCGTGGTTTAAGAAACAACCGCCTGCCCAGGTGGAAGTATTAGACAGTTTGTTCAAGAAAATATATAACGATGCCCACAATTTCGTTCAAACGAAGCTACCGGTGAAAATGAAACTTTTAGAAGCAATCTACATAAGGCAATGTATCGATTTGTTAGAAGGATTGCTCGGTACAAATGTAGATCCAACCAGTAAGTTTCCTTTATTTATACGATTATAAATACGTAATACAAATTTAATTGAGACTCACGGTATTCAGAGGCGTTACCGGACACTCATATCGAAAAGATATTCCTATTTTCGCTTATGTGGAGCCTGGGAGCGGTGTTGGAATTGGAAGAACGAAATATGTTGCAGGAATTCTTTGTCGGACACGAATCGAAGTGTCGTTGGCCCAAATGTCAAGTATAAATTAGCAACAGTATAAATTAGATCACTGAATTCGAGAAAGGGAATACTTATATTGTCAAATAATCGTTTTATCAGGAAGACGAAACTATCTTCGAATATTTGGTGTCGGACGACGGTCAGTGGATGCATTGGTCTGAGAAAGTTCCAGAATTTAATTACCCGTCGGATGAAATTCTGAAGTATTACACAATTCTGGTTCCTAATATAGACAACACAAGAACCTTATTTTTAATCGATACGATCGCACGGCAAGAGAAAGCTGTTTTACTAATAGGCACGAATTTTATTTGTTAATTATATTTACCGCTGTCAAAATACTAAAAGATCTAAGTTATGCGATTATAATTACAGGAGAACAAGGGACAGCGAAAACGGTCATGCTCAAAAGTTACATGTCCCATTATGATGCCGAAGAACACTTACACAAAGCATGCAGTTTTTCCTCGGCATCCACCCCTAACATGGTTCAGGTAATTAATCCCAAGTAAGGAAATTAGTAGTAATAACAGGTCGTAAAATCATAGAATACTTTTCACAGCGAGTGTTCGAGAGTTATGTCGAAAAAAGAGTGGGAACCACTTACGGACCCCCAGGTGGACGGAAAATGACCATTTTCATTGATGACATAAATATGCCGGAAATAAACGAATGGGGCGATCAAATTACAAACGAGATTGTCCGTCAGTTGATGGAATACAAAGGCTTTTATTCTTTGGATAAGCCGGGAGATTTCTGTTACGTACAGGACATCCAGTTGCTCGCTGCCATGATTCATCCGGGCGGTGGTAGAAACGATATTCCACCGAGGTTAAAGAGACAGTTTAATATTTTTAATTGCACATTGCCATCAAATAAGTCCATGGACACGATTTTCAGTAAGAATGGATAATCAATTTAATTAACATATTAAGTTAATATTATATTTGAGTTAATCGTTATGGTGCGTCTATAAAAATCCCTTGAGCGTTACGATTCATTGTTGGGAGTCGGTACTATGATGGCATTAATTTTTTTTGCTACAAACATGTAATTACTTACTAGAACAGTATATACTCAAGACTGAATTTGTTAAGGACATATTATGTATGCACGTAAACTGCGAATCATGATTAATATAATGAATCAATTGGAAGTCTGATATAATACACTTTCATAGGTTAATATATATATATAATAATAATAAACAAATCTTTAAAATCAATTTTCTTGAAAACAAAACCTTGGAAAAAAGAAGTTTGTACCAAACTTTTTGTTTATTTGTCAGCAAGGAATCACCCCTTTTTGTATTGTACCACGAATTCCGCTGCACCCTGTATATTCGAGCTACAAAAATTATTCCTACTATCAACTGATTTTAATTATGACGTATATTATACCCTATAACCGTTCAGAGGGTTAAAGTTAAACTTTATCCTTACGCTTAAGACAAAATTTTTATACATTTTAATTAAAAAGTTACGAATATTTATTATTTTTATTTTTTTTCCTCTTGTATAATTAATTAATTGTGATATGCTTATAATCATGATATATTAATAATTTCATTTATCTAGGACATATTAACACAAATATTTAAAAAAATGTTTAGGGACTATTGGCCAAGGATACTTTAATAATACGAGGTTCGATGATAAAATTGTGAAGTTTCTGCCTAAATTAATACCACTAACAAGGGTTGTGTGGCAGCAAACTAAAGTAAAAATGTTGCCAACGCCTGCGAAGTTCCATTACGTTTTTAATTTAAGAGATTTATCCCGAATTTGGGAAGGTATTCTTAGAATAGAAAGAGCTGAATGTGACTCTATTACTAGATTATTGAAGCTTTGGGAACACGAATGTACCCGTGTGATTGCGGATCGGTTAGTCACTATACAAATACATGAATAAGTTTTATTAACTATTAGAATATTTATGTTTTCTTAACATAATTATATCATTGTTATTAGATTTACAGAAAGCGACGATACTCATTGGTTTAAAAGTAACTTAAAACGAACTACTGAGAAAATGTTAGGCGTCGATTTTCATTTTTACGTACCTGTAGAAACTTATTTTGTAAATTTTCTACGTGAACCACCGGAACCCACTGGCGATGAACCAGATGATTTTGTATTCGAGGCACCGAAAATTTACGAAGAAATGCCAAGGTTTAATTTTACTTTGAAAATTAAGTTTAACTTCGAATAATTAATTCATCAGTTTACGGTAATTCAGTTACTTAAATTAATCAGTGTAAACTACAAAAAATATACATTATTTTATAGTTACGACGCTGTGATTACAAAAGTCGTACAGAATATGGAACAATTTAACGAATATATTCGAGGAATGAATCTCGATTTAGTACTGTTCCATGATGCTCTGGTGCACTTGATTCGTATATCAAGAATCCTTGGAGTTGAAAGAAGCAATGCAATGCTTGTAGGTGTTGGAGGATCAGGCAAACAAAGTCTTACTCGGCTAGCCTCTTTCATTGCAGGCTTCACCTTTTTCCAAATATTATTATCCAGGTAATTAGTTAAATAATAACTGAAACTTCTGAAGCTAGATATTACTATTAATAATTTGTGAAAGTGGCTATACTATGCTCTGTAATTACATAATTGTCTATAATTATAGAATGCGAAAAGAATTTAATTAAATAATTATTGTTTATCATTTTATCGTTCTGTTTGTTTCTAGAGGTTACAGTGTTGGAAGTTTAATAGAAGATCTAAGAAAGGTGTATCGTGCAGCTGGTCTAGGAAGCAAAGGACATACGTTCATATTCACCGATAATGAAATAAAAGAAGAACCTTTCCTAGAGTATATTAATAATATCTTAAGCGTTGGAGAGATTGCAAATTTGTATCCAGCTGACGAGCTTGATGATGTTTTAACGACAGCAACGCCACTAATGAAAGCTGATGATCCAAGGAGACCACCGACTCCGGATAATCTTTACAACTATTTCATATCACGTGCGAGAGATCATCTGCATGTGGTCATATGTTTTTCACCTGTAAGTGTTTATTACATTTATTTTAAGCTGCAATAAGATATAATTAAGTGTGAGGAAGTAATTTGACTATGATATATTAATAAAATAAGTGATAGTAATATTAGAGTTTAATATATTGTAATCTAGGAAGTGATGTGATGTTCATTTTCAGGTCATTAATAAATTATTCATTATTAGAAAAACACGGATGATAAGTTGAGACTAGATATGGTATGACACCCACTTCATAAATTCCTTAATTCACGTGTTTTATCTTGTGTAAATGAAAATAAACCACCTTTCTTCTTAACCAAGAGATATTATAATAGGAAATCATACTTCATTTAGTTTTGTATTCTCTAAATTCCTTTTGTGCTTTATTTTTCATTAAATTCGAACCCATGAAATAGATATGTGCAATCATAGAGTTTCCAATAAAAATTTCGTGGTTCGTTTTTATGCGAAACATGATATTCTATTGATGAATTTTCTCTATTAATTGAAGCATTAAAAATTTTCCTAGCAATACGATACGCAGATGTAATAAACAAATTGAAAATACCTTACAAATACGGAAGTAATTGCGTGTAAATAAAACTGTAGATATAGATCAGTGCTTATTATAAATTAATATCATAAATTAATGGTAAGTTTAATGGTAAGTGTGTATGCAAAGTGTATTTATGTGTGGGTTATAGGTTGGTGAAAAGTTTAGATCACGAGCATTGAAGTTCCCTGGTCTTATATCTGGTTGTACGATTAATTGGTTTTGGAGATGGCCAAGGGATGCTTTATATGAAGTTAGTAATCACTTTCTGAAAAGATATAAAATAATATGCACTTCAGAAATAAAGCAGCAGCTGGTGGAAGCTATGGGAGACGTGCACGATGATGTGAACGACACCTGCGTAAAATACTTTGAAAGGTGACGTGATATGTATAAACGAATTAAAATTTATTTTTATACGCACGGCATCTCTTTTCTGGAGTAGATTTCGAAGAGAGGTGTATGTCACTCCAAAATCGTTCCTAACTTTTTTAAGTGGATATAAAGAACTTTACAAACAACGTTTGGATAATATTAATATGCTTGCCTATCGTATGAGCAATGGTTTGAGCAAACTGGTTGACGCAGCAGTTCAAGTGGACGAGTTACGAAAAGTTCTTGAGCAAAACCAACAGGAAATCGCAGAGAAGAACGTGCAAGTGGAAGCTGTTCGTACTTTTTCCACTCATAATTAAAATTTCATTTCATCCTTCTGAACAAACACCATTTCTTATTTATTCTACCGTTGTTCGTAGATTTTAATTACTGTGAACGAGAAAAAGAAAGAAGCGGAGGCGGTGAAAGCACAAGTACAAGTGTCTAAGGACGAAGCGGAAACCATCTTGAAGGTGATCGCAAAGGAAAAAGCGATAGCAGAACAGAAACTGAAAGCTGCTGAGCCTGCATTATTAGCAGCGGAAGCTGCCTTGCAGGTCAGATTTTGTTTATAATTTTTAAATACAAGTATTATTTTTAAACATTAATTTTATTGAACAATACGTAATATAATATATTTTTCATTAAACATCGTAGACCATAAAATCTACCGATATTGCAACTGTAAGGAAACTGGGAAAACCACCATATTTAATTACGCTTATCATGGACTGTGTGTTAATATTGTTTGGAAGAAAATTGGAACCAGTTAAGCCAGATTACGAGAGACAATTTCTAACACCTTCATGGCCCGAAGCTTTAAAGGCACTTAAATCATTTTGATCAATTTTAAAATATATTTAACGAGTAAAAGCTCTGTTACTTCATTAATGACAGGTAATGGCTGATACCAGATTCCTGTACAATTTGCAAAATTTTCCAAAAGACAACATCAATGCCGAAACTTGTGACTTAATGCGGCCATATTTGAATTATCATTTATACACGTACGAAGCTGCGAAACAAGCTTGCGGAAATGTTGCCGGCCTGATACAATGGACCATGTCTATGGTTACATTTTATGGGATAAATAAGGACGTTCTTCCTCTGAAGGTATTTTTTATTCCACCTCGTAAGAGAAACACCATTTCATTCAGTGTTTAAAAAGAAATTTTGATTCATAGGCAAATTTGGCTGTGCAAGAAAGTAAATACGAGAAAGCAAATCGAAACTTGATGGAAGCTGAAGGACTTCTGAGGGCCAAGGATGAAGATTTAAAAGTGGTGCAAAAAGAGTTCGATGCAGTGATGGAAGAACGTCAAGTAATTTATGAGTTATAAGATTTATAGGCAACTGTTAATTAAGATAATTTCTTTTCCATTCTATCTTTTACATATTATACATTTTTATTGCTTCTTATATTCTACCTTACCTATCTTTGATTTCTTTTTTCGATAGTTTCTTATCTATTAGCTATAATAAAGACGCAAAAGTCATAGCATTAACTTTTTAAGGGGTATTAAATAAAATTTATACTGTTAGAAAATAGTTGACCTTGCTGAAATTTGCCAAGCAAAAACGGACACTGCTACAGCAATGATCGAGGGTCTCTCTGGCGAAAGAGTAAGGTGGACGGAACAACTGGCTACGTTTAAATCGGAAACGGATCGTTTGGTGGGAGATGTATTAATTCTAATGGGTTTCTTATGTTATTCCGGGCCCTTTAACCAAGAATTTAGAAGCTTGTTGCAGAAAAATTGGTTCGATTGCATTCAATCTCGAAAGATTCCGGTTTCCGCCGTAATAAATATTACGGCCATTTTAGCCGACTCTGCTACTGTAAGTAAGAAACTTCAAAGACACGATTAATTGCAGCATTTTAAGAAATTACGAATTTGGTTTCTTAAAGGTTGGAGAATGGAGCTTGCAAGGCTTACCTACAGATGATTTGTCCATTCAAAATGGAATTATAGTAACGCAAGCTACCAGATATCCGCTTCTAATTGATCCACAATTGCAAGGCAAAACATGGGTCAGGAATAAAGAAGAGGGGTTTCAGTTACAGGTAGAAATCGTTTTTCTTACGTTAAACCCATTTAGTTGTATACTTATTAATGCATATTGATATTTGATTCTAGACCACGCTGCTTACGCACAAATATTTTAGAAATTATTTAGAAGACTGTGTTTCTTTTGGTCGACCATTGCTAATTGAGGATGTGGGAGAAGAATTGGATCCGGTTTTGGATAACTTATTGGAGAAAAATTTTATTAAGATTGGAACTACTTTGAAAGTACAAACTGAAATTTATATTACTACAAAAGCAATTTAAGTAATGGCAAATTTATCGCTGACACATTCCATAGGTAAAATTAGGTGACAAAGAAGTGGATATCCATAAAGATTTCAGGCTTTACATAACTACAAAGCTACCGAATCCGTCGTACACTCCAGAAATATTTGCTCGTACAGTTATAATTGACTTTACCGTCACTTTAAAAGGTACTTTACGCTGTGAATAATTTTTGATATCAAAATAAATTCTTTCAACTTTTAATCCTTTCACAGGGCTGGAAGATCAGCTATTAGGAAGAGTGATCTTAACAGAGAAAAGGGAACTCGAAACAGAGAAAACGCAATTGATAGCAGATGTAAGTGCAAACAATAGAAAGATCAAAGAATTGGAAGCTAATCTTTTGCAAAAATTAACCACTGTGGAGGTAAGCAGTTTACTTTGGTATATGAACTAATTTGTTTAAATGAATATAATTTACCTTCCTTCTTTTCAACTTTCAGGGACCTTTGATAGAAGATGTAGAATTAATGTCTGTACTAAATAGCACGAAACAAACAGCGGCTGAGATAAATGAGAAATTAAGCATCGCAAAAGATACGGAATTGAGAATCGATACAGCTCGTGAAGAGTTTAGACCAGTCGCAACGCGTGGTAGTGTTTTGTACTTTTTGATCTGCGATATGGCTTTAGTGAATTGTATGTACCAAACCTCGCTTGTACAATTCTTAGAACGTTTTGATATTTCAATGGAAAGGTGTGTATAATAAATATATTTTCATTCAGAAATAATTGCTACACATACATGTACCTATACACTGTTCATTTTAGGTCCGAAAAGAATCCGGTTAATCAAAGAAGAATCGGTTTCATTATCGAATATCTCACCTATGAAATCTTTACATACAAAGCAAGGGGACTTTACGGAATTCACAAATACGTGTTTATTTTGTTAATGACGTTAAAAATTGATTTACAACGAGATGCCATTTCTTTCGAGGAGTTTCAATATTTCATTAAAGGCGGTGCCGCATTGGATCTAAACACCGTTACACCAAAGCCTTGCAAATGGATTTCTGATGTCAGTTGGCTCAATTTAATTGCACTTTCAGCCTTAAGGCATTTTCAATACATCGTTTCTCAAATACCGGCTTCTGAAAAAGCATGGAAACAATGGTTTGATAAACCATCCCCGGAAGAAGAAGTGATACCAGATGGCTATAATACTTTAGATACTTTCCATCGTTTACTATTAATCAGGTTATTTTAATTGTCATTTATTTATAAATTAACCCATCCGTGATCTCTACACTGAAGTATACGTACATATGTGTATTACTTTAACGTACTTATCTTGCATGTGTCAATTTTACCAGTGAAAGTACTGTTTGTAGAACAGGAATAAGAATTTTACTTCCTCGACCAATATGAGACAAATGAAAGTAAAATAATAGGGAAAGGTGTAAATATTAACATTTGTAAGGCGGTCGACGGGTCTTTTTGGACTCAAGTATCGCTTATTCTTGATTTACTGTTTTCTTCCACTTTTTATGACATTTATGTTTCTAGTACTTCTTAATATACTTTATGAAACGATTATGCTTGATTGGTATTTTATTAACAAGGCTTTCAATTAGCAGATAAGTCTGTTTTTATCTATACGATACATGTACTAGGTGTACACCTAAGTTTCCGGCTTTTGCCCATGAGTGGTGCTATTGGACTACTGTAGCGGCTTACATACTCGTATCAATTGTTTTTTTTTATAGCTGCGACATCTGGTAACAATAAGCAATTAAAATATTAAAACATATCGTGACGGAAAAAGGTTTTGTTCAACAGTGAATATGTCGGGTTTTGTTTCAAAAAAACAGCATTCGCGGGAAGTTTTGTTTTTCTGCTTTAACTTGGGAAAAAATGCCGCTGAAGCACATTGTCTGCTTGAGCAGGTCTATGGCAAACATGCACTACCGAAAACTACCTGTAAAGATGGGTTTAAACGCTTCAGAAATGACGATTTCGACACTAAGGACAAGGAGCGGTCCGGAAGGCCGAAGACAGTTGATGATAATGATCTGCAAGCGTTATTGGATGAAGATGCCACGCAAACACAAGAAAAACTTGCAGAGGCATTAAATACGACTCAGAAAAGCATTTCTAGATGTTTGCCATGGGAAAAATTCAAAAATAGGGAAAGTAGGTGCCGCATGAATTGATTGAGAGACACATGGAAAATCGAAAAGTCACTTTCGAAATCTTGCTTTTGCGGTATGAAAGAAAAAGTTTCTTGCATCGAATTATTACTGGCGATGAGAAACGGATACATTTCGAGAATCCCAAACGCAAATGATCGTGGCTTTCACCTGGTGAAGCATCAACATCGATGGCACGACCAAATCGCTTCGAAAAGAAGACAATGCTCTGCGTTTGGTGGGACCAGAATGGAATCATGTACTATGAGCTGCTGAAACCAAGCGAAACTGTCAACGGGGAACGCTACCGACAACAGCTTATTAATTTGAGTCATGCATTGCTCGAAAAATGGCCAGGATGGGACACAAGACATAAGCGAGTGATATTGCAGCAAGACAACGCACCGCGTTACTGCGTTTCAATCATCCAGAACACCATCAAAACATTGAAATTAGATTTACTACCGCACCCGCCGTAATCACCAGACCTGGCGCCTTCGGATTATTACCTATACCGATCAATGGCACATGGCTTGGATGGGCTACACTTGGCCAATTTCGAAGAAGTGTAAAATTGGCTGGATGAATGGTTTCGGTCAAAAGACAAGTCGTTCTATCATTGGGGTATTCATGTATTGCCGGAAAGATGGAGAAATTGTGTAGCTAGCGAGGGCCAATTCTTTCAATAAACGATTTTTTGTATTTATCTTGAAATCTTGCATTTTTCATAGACCAAAAAAAGCCGGAAACTTATGTGTACACCTAATATCTGCCCGCGATACGTATCTTGGGTATAAAAAGATCCATCGACCACTGTTTGAGTAATTACATTAGCGAGTGCTTTGTGATTGTTAAAAAATATTGTATATAATATGTCTAATCAACTTGCAGAGCCTGGTGCATAGACAGAACAATATCGCAAACGCGAAAGTACATATCATCTTCATTAGGAGAAAAGTATTCAGAACCTATAATTACTCGTTTGGATGTGATGCACAGCGAGTCAAGACCAAACACTCCAATGATTTGCTTCTTGAGTATGGGATCTGATCCTACGCCTAGTATAGAACAGCTGGCTAAGAAATTGGAGATTATTTGTAGAAATATTTCTATGGGTCAGGGGCAAGAGGTCCACGCACGAAAATTACTTCAGAGTGCAAAAACAGAAGTCAGTTTTTTATAACAAATTTAACACGTTGAGTGCCACGTCAGTCATCGGTGACTGACAGTGTAAAATATGATTGTTGGATTTGGAAAAGCGTTATTATACTTTGTACCACCTCGTCTAAAGCTGTGACGGTCGGGGCAGGTAATTTTCTGACCGACACCCGACCCTGTGAGCGTAAGGACGGCCAGGGGACAGTAAAAAGCACTCAATCAGCGGAATTCACAGAGAGCAGACCTCGAGTTGTTTTATTTAACCCAAGTACCCTTGCTGCCCATTCTTAGCACTCGTACCGATTAGCAAATCTCCGCGGTTTTTTGTTATTTCAATTTAACAATGATATAGAACTAAACGTGTTGGATGAATGTCCGTATAAGTATTTCCTTCCAAACGTAAATATTTTCCACTATGATAAGAAACAATGGCCCTAATATGTTTAAACACTTGCATCGAGTAAATTTTAATTTGCTAGTAGTGCGCTTCGCATTGCTGTACCACGATATCAGCGCGGGTGTCTTGACGGATATTTCTTATAAAATCGCGTGGCACTCAACGTGTTAAACGAAGTTATTCGAAAGCTTAATACGGAGTGTGAACAAAAAATGTTGTAGGGGTTTTGGGCGTTATGCCAAAATTGTCACCTGGGTTTGGATTACATGGCGGAATTGGTAAACTTCATTTTGGATATGGAGAATCCGCATCCTGATTTCCGAATATGGATCACTACGGAACCTCATAAAAGTTTTCCCATATCTCTTTTGCAAATGTCTATAAAATACACTTTCGAGCCCCCGCATGGTAAAAACAACGATAACGTTTTAAATTCGTCGCTCCTGAATTCTGTTGTCCGTTTCAGGAATAAGAGCGGGTTTACTTTCTACATACAGCGGGATGAATCAAGACATGTTAGATCAATGTGATGCCTCTCACTATATACCTATCATATATACAGTATCGTTTCTGCATACTATTGTACAAGAAAGAAGAAAATTCGGACCCCTCGGTTGGAATATACCGTACGAATTTAATATGTCCGATTGGCTGGCATCTTGCATGTTCATTAATAATTACCTGAACGATTTTGATATAAAGCAAGGAATAAGTTGGCAGACTATAAGGTAGTTAAAAAAATCATATTTCTGTGTTTCGATTAAATATATGTGGGAAGTTCTACTTTAACAAATTTAGTAGAGAGAGAGAGAGAGAGAGAGAAATGAGACTCAGGTATAAATAAAATAAAAGTAAAGTGATTAGAATATTAATAAATATATATTATATATATTTAACAGTAACAACTTAAACGACCTTACAACTTAACAACTTTAACGTTCTTACTTCAAAATCACAAACTTTCTACGTTCATAGTCAAACTCTTTCTGCCACGCGCTGGCATTTTCTCTGTCATATTTTCTTCCAAACACTCATTTTTTTTCTTTCCAATTGTCAACCTTTCTTACTCAGTGCATTCGATCACGTTCACCCAAAATTCCTCAGTCGTAACGTTTTCTCAAGCGCTCATCTTTCATGCCTTAGAAACACTCAAATCCAAACACCCTACGTTCACACGACTATTGCCCAATTCAAGCACTCTTCAAATTTTCCTAAACTCGCATTCACTCGATCGCATCCTTACATATATCTAATAATGAAAAGTTTAATTTATACAATTTGTAGATACATGATAGGAGAAGTGCAATACGGAGGACGTGTCACAGATGATTATGATAAAAGATTGTTGAACACGTTTGCCAAACAGTGGTTTTTAGATGCACTTTTTTCAGATGATTTTGTATTCTACAAGGGATATCCAGTCCTGAATTACAAACAGGTTACGGATTATATAAGAGCAATAGAGGAAATGAATACTGTAGATCCACCACAAGTTTATGGCTTGCATTCTAACGCAAGCATTACGTACGTGAATTTTTTAACAGCATGATAATATTAAGAAGTATAGATCAACGGTGGCTTATAATGTTACAGATACCAGAGTAATACCACAGAAACCATTTTAGATACCATAATATCTGTTCAACCGAAGGAAGCAGGTGCAGCTGGTGGTGAATCTCGAGAATCAATTGTGTCTAGGCAAGCAAAGGATATGTTAAAAAAATTGCCAGCAGCTTATGATCCATTTGAAATAAAAACGAGGTAATATAAATTAGTATATTTAGGTAATTCTTTTTATCAACTAATCGATAATTGCTGCTTTATAGGCTAGAAATATTGGGTGTCACTGCACCAATGAATATTTTCTTGAAACAAGAGATTGATAGAATACAAGTAGTCATTAAATTAGTGGATGTTATGTTAAAAGATCTTCTGCTTGCTATAGAAGGTGTTATTATTATGAGCGAGGTAATTGTTTTTGTTCATTTTACCCAAAATAATATGAATTTATCTCATTTAAATGTGTGTAGGAATTAAGAGATGCTCTTGATAATATATATGATGCCAGAGTACCAATGGCATGGAGAGCAAAGTCATGGGAATCATCTTCCCTTGGTTTTTGGTTTACCGAATTATTAGACAGAGATAAACAGTTTTATACGTGGCTATACGTTGGTAGACCGGTCAAATTTTGGATGACCGGATTTTTTAATGCTCAAGGTAATCAACACTCTATATAATTTAAGTATGGAATAATTAAGTATTGAACATACAGGATTCTTGACTGCAATGAGACAAGAAGTAACGAGAGCTCATAAAGGATGGGCTCTGGATAATGTAACACTGCACAATGAAGTTTTACGCTATACAGCAGAAGAAATTAAAGCTCCGCCTGCGGTAATTTTACTACATACTTAAATAATAATTTAACGAGTAATAACTGTTATTTATGCGGTTACAGGAAGGAGTTTACGTGTATGGACTATTTCTTGAAGGGGCTGGATGGGATAAAAGAAATAATCGATTGTGCGAATCAGCAAATAAAGTTTTACACGTATTAATGCCAGTGATTCACATCTTTGCCTTATATAATCTCCCTGATAAGGATCCAAAATTATATGAGGTATGCACAGATGATTTGCATTTTTTTTTTGTTCACTAATTTCATGATAAATTTATAGTGTCCAGTGTATAAAAAACCACAAAGGACGTATGTGTTGCTAATAACACCGCTTTGGCTACAAACGATCCGACCTCCAGAATTTTGGATCGTCCGTGGAGTAGCGTTATTATGCGATATTAAATAAGGAACAAAATTTACAACCGATTTTATATTTACATACCTTAAATGGAAATAAAGTACCTTAGATTGTACGAAGAATTTGACACATACTCGCATTGATCACTGTCATTACAGTGAAACTCCGTTTTTATGGTCCTTTTGGAAGACAAGTTGGTTTAAATAATCAGATTGTTCATATTGCAGGAACTCATCTAATTTTCCTTACTATCTGTACTTCTTCGTTCAGATAATATGAGCCTGCTGTCACGTAAATAGATTTCGACAAACTTTTGCTTTCAAAAAGTTCAGTTAACCCTCTATGGGCCGAATTTCTGTTTTAAATATAAAAAAATTGATGGAACGAAAAATCAATAATTATAATCTTATATATGCAGATGAAAAAGAATTTTCCAGGTTAAAAAATTTTACATTATAAAACATTATAGAATTAATATGTATACGCCATGTTATGAAAAAAAACTAAAATTATTTGTTAAACCGTCAATAAATTAGCATGTGACCTGAAAGTTACACGGGCCCATAGAGGGTTAATTAAACACTATTAACCCTTTGAACTCTGCGTCATCCCGGACATATTGGATGGACGTACTATATTCTCGGTTCCTTAAAATTACTATTCTTTTTATACATCTTGGTAACTGTACCATATTTTGATTTGATATCTTGTGCCATTTTAGCAGAAAATTTCACAAAAACATGCATTTCTGAAAAGGTTGCGCTAGGATAAGTTGATTCCCCGGAATCACTAATAAATTCTAATGTCCCCTGAGAGGGGACAACGGAGTGCAAAGAGTTAAAATTTGGTTGATGTAAACGGAATTCTACTGTATTTATGTGAACTATATAGTAGTTATAGATATGGTGAACATTTACTTTTTGCTGAAATTAAGTAATATTTATCATTATTATAAGAATTATTGTCTTTGGAATTTATTTATAACAAAATTTAGAAATTTATCGTTGGTGTCACTTAGCTTGAGAAGATTTTTCATACAACGATAAATAAGGAAGATATTTAGGAATCCTGTTTCTCACAATTCACCCTGTATATTCAATATACAATTTCTTACTCTTTAAATACCCCTATAAAACTAAACTCGTGAACAAACCAAGTTTATATTTATTATGAATATAAAATTAATAAAGCAATTTAAATTTTTAAAATTCTTATTTTTGTTTCATACATTTGATTTATTCACATATTTTTTGATTACATTCTTTCGTATTCTCTAATTAATCGCGTTATGCCCTTCATAATTAAAAATTTCCCTAAAATAATTATTAAGGTACAGTCCGCGGTGCTCGTAGTGTAATATTTAATACGATTATAAAAGAATGTAATTTCAACGAAATATTATAATTTTGTGATATCTTATTTTTGTAACATTTGATTTTTTGTCATTCTATTCACTGGAGTCGCGGGATATAATTAAAAACTCTTGGTAACAAGTGCCACGTAACCGTTTTTTAATATACAGTTACGGACAAAATTGAGTGGACAGGTAGTAAAAATAGGTACGAATTAAATGTAATCAAAGTAGTACTATTACTATGTACATATATTTTGTATAGTATACAATTAATATTTACATTTGTAATGAAATATGACATGCTTAAAGAGAAACTAAGCTGATTTTCGAAGGACAAAAATAAATGGACATGTAACAAAATATGTAAGAAATATAAAATTAATATTTAGTATGTTCATCCTTTGCTTTAATAATTGCTTCTAAACGTTGTGGGCTGTTATTTATCAGATTTTCAGTGTAATTTTTATCGATATTTTCAAATGCTAATTGCAAATTCTTAAAAAAATCGTTCTGGTTCTTTTTTTTTCTAATGGAACTTTTGAGACAATACACTCCATAAGTCTTGTATTAGATTCAAGTCCGGACTTTGTGCCGGCCATTCCAACAATTTAATATTTGAATCTTCAAAAAGTTTCTTGCCTTATTTAGCAGTGCTCTTTGGATCGTTGTCCTGTTGCAAAATAAATTCTTCTTCGAGACCCATTTTTAGAACAGCTTCTTCTAAATTTTCGTTTATTATTTCAATATTCTTGTCAACATTCATAATTTCTTCAATTTGTACCAAACTACTAATTCCATTCCATGAAAAACAACCCCATAGCATCAATGACCCTCCCCTAAATTTGACAGTTGGAGTTGGGATGAATAGTTTTTTGTACGCTTCATATTTTTTTCTTCGCACATAATACTTTTTTCAATTGTTACAATTCAAATTTGCTTTCCTCACTCCTTTTTCTCCAAGAATGATATTGGCATATTTACATATTTTTTAACAAAAGCTAAACGTTTCTTCATATTAGTTTGATTAACATTAACATATGTAGCATGATTTACATTTTGTTTTACAGTATTTTAATCCAAATTTCTGCAACCTATGTTGTACTGTTTTTGATGACATTTAATTCTAACATTTCTACAATATTTTGCTAAATGCAATTCTCGGATTTTGTTGACATTTACGTATAATTCGACGGTCTTTCTTTGCGATGGTACAACGTTTACGTCCGCGATCTTTCAAATTTTCAATGGTTTCGTGTACTAAGCATTTTTTATACATTTTTTCTACCGCGCTTTTGAAAACAGCAAACTTTTTTGCTATCACACGGTAACTTAATTGATTGCGGCAGTCCCTTATAAACAAATAACGAATTTGATTTGAAATTTCTTTTCTTGCTAATATTCTGCTATTTTTTTACAAATAATCTGTTCTGTCCAAAGCCTAGACAACAACTAAACAGTTAATTTGATAGCACAGCATAACAACGTTTAACATTCTCTACATTTATTTAAATTATTTGCCTTGGAGTATCGAAACAAACAGGTGTCGACTTATTTTTGTTCCTCGACAATCTACTAACTTTTCCTTTAGGTACATCTTATTTTAATACTAATGCAAATATTAATTTCAATCATTCGCTTAATAATTTATGTAACATGAAGATATATAATATATAAAATTTAAGTACGTAACAATAGTACTACTTTGATTGAATTTAATTCATATCTATTTCTATTACCTGTCCACTCAATTTCGTCGTTAACTGTATGTAATGCAATCTCGAGAGCAAAGAGTGCTAATTCCAGAAATTTTTTTTACTCTCATCTAGTTGCATCCCATGGTTTTCAACGTATCGACGCGTTGTACGCTCTATATATTTCCCGTCTCTATCCAGCTTTACGCCTCCGTTAATAGCAGGCAATTTCGTGTTCCCTCGGCTAACCCGTGTAATTAAGCCAATGTGTGTTAATCAGGGGGCGCCTCATTGGCCACGGGGAATAGTCTGAATTGCTTTTGTTACTTGAAATATCTTGCTGTAGCGTATAGTTCTCGTATCGATTTTTCGAAACACCGGATACTTTTAAAAAGGAAAATGATTAAGAATGGAATACCGATTGGGAGATCCTTTATATCTACAGTAGCGGATAAAAGTTTAAGACCGGAGGGTCAACAAAAATAAATTAATTGATGAGAAATAGCAAGATAAACCAAATTCTTATTCTATGCCAATCAGTAAACAGTGTTCTATCACAATAACAATAAAAGTGAATATACACACAATGTTTGCAAACCATAAAATTATTGACCTCTCGATTAAAACTTTTGTCAGCTACTGTATGTGTATAGAAAAGCATTACATTGTTCTTATGAATCAATTCCTTAAAGTTTTCTTTGGAATGACGTATGATAGGGATATAAATTTCTTGTTTCATTTAATATAATATGCATTTATTGTTTATGTTGAATCTTTAGATTTAATATTTTTATATGCTTACAGAAAGTAAAATTCAATAAAAGATCAAAATAATTTAATTGCTATATCTTTTCCTCTAAATATGAAATACTCATAGTTTGTAAGTAATCATGAAATTGCAGGATTATACGATAAGTGTTTAAATAAAATTACAAAGGAAATGATTCTTCTGTGCAAGAATTCTTCTCTCTGTTTTGTTTAATTAGAAGCAGAGTGAACAAATACCTATGATGATTTAATGTAATAAAATTTTGAACCTCTTATGAGTAATATCTTTCCTGATATTTAAACTTTATCAATGAACAGTAGAAATTTTAAGAAATTATTTCTTGAAACGACCAGGATCCCTCTGAAATTAATTAAATTGTATAATAAAGATAGCTAAAACAAACTTACAAAACAAAGTTAAATATTTCCACTTTTATGTTTTATTGTTATAGTTTGGAAAAATATATAGTGCTGAACAAAAGTTCAAGACAACAGGACAATGTAAAACTTAGTTTTATGGTCTGTAAATATTGCTTGTATATTCATCTTTATTGTTATTATGGTAGAACACTATTTATTGACTAACACAGAATGCAAATTTTGTTTATCATGCTATTCCTTATAAATTAATTTAATTTCGTTGACTCTTTGGTCTTAAGCTTTCATCCCCTATTGTAATGTAAGAAAGATTAATGTAAGAAGTATTTTTAAGTAGCAGGTAGAAAAGCAGATGTAATATTTTAGTGAAAAAGCGAGCACTATGCATTTTGAAAATAGAGTATTCACGTGGCTGACAGGATATACAAGGAATAAGGACACACCTGGAAGGAATGTTAAGGCGTGATTTTATGGACTAATATAAGATGAAAATCAAAGATAAAAGAATTGTGTTTGAGGCTCTGTTTATTAGTTATGAACGGTTAAAAAGTTGGTACTGCGGAATTGTTATAAAATGATACAAATAATAAGAAAAAGACTGCTTTAACCATACTGATTACTATTAACTCTTTGCACTCGAGTAAGTCAAATGATAGTTACGGATATTTTCAGACTTTGGTTACTTTGTTTATTAATCAGACTCAGAGGTTATATAGTCATATACGTAAATTTAAGTAAATCACTTTATATACTAAACTAAACGACGTTTAATAAAAGGCTAATCATAGTAACTATTTCGAATTTGTAAATTTTTGAAGTTAGTATCATTAGACGACTAAGAGTCACCTTTTTAGTGCAAAAGGTTAACACTAGCAAACGAAGACTCTAATGTAAATATAAAGTTACATCATATGTACAAAATGTTTTAAACAAAGTAAAGTTATTAAGGAAATGTAAGTTGAATGATCCAATAAAAGTATGATGTTAAACTAACAGTAATTAAACAATTAACAATCAGAAAAATACGTATGCAATTAAAATAATAGCAATAGAATTCTTTGTAATATACATTCAAGTATTGCAGGTTAAAAATATTTAAATATTAAATAAAGTTACATTAAAATATCAATCTATATAATTGCAAATTAAAATTTTATACAGATGAGATATAAAAATAACATTATATAAATTCATTCTCAAAAAACCATAAATTCTCATAGAAACATCAAAAACCAATGCATAATACATATTCATTATACTATTAACAATATATAAACAATAAACATGTTTATTTAAGAAATCACGTATTATAAATAAAATCCTACCAGAAATGACATAAATAATTGCTGGAAAAGCATCTTTTTATTACTTGAAAATTTGAGCAGTTTATGGACAACGAAACACTATAATTACCTAGCGGTGAAATGGTAGTACTAACCGTCAGTATAGGGCTTATATTGAAAGGAATGTATATTCAAATTTTTCGGCTAATAGGTAATATTCCCGAACATTTCGCATCTCAAACGAAACAATAAAATCTCATAATTAAAGTGCCAATTTTCTGCCTCTTTTAATAATTAAAAGCGTTTATTACAAATGGTAGCGATTTCTGACAGCGTGACACCATCTAGCGAAGAACGGATATACTAATGGATTCATAATTCTATTATTATAATGAATATCATGACATAACTTATATGAAAGGAAAGTACGGGTCCTAACAAAACTGAGACACGCAAAAATGTATAGAAATTTTGACTGTAAAAACGTTTTTTTATGATTTAAAAATTTGATCAGTTTTTTTTTTATTTGTGACGGTACTGAGGCCTCTGATTAGGCCTATGTACCCAATTGTTGATTACACAATACGAGTTTATACATAACCTTATATTCTATGTAGGTTAACAGTAGATTAAAAAAAACAAATCTTTAAGATAAATATAGATTTCCTTATTAAATTTAGTTTGTGTTGAGGTTTGTGTATATCTTTGGTTATATGAAAAGTGAATGATGTTTCAGGAAGTTGTCAATAAGTTTTAGGAGTTTCAAGTTGGGTTTGGATAGGAACTGAGCTATTGTGTAGGGAGGTTTTGCTTTTTCTTTTTTAAGGAGGTGTAATAAATGTGATCTGCCATTTTCCAAAAGTGGGCATGTTCAAATGATGTGGTCCAGATCTTGGAAAGGATCACAACAATTGCATGTAGAGTCTTGGATAATACCTACTCTGACCAAGGAGGAGGCGAGGTTATAGTGACCAGCTCTAGCTCTATTAATCCAGACTGTAAGATGGCGAGGAATGTTTTTGTTAAAGAACCATGGCTTGCTGTATCCTCTATAGAACTCTTGGAAGAAATGAATACCCTTGTGGCTGCTTTGTTCTTTCCAGATAGTTTTTGACAGACTATATGTTTTTTCCGTCAGGCGTTGATGCAGATCTGTACAGTAATGATGGAGTTGGCAGAGTTGGCAGCAGCCTTGACATAGGTGTCAGCCATCTCATTACCAATGATACCTTTGTGTGATGGAATCTACATAAAAGCAATGCTGTTTCCTGATTCTGGGTTGTTTGATTTTGGCAATATTTGTGTGAGTATTGAAGGTACTGTTGATTAGACTAAGGCTGGTGATTAGACTAAGAGAGTCTGTGCAAATTAAATATGATTTAGGAGGGTTTGTGTTGATATATTCTAGTGCAAGCTCTACTCTAGTGCATTCAGCTGTATATATTGATGCCAGGCTTGGGAGACTGACAGTTTTCGTGTAATGTAGCTCATGTGAGACACAGGCAGCTCCCACATATGGGCTGTTACTTGATTTTGAGCCATCAGTGAAGATTGTTACGTATTCACTGAATTTAGATTTGACTAAGCCTTGAAATATAGGGTTTAGGTTTGTTATGTTAGATGGGTTCTTATAAAAATCAAGGTAGATTGCAGGCTGCTCAAATTGGGTGGAGTAATCTAAACTGTTACACATGAGGTTGGGTAGTAGGTTTATGTATGGTAGGAATTCCTCAATTATTAATATACTTCTGATTAGTGTTAAATCTTTGTTGGTGTTTGTGCAGGAGTGGTGAGCTCTGTATGCTTCGCAGAAGTTTAGGAGGGTTATGTAGAAAGGGTGGGATTGGTTTGAAATTACCTTTAACAAATATTTAGACCCTAAGTATGTAGATCGGTGCTGGGGATACAGGATTTTAGCTTCTGCTAGGAGTGGATTTCCTGTATCCCAGGGCTATTTTGATGGCTTCTATCTGCAGCTGTTCTAGCTTCTTTCTTGTTTTTTGATGCTTTGGGGAATACCACATGATTCTATTTTTGATTTGATAAGTGAGCTGTACAATGCTAGAAGTGTTGGGGGGTCACAGCCTCACCAGGTGATTCTGAGGAATTTCAAGATGTTTAATGTTTTAGAACAGTTTAGAAGGATTTGTTGTGATTGCTTCTCGAAGTCTAGATTATGGTCAATGTGCAAGCCAAGGAATTTTACAGATTTGCTATTGATAATTTTATCGCCGATGGTTAACTGAGTTTCTATTTTTTAGTTGGGAGAATTGCCGAAAGATAGAATTTCAGTTTTCTCTATTGCAAGTGTTAGGCCAATTTTTGCTAGATTTTAAACCACTGTCTCTATGACTTTAATGTGGTTTTTAACGTGTCTTTGTTTGGTATTTTGCGTTATTAGTGCAACAATTTGATCAGTTTTTTTTTTTTTTTTTTTTTTATTTAAAACTACGCTTTGAGCTGCTGTGCCCATTAGCGGTTAGATACAGGTACTGTTGATTATACAGGGTTACAAGGATGTTTATAAATAATTATGAATTTTGTAGTTAATGAATATATATGGACTATGTCTGTATTCCTTGGTGTCTTGTTGCTATTTTATCTGGAGGGTGCGGTCTCTTGTTGTCTTCATTTATTCATCTATATTCGTAGGTTGCATTGGTGTAGGTAGCCGGAAATTATTTTAATTACTGTAATATTAATGTTAGCTATATATTTTTCAATGCTGTGTGGGCGATGCCACCCACGTTGTGACAGGTTCTTCTCTAAATTCCGTCGTTGTCGATTATACTTCGGGCATTCCCAAAGGATGTGATCGAGGTCTTGCATGCGGTAACCGCAACAGCATTCGCTGCTGGGTACGAGTCCAATTTTTGATAGAGACGCTGCTAGGTTGTAATGTCCTGAGCGATATCGGCAGACCCAAGAGGTGATGTACCGAGGCAAGTTATGGTTGTAAAACCAAGGCTCTTTGCGGGGTCGGTAAAAATTATTGAAGTAACTCACCCCTTTCTGGAGGGAGTCCGTTAGCCACATCTTTTCGGAGGAAGCCCACATTTCCTTTCTGAGGGTTTCCACCGAGTCAGCGTAGTGTATGTATGAGTACAGGTTTAGAGGTTTTTCTGTGGCTTCCTTTGCAGCCAGATCAGCTTCTTCGTTACCAGCGATACCACTATGGGAGGGAATCCAGATGAAAGAGATCCTGCATTCTGCATTTGTATCTCTGAGATGAGCCAGGTCTTGTTTTATTCCTTTTATGAAGGTGTTGGTGTTAGGGGTGAAGAGTTTGCCATTTAGGGCTTCCAATGCGCTGTATGAATCGGAGCAGATGAGGTAAGATTTTCTTGGTTGGGATTTAATAAGGTCTGTAGCCAGTTTGAGTGCTGCACACTCTGCTGTAAATACAGATGCATGTCTATTAAGGCTTATGGACTTTGTGAATTTTAACGTAGGGCAAACACATGCTGCTCCTGTGTGGGTGCCATCAGGTGTTTTGGAACCATCTGTATATATTGCTATGTGGCTGGGGTAAGCGTCATTAATCCAGTTATTAAACATTTTGTTGGCGGTAGGAGAGTCCTGTAGTACCTTCCCGGTGGTAAGGTCCACGTCTATTTTGTTCAATTGCGTGGCGAGGGGTATTTGAAAGTTCAGTGGTGTTGCTTGGTTTTCTAGGAATGGAATTATTGAATGAGTACCTTTCCAGATGTCTGTGAACAATCCTGTTTCATTAGTTGAGTTTATGCTGCAGGGGAAGGAAAATTGTTTGTCTAATGTTTCTTCTAAGAGATGAGCAGTTGGATTTGACCGGTTGGTTAAAGTCTTTATTGAATATTTGCACCCCAGGAAGACGCACCTGTCCCGAATGGGAGGGAGTTTGGCCTCTGCGAGCACAACGTTAACTGGTGTGGAGCGGCGAAGTCCGAGCGCGAGCCTTACTGCAGAGATCTGGATGGCTTCAATTTGTTTCTGTAGTGCTTTAGATATCAGAGGGTATATCCACCACATGCCGAATTCTATTCTAGAGCGGATTAGCGTTTTGTATAGGAGGAGGAGAGTTTGAGGATCGCAACCCCACCAGGTGCCTCTCAGGTACTTAATGAGATTGAGCGTCCTGTGGCATTTTATACGTAGTTTCTGGAGGTGGTTGGTGAAGCGAAGATTGGTATCTATAGTGATGCCAAGGAATTGAGCCTCCCCTGTATTGGGTATCTGAGAATTTCCAATTTCAAAAAATATGGAGCCAGGCCGAATATTGGGTTTTGAGAAAATTAAAACTTTGGTTTTGGCTGGAGAAAGTTCAAGGTCAATGTCTGATAGGTTTTTCCTGATAGCATCTATGGTGCGTTCTGTGATTGTTCGGGTTTCGTGTAGTGTGTTGCCAGTTATTGATAATGCTATGTCATCAGCATATTGATATATGTGGCTGTGGTTAGGAAGATTTTTGAGAACATCAGCTGTATATATGTTGAAGAGTAGGGGACTCAGCACGCCTCCCTGAGGTACCCCTTTGTGGATGAGTCTTATGCTATCTTCTGAGTTAGGACTATTGATAAATATGGCTTTTCTGTTGGTAACCAAATTACTAATAAAGTTCAGAGTTTTCGTAGGGATGTCCAAAAGCTTGAGTTTTTTTATAAGGATGGCCGGATTCACATTGTCGAAGGCTCCTGTGATATCTAGAAAGGCGGCAATAGTCGTTCTTCTGGAGTTTAAACTTTCCAAGCAGCGTATCGTGATGGCACCAATGTTATCGTTGCATGATCTTCCTTGTCGAAAACCAGATTGGGAAGAGGGGAGGATTCTATTGCTCTCACACCACCACTGAAGCCTGAGAGTAAGGATCCTCTCTAGCAGCTTACAAATGCATGAAGTAAGAGAGATCGGTCTGAGTGACTTGCTATTCTGTTTTGGTATAAGCAAAACGTGGGATGTATTCCAGATAGTTGGTATCGATTTGCTGTTGAATAACTGATTAAATATATCTAGTAGAATTAATCTGCTTTTGGTGGAGAGGTTTTTTATCATCCTATTGTCTATTTGATCGGGGCCTGGAGCTGATTTTGGGTTGGATCTTTCTATGGCGAAGTTTAGCTCAACCAGTGTGATGGGATCGTCTAAAAACGAGTGTCTTTCTGATCCCGTTAATTTTGTTGTGTCCAGAGGGGGTCCAGAAACCCAAGGTGGGGCCATTCTTTGTATAGACTCATTTATTGCCTCTTCTGTTATTGAAGAGTGTGAGGAGCTAGATGTATTTCCTGTAAGTCTATTTTTGTATGTTTTAATTTTATTCCAGAGAAAGGTGGGATTTGTTTTGCAATTTAATGTGGTAGTGAAATTTCTGAATGCCACTCGTTTTTTGTCTCTTAGTACCTTTTTTGTAGTGGCAGCTTGTTTTTTGTATTCGGTCCAGTTTGCCATGGTTAGGTTATGCTTCCATTTAAGAAAGCTGGCCTTCCTTAGTCTAATTGCACGAGTGCAGTCCTGATCCCACCATGGGGAGGGGGTGTGGGGGAGCGAGGCGAGTTTGGTGGTTTGTGGCGTCGCAAGGTAGGCTGCTTCTTTCATCCGGTTGGTGAAGTCGACTAATTGTTCTGTAGGATGTAAATTATTGAAGAAGTGCGATATGTAATGATCCCAGTGTGTGTCCATTGTGCTTGTGTAAATTTTCCAGTCCGTTCTTGAGGTGGTGAGTCTATTGCTTTTTGGTGGGCAGGTTGTTAAGGTCAGATGTATATTGATTACTATTGGGAAGTGGTCTGAGCCTAGGGGATCCTCCAGCTGTGTTGTCTGGATGAGGTGTGCAATGTCCATTGTAGTTATAACCAAGTCGATGTTACTGTCGGTTTGGTTGTGAATTCCAATGTGAGAGCGTGTGGTAGTATTGTGGACAAATAGGTGAAGATCTTCGATGATTTTTAGGAGATTTTGTCCTGAGTTGTCTTCAGTGAGGCAATTCCAGGAAGAATGCTTCACGTTGAAGTCACCAATTAAAAGGGTAGGGCCCAGTTGCAGAATTTCTGTGAAGTACTTGCTCCATTCTTGTAGCTTAAGGGAGCCAGTAGGAGGCCTGTAGATGCTTATTAAATTTAATTTTTTATTAGAAGTGTATATAGTAATTCCACAGATTTGAGATCTGTGATCTGGTGGGGGTGGAAGTTCTAACAGAGAATACTTGATTTTATTTCTGACAAAGCAGGCAATCCCACCTCCCCGAGCCGAGGCTCTATCTGCTCTGACAGAGGAGAACCCAGATAGGTGAAATCGCATGCTCTGCTTTAGCCATGTTTCAGTGCATACTATTAGATCAGAGTTTTTGGTAAGAGATTCTATTTCTATAGATTTTGTGCGTATTCCTCTACAGTTCCAAAGTGTAATATTTATGCCGTTGATGAATTTGATGATTTTTTGTGCGCAGGACGGTATTGTTTGTGTGAAGCCTGGATTTTTTTGTTGGACTGCAGATGTGCTGGAAGGATCTTAGAGGGTGTTTTAGTTTTAGGGAGAGGGGAGGGGGAGGTGAGGAGTTTTTTGGGGGGGTGATTGGAGGATGAGGGTGGAGGGATGGAAGATGGGGAAGGAGGGGGAGAGGAGGAAGAAGAAGAGGAGGAGGAGGGTGGAGAAGGAGTACGGGTGTGTGGTGAGTCTCTGAGTTGGGAGAGAAGGCAGGGAGAGCTGTTGTGTTTAGCGGAAAACCAGTCGTTT